>VWZD01008907.1:18234-48699 GCA_013396695.1 Sakesphorus luctuosus | reverse complement strand
ATAAACGCTGGGTGGACGAAGATGCGGAGACCCGGGACCCCGGGCAGCGCGTGCCGCGACTGAGTGAGGACCATGGGGGCTTCCGGATGAACACTTCCCCAGTTTAAATGTTTATACCCCTAAGATGGCTTATCCGAGTTTCTTCTTCCCACAAACCCCTGGAATTCTCCCACCAACCTCATTCTCCTATTGGTCCTTTTGCCGCTCCTCCCCTCCCTCCTTCCCTTCGTTTGCATGTACCCAATGGAGTGCGTTACTCCTCCTTGTCTCCGCCCCTCTTCCCCGCCCACATCCGGGACATTTGCGCGCGCCCCTTATAAGCAAGCGCGCGCCATTAAAACTGGCTTTTCCTCATGGACTCCTGGCTGGTGCAGACTTATTCCATTCGGAGGGGTCGCCGGGCCGGGGGCAGGAGGAGTCGACCCAAGCTTCTGAGGGGCTTGATCCTAGGGAGCGCCGCTTGCCGCTTGTCGCTTTCCTAGCCCTGCTCCTGGAAGCAAAAACCCCTCCACTATATTAGTGGAAAATATTAATCCACTGATAAGAAACTTTGACAATCTCATTTGAATCCCTCTAATGTAACTAGAATAGAAATTTTAGGCACACTGTCTCCAGGGCAGTGTTGATAACAGATGTATTGATATGAAGTATCTATGACACATAGGTTATTGACAGGTTCAGAGTGATAGTTAGCCAAGTCTTGAGTGTGACTGCTACATCACCAGGGATAATGCAGCTAAGCACCATGTGTCCATGTCTCCTCTACAGATAATTTATCTAACAGCTCTGATATCACAGAGACTCCAGAAATCTCATTGCTGCCATTGTCCTGATCTCTTAAATACTGCACTGTCAAGAGAATGACTCTGTGCTGGGTGGGAGGATGGACATGTGAATAACTGTTCAGGTTCCTTGAGAAAACTGCTAGAGAAATGGAACAAGATATTGAGAGACCTTTTTAAAGAGAGGCAGTGGGATGCAACCAGCCCTATTCCATTTTCATGTTACTCTGTTACAGAAAAGTTTTTGAAAGTCAGGCTAAGCAATGGGCACAAAATGGAATACAAGCAATTCCATGTAAATATGAGAAATACTGACCACCTCAGTGGAGGTGGTCAAACACTGAGATAGATTGCCCAGAGAGGCTGTGGAGTATCCACCTCTGGATCTTCGAGACATTAGAGTTTGTCTCAACAACCTCCAGTGCAACCTATAAGCCCGAGCTACTGTGTGATTCTGGAAGCACTTTACTTTGGTTGTATTTTAATTCTTTGGCAACGCAAAGTAGTTGTTAATCACTACTCTAGTAAACCTGTGATTCTACTAAAAAGACAGTTCCACACCATTAATGATTGCATAGTAATGCTCCCTTTCATTTACCTTCCTACTGATCATAAATGAACTTTTCAAAATGCAATAAAATTCCTGCAGAAATTATAGTTTAAATGGGAAGTCAGTGTGGCTTAGAATATACATCTGAAATGTAAATATTAAACAGTACTTCTAATGGTTAACAAATTATGCCATATGAGTTTAAGAAATTGCAAGGCTAAGGATTATGCTTATTGTGACTTTGATTTGGTTTTTTGGGGGTTTAGTGGTTTTGTTGTTTATTGGGGTTTTTTGTTTTTTGGTTTTTTTGGGTTTTTTTCCTTTTCAAATGAGATAATCACATGATTTATGCTCTGTTATGTATTGATATCATTACAAAAATACAAGAATGTAACATCCTTCAAAATCCATTAAATCTCATCTGGGACTGCAAACCCCCAGACTGATTATCTTTCTGCCTGACTGTTGTTATTGCTATATCAGAATAGAGATTTGGAGATGAGTATACACTATTTAAAAATGATATAGTTGTTTGCAAAGACTGCAGTGAAATTACTTTCTGATCCTAGCCATTCCCATCCAGGAGTTCCTCATCCACAGTAAGCACTTTCTCTACTGCCAGCTCTCTCCCAGTCTTATGTTTCTATTTAGACCCCTTCCTCAGTCATCTTTAACATTCCCAGACTGAGCTGTTAAATGTTTTCTCTGTTCCCACCTCACTACCACCAGAAGCTTCATTTACATGTGAAGACACAAGGCACTATTGTGCAGCTCTGTATACCATCAATATGGAGCTTGGCATTATTTTTATCCTGAATGAACCATTGCTTTTCTAAGTACTACTTGGAGTTAGCAAGGGCTGGAGACCACTCAAAGCCAGAAACCTGGACGTGGCCATCCTATCCTGAGGGGGAAGGGATGGGTGCCATACAGAAGTAATCTATGTCTCAAGGCCAAAGGCAGCTTCAGAGACCTCAGTGAGATTGTATGTCCTTCACTTTCTTGTTTGAGCCACCTTTTCTCTCCTCTGGGTTCAGATTTTCGCCCTGGTAGTAGCACAGTAATAAGCTTCCTATCCTGAATTGAGTCCAAAGTCTCAACTCAGCCTGCAAGAGATCAGAGCTGCTCAGATCCTTTTGAACCCCTTCCAACCCTGCGCTGGAATATGGGACAGTATATGAGCCTTTGTGGACAGCACTTGCAAACTCAGACCAAATGGGATCCTCAGCCAAACTGTAAAACCTTTGCAAGCCTCCTATAATCATAGCTAAACTGTGCTTTCTTTAAAGATTCATAAATGGGAAAAAAAAATAGTGGAATTTTTTCATTGACAACAGAAAGGTGTGCCCTAAAATAAAAGCCCTGCTTCAGTTCAACATTAAGTTCTTGCTTCTTAGAGGAAGTACAGGAGGTTGAAAAAGAGGGAATACAAGGACTTTCAACAGGGACATGACACCTTTTCATAGTGTCATTCTCAGAAACAGCTAAAGTAAATCTGGCTATCAGTTTCTCAAAAGTTAAAACTGAAGAATATATCCAACAGTGGGAATTACAGTCCCACATTCAAGCAGTTACAAACACCTGAAGACAGGTACTATAGTGAGAATTACCACTGATAGTAGACAATACTTAAAAATTACAATCTTGTGAGCTACCAGTAAAAACTGCACACATATGAAGTACTTGTTACTCCATAAAATTATAGCTGAATAAAAACATATTCTAAGAACACGACAGGATACCAGACAGAATAAACAACTTTGGTCTGTGCCAAAGTTTTCATACCTAAACCTGAGATGGACATCTACAACATCAGTTGTCCCCTTCAGGACTGTATTAGGTTTTTTTGTGGCCAGGTTTTGGTAGCCAGGGGTGCTACAGGGGTGGTTTTTGTAAGAAGTTGCTGGAAGCTTCCCCCATGTCCCGTAGCGCCAATGCCAGCCAGCTCCAGGGCAGACCTGCTGCTGGCCAAGGGAAGGCTCATCTGGAATTATAGTAATGTCTCTGTGATAACATATTTAAGAAGGAAAAAAAGTTATTGTGCAGATGAAAATTGCAGTCAGAGAAGAGCAGGGTGAGAACATGTGAACAACTCTGCAAACACCAAGATCAGTGCAGAAGGAGGGGCAGGAGGTGCTCCAGGCACTGGAACTGAGGTTCACCTGCAGCCCATGATGCAGAGCAAGGTGGAGCAGCTGTGCCTCTGCAGCCCATAGAGGAGCCCATGCTGGAGCACGTGGATGCTCAAAAGAGGCTGTGATCCCGTGGGAAGCCCATGCTGGAGCAAGGTCCTGGCAGGGATCTGCTGACCCATGCAGAGAGGAGCCCATGCTGGTGCAGGTTTTTCTGGTAGGGACTTGTGCCCCTGTCGGGAAGCCATGCTGGAGCAGCCTGTACCTCACACACAAATGACCCATGTTGCAGTGGTTTGGGAAGAACTCGCCCATGGGATGGACTCACACTGTCAAAGTTCTTGAAAGACTGTCTCCTGTGAGACAGATCCCATGGGGAGCACGGGAAGGATTCCAGTCTCTGGGCAACAGCAGAAATAACAACTGACTGTGAACCTCATTCCCTGTCTCCCTGCACTGCTGCGGAGAGGAGGTAGAACTTGGAAGGAGGGAGGTGTGTGGGGAAGGTGTTTTTAAGATTTATTTTTCTTCTCATTCTCTTGCTCTGACTCTGTTAGTAACAAATTTAATATCCCCAGTTTGAGTCTGTTTTGCCCGTGATGGTCATCAGTAAGTGATCTCTCCTATTCCTTATCTCACCTTATGAACCATTTGTTATATTTTCTCTCCTCTGTCCAGTTGCAGAGGGGAGTTAGAGATCGGCTTAGTGAGCACCTGGCATCCAGCCATGGTCAACCCACTCACTACAAGGGCTTTAAGAACATGGTCCAGACACAAAAGAAAACAAAGATATCTTCAGCCCTGAAACTGTAAGATAAATTCTTTGGGTCACACTGAGCTCAGCTCCATGCCTCATCCACAGCATGGGTACCTTTAACCTTTGGAACAAAAGGTGGTTTCTGAGGCATTATAGAGTTCAAATTAGTGTAACATTTTGGCAGACTAACATATTTGTTATAGAGATATTAGCAGGATACATATTTACCTACCCACTACTTCAGATGCCCATGGAAAATTTTTGTCATCTAGGTAAGCACAAACTGTCCAGAGCCATGAGTCATTATGTTTTCAGTCAGGGGACTGGATGGGTTGTGATACTCAGCTATGACAAATTTCAGATCCCAGTATTGTCCCGTTGCTTCAAAACTGTGGCTTAAATTACCTATTTATCTTTTAAAATCCTTTCGAATGTGAAAAACTTGGATGGAAACCCTTAAGTAATTATGGAGCCAACACGATGACGCAAAAAGGGAGGGTGCATTAACAGAATTAAATGTAGCGTATTTGGGGGATGGGTTGTTGTGGTGGTGTGCTGTCAGGCTCTTGTTTTGTTTTGTGGGGGAGTTTTGTTTGGTTGTTTTTTTCCTTCTCTGTATAAATAATTTCCAACCCCTACACTTTGCTCTTGCTTTTCAGAAACAGTTGCGCTGCATTCCCAGGCAAAGGGCTGGCGAGCCAGCGCTGCTCCCTGCCGGCGGCGCTGCGTGCACGGGAACGCGGGGAGGTGGAGGCGCTGCTGAGAGGGGGATTGCTCCTGCTCCTCCTGCAGCTCCAGCAGCTCCGCCACGTCTGCCTCTCCCGTGTAGCCGGGCCACCGGTCCTTTACAGCAACGACAGGATTCCAGTGCGTTCAGGAAGATGCAAAACAGGAGAGAAGCGGCATTTGAGCATTGTCATTGTAATGGGTATTTCTCATGACAAAGGTGACAGGCTTTTTGCAGAAAAAGGTAGCTTTTTGTCAGATCCAGGCATTCATTCCTTGCACTGAAGCCCTTCTCTGTTCAGCAGGGCTTTTAGCACCAAGTGACCGCAGCCTGAAAAGAACAGATTACAGCTCAAAATATCCTTTCAATTTCCCTAACAAATGACACCTGGGCGCTAAGGCAGTACATTATTTGGGCATGGAAGAGACAGTCATCTAAGGACAAGTCCTAAATAGTTTAATAGCCTTAATATTTAAGAGACAAAATACTTCAAGCAAGCGTGAATAATCTGCCCTCAGCCATGTGAAACCTGAATTTCTCCACTCCAGTGAGTTGCCAAACTACTTTAAACTTCGATTTTTCTACAGGTAAAATAGCGGTCTTTCACTTGATGTAACTAGATACGTCAATGTGTTTAATGCATTCATAAACTGTTTAGAAAGCTCTGAATGCACACTGCAAAAGAAATAGAAGTGTCTGTGTATCCTGGGGTGATCCTAGTTTTTATTTCAGGTGGGGAGTATTTTTAAGTGTAACTCAGAAGCAAGAGCTGAAAAACAGGAGAAAGGGCTGGTTTCAGCCCCAAAGAGGCTGAGGGTTGAGAGTGGGAGGAGAAAAATTTGAAGCCAGTAAAAATTTCTGGGAAGTGAAAAGCATCAACCTCCTGAATCTCACTGCTGGTGGGAGTAGTACAAGTAGCTTTCCATCTGCTCAGCTCTAGTATGCAAAGGTAGTCAGAGTCCAACAGAGTGTTTTCCTGCTTGAAAATACAGTTCGAGTCACAGTGAAAAATTGTCATTGTTTGGAATATAACAATGGTGACAGAGGGAAGATTCTGCTAAAACCAAAGTGGAATATGTGTTGGAGTTTTTTCCAAATAATTTTTCATTTCTGTTAGCATGAGTTTGGGGTAACTGAATTATCTATACATAGTAAGAAACAGAATCAAATTACAACATACACCCCGAAAGACTACTCAAAAAGACCGTTATATTCCATTGCCATGTTTTCTGGATGCACTACAAAGGATGCATAGAAGCTACTTTAGAAATGTTTTGGAGACTTTAAAAAAAATCCACACAGGCTTTTTATGTTATTGCCCTTATACAATAGAGCTTGAGAGCACAAAAGTATCCTGATGCAATATGCTGCTGAATTTGGCAAAGTTTCACACACACACACAAAAAGTTGCTATTCTAGGGCTGAAACTTCTCTCTTTTAGGCTCAGCAAAATAAAGGCTAGGGATGTCCTTGCTTTTAAAGGTAGAGGAAAACCTGCTTATAATTATTTATCTGAGGAGACAGATACATATTGAAATATAACAGTAACTTTCAGAAAAACTTGTGCTTGGCCAGAAAATGTCTGACATCACAGAAGATTCATGAGGACTTCATGCACTGGTAGAGAAAAAAAAAGAAAAAAAGTTAAATTCTTCTCCTTAAAAGTCTGTCTCTTCACAATTTTTCTTCTTTTGTAGGTGATCAAGCTTACTTAGCCTTTTTAAAGGCTAGCATATTATCCAGTCTGCAGTGGATTTTCAGCATAATGGAAAGTGTAGCAAAATTATTCTGCTCTTTCAGTGACTTCATGGGAAGAACCCTCTAACTCCTTGGAGAACTAAACTGCTTGCTATATTTTATCTTATGTCCCTGCCTCCAGCATGCAGTTCATGGTAGGAAGTAGCTAAGTAGTTTGTTAGATAAATTACAATAACCCATAGCACATCAAGCTTAATTTTCAGGCTGTATTAATAAGGATATCATATATATCTGTGGAACTCTATCACTTCATACAAGATATACCTGGCATCCATGTTATTTAAAATGCTGAGAGAGTTGCCTTGATCTTGTTTTCACCAACTTTTTCTGTCTTACCTAATTATCAAAGTGATGTCTTGCCTCTAGAGAAAAAGTACATCAATATGTTTTTCTGGTTGCTGCAGTAGCTGAGTCATAATAGGTGGTTTGTGAAATTACATCCTTTCTTTAGTGATGACAATAAGAGGGAGCTGCGGAATTAGTATATACGTAGGAGAGTTTCAGGGAAGAGATGGATTTTGGCAAGGTAAAGTCTACTTTTAATCCACAGAAGTATCTATACTGTAGAAAAAAGAAGACTGAAAAACCCACTGGCAAACTAATAGTTTTGGCAGAGTACTTCTTGTGCATTTTTAAATCCCTTAGCATGTACTTTCAGAGAATCATGTTTTAAAAAAGTAGGACTTCTTTAAGAAGATGGCTAATTAGAACAGACATGTCCAGAAATTATGTAACTGCTGCAATATACTGAAAAGATGAAATCTTCAAGGGGAATTTTTTTCCTTCTTTTTTAGCAAATAATCTTTTAAATAAGTGCCTATACTGATTAAGATAGCTATCTTGGCCAAATAATTAATTAAGAAAACAATCAAACAGAAGGCACATGGGAAGAAAGCCCTGTGACTGGAGGGCTTTCTAATGCGGCACGTTCCTACCAGTCAGCATTTCCTTTGAAAGGCTGGAACACCCTTGTTTGCTCTTTAGTGACAGATTAAACACAGATGGCAATTCAACAGTCTTGTCTGCACTTGTTGGCCTGGAGAACGTGACCTGCATCTTTTTTAAGCAAGAGACAAATGTGTTTGCTCAAGACACCAGCAACCATTGCTGAGTAATCCTTGGATTCACGTAAGAGCTTCTTTTCTTGCCTCTGAGCCTATTCATATGTGGAAGAGCAGATGTTCATATGTGCTTGTTCTAAGTTGAAAGATGGCTGAAATTTCTATTTTGACAGATTTTGGTGAAGAACATGAAAATGAGCACACTGTGTTTCAGGGAAAGGTTAGTGGAGTGCTATACCACAAAAATTTTGTTCTTAATACATTAGGACAGCAACCCATGATTCAAATGTGCATTTCAAATAAAAATCAAAATATTTTTCACAAATCTAAGACTATTTACTGTGTAAATGTATAGCATTTTTTGCAGATCAGTATTTTTTGTGAACTAAACAAGCAGGTTTGTCATCTGTATTCCTACCTCTAAAACAAAGTTCTGAAAACAGCATTTGCTTTCAAGCTAAAACTCAAATATGTGCTAAGCTACTAGAAATTAAGCAATATCTATAATAGCTAGCTAGAGGCAGACCAAAATCTAGTACACTCCCAAATGTAGTCCCCACTCCCATGTTGATCTAATTATTCTTTGTTATTTAAATTAGGGCAGTGCAAAATCCTTGTTTACTTTTGAAAACAGCCTAAGAAGTATACTACACACTTTCCTGCTAGAAATATCCTGTTGAACACAGCCCTGGGGATACCACTTTGAGGGCAGATGGTCAGAAGTCAGGCCAATATATGCTGGGTCCCAACTGTACTGCACTTGTGAACGTGCTGTCATACATACAGTAAAGCTGAGACTCTTGTGTAGATGTGCCAGGTATTCTTAGACCAGCACCTCTCTGTACTTCTGAGACCATGCCTCATGAACCATTTTGTGCTAGGGGCAAATCTTTAATCTGTTTCAAAATATCAAGTATTCTCAAAATACCTCTTTCTGTTTTAATAAGAATGCCTTTTGGTTTTACAAACAAACAAAACCTCTATCAGAGTTTCATTATTGGGTAAATTTCTCTGCAACTCTGGGTAAAACTTAAAATATATTTTGTCTTTTGTTCACAAAACTGGTAAGATATAATTAATGTGGAAAATAAGGATTTTGTGGATTTTTCTGGAAGGGATTCTAAGATACTACCCCAGAGGTGTCAGAAAATGCTGAGATCCTAATGGCCAATGTTGGCTTTATTTAGCTTTTGGGTTTGATTTTTTTTAATCTAAATGAAATCTTCACCTTGTGTGTAACATTTAAACAATTACTATTTCTAAAAAGAAAAAAAAAAGAAAGTGCACTCAAGTTTTGAAGAGTTCCTCAAACTTCATGTAGTAGAACTTTCTGCCTGGTTATGTCACAGGGTACTTTTTTCAAAAATCTCTTCTGTTCATCCATTTTCCACTGCAATGGTATTGCATTAGAGCAGGATATGACCACAAAATTTAAATTTTGGGGTGTTATGACAGAAAGGTTGAGGACTGCATCACAACACAAAGAAGAAGCTATTAATAATTTAGGGACAGTTGTAATTTTTAGACACTTCTGTTGTCACATTATATACATTACTCTCAAGGAAAAGAAGTTTCATAGTTCTCGGACAATTTAGTTAGCATGACCTGCAATTCAACAGTTCATACCAATAACTTTTTCAAATCAGTTCATAAAACTCTTTAAACTCACAAATAGAAGTAACCTGAAGTTCAGTCTTAGGAGACTTATAATTTAACAGGCTTTTGCAATCCTTCCAGCTCTTTTTGTGATACTTTTTCACTACTGTTTTACAAGGAAGACAGAATATAAATTATACAGTTTTAAGGAACTAAGAGCAGGAGGCTTTAGAGTTAGAATATTAAGTAATTTCTTGATGCAAAACTCCTGAAGCACATTCTTGGACTCTACTGAATGTTTCAATACACAATATTCTTACAAACAAGCTGAATGATTTTTTTTGTCAATTTTCAGCACTAGAAACTTGCAATTTCATGAAAAATCATTACTCCCCCTCCCCCCCTCCCCCATATATGGTAGTTGAATCAGGCAATATATTTTCTTCTGAAATGAAACTCTGGAGCCAAGTGCAAGACCAAATGAATATGACTAAAGAAAATCCCTGACCATTTTTTCTATTTTCTTTGGGAGGTATTTTTGGGGAAAAAATTATAAGGAAAGGATTTTACTTTAATTTTTTCACATGTATCTTGCTCTTCAATAAAAAGTGTCAGAAAATTAAAACTTTAAATTTAAAGATCACATCCCTGATTAATTTATTTTAAAAGAAATACAAGTAATAATCCCTGGAAGTGTCTGCAATATCCCTACCTTAATGAATCAAGCAATCTTCACCAAATAAGTGCTGTTACTTGGAACAGTTGGAACCAATGGTTGGATTATTTTTTAATTTTAGGTTTTTTTAACAAAGGCAAAAATAAAGAACTAATGGGGTCATATGTAAATATTTTTCCTTGTGTTAGATTTTGTGAATTAGAACCACTGTTTGAGTTTAAAAAGCTATTAAGAATTATTTTCCTGCTAGTTTAAAGTCTGTATTCCATTCCACTCCAAGGAGATTAATTTACTTTATCATTACCCTAAGAAGAAAACTGTGTTGTGCATTATGTGAAAAATAACATCTGCTGTAGCAAATTATTTTTGCAAGTGGTGGCATATACATTGCCAACATGTGTATCAGGGATATTCTTAGCTAATACAAACTGTCATATCCAATCAACTCAGTGTTGCTGATGCCTTAACTGATGCTGATGCCAGAACTGCTTTTTTCACCTGAGGACCTGTATTCCACAGAGGTTTCTGCTTTCAAGTTATTAGTAATCAATGTCACACTGAATACAGTGATTAGTTATTAGAGTTTTAACAAAGACTGCTATTTCTCTAATTACCAAACCAAGCTCATATTGACCATAACTGCCATAACTGTGATATCTTTTTTTGCCTGCTTTTTTGTCATGAAGATAAATAAAATAAATTCTGATTAAAACCAGGTTACAGAAACCTGTATATTGACATCACCAGCCTCAGGGCACGCTCAGCTCACCAAATCAAAATGCTTTGAAGCATTCTATTTTCAGCTTCTCTCCTGCTATTCTTTTCAAGCCTGTGCTGCTTGTTAACCACTGTATTTATAAAACAGGTGATGCCTGGGCATTGATCATAGTGGCTCAGAAAATTACCTGAAGACTGGAGGAAAGCAAATGTCCCCAACATCTTCCAGAAGGGTAAGAGATAGACCTGAGGAACTACAGGCTAGTTAGCCTCACCGCGATCCCTGGGAAGGTAATTCTGGAAACCATTTACAGGCACATTAAGAATGAGAAAAACAGTCAGAAGTAGTCAGTGTGGCTTCACCGAGGTGAAATCACAGATGGATGAGCAGACAGTAAAGTGAATTGACAACTGCCAGAATGGCTGACCCCAGAGAGTAATGAACAGTGGCATAAAGTCCAGTTAAAAGCCACTGACTGGTAGTGTACCCAAGGATCAATACTTGATCCAGTCCTGTTTCACATTCTTTGTTAATGACCTGGATGATGGGGCAGAGTGCAACTTTTCAAATGCCAAATTGGGAAGAGTGGCCAATATGCCAGAGGGTTGTGCTACCATCTGGAGAGACCTTGACAGGCTGGAGAAATGGGCTGCCAGGAACCTCATGAAGTTCAGCAAAGGGAACTGTGAAGGCCTGCAGCTAGGGAGGAACCACCCCATGTGCCCATATGTGCTGTGGGCTGCACAGCAGGAAGGCAGCTTGGCAGAAAATGACCTGGGGGTCCTGGTGGACACCAGGTTGAATGTGAGCCAACCATCTGTCCTTGTGGCAAAGAAGGCAAATGATTTTCCTACCTGCATTAGATACTATTGTCATCAGACCAAGGAAGGGGATCCTTCCCCTTTATTCAGTGCTGTGAGGCCGTCCTGAAACTACTGGGTCGTGTTCTAGGATTCTCAGTACAAGACAAACATGGGCATACTGCAGAGAGTTCAACAAGAAGGTCCACAAGGATGATTAGGGGACTGGAGCACCTCACATATGAGGAAAGTCTGAGAGAGCTGGGACTGTTCAACCTGAAGAAGAGAAAGAAGACCTGAGGGAGATTTTATCAATGTATACAAAAAAATGAAGGGCAGGTATAGAGGATGCAACCTCACTCTTATCGGTGATGGCCAGTGATAGGACCAGAGGCAATGGGCACAAACTGAAATACATGAGGTTTCCTCTGAACATCAGGAAACACTTTTTTACTATGAAGGTGACAGAGCATGGGCACAAAGTACGCAGGAAGATAGTGGAGTCTTTTACATTCAAGATATTTAAAAGCCATCTAGACATGGTCCTCGGCAACTGGCTCTAGGTGACCCTGCTTGAGGAGGGGATGTGGACAAGATGACTTCCAGAGATTCCTTCCAACTTCAACAGTTCTGTTACCCTGATTTTGTGACAGACATTCTCTCCCCTTAGTTTAGTATTCAGACCTTGCTCAAATTCCTGTAGAAGTGCAAATATACACTTAAAATATGCAGGAGAGGAAAAGAAAATCTAGGTGGGAAATGTTGACATATCTATTCAACACACAAACTGAAAGTCCTGCAAGTTTTAATTACTTTAGTTCAGGAGAACAGAAATAGACACCACAAAGTGTTATCCTTCCAACTAAGTGCAACTTGAAAAATAAAGTATTAAAATACTTCTAAAAGTATAATTCAAACCAATAAAATGAAGAGACACAAGGGGATAAAATATAACCAATGTGAAAGATTTTATAAATTGAGTTCCTGAAATGACAGGATATTTTAAAAGGAAAATTCATTTTAAAATTATGCACATATTAGGCATCTTCTACTTTTCATCACTTTAGGACTATGGAGAGATCTGTATCATAGCAGTACTATCCTGACTTTGCTGAAGTAACTGAACACTGGATATTTACTAAGATATTTCCTTCAAAACTCTGTTCCCTGGTCTCTCTGTAGCTTTGATCCTCATCTGCAATATTTTTCTACAATATTTAGTCTTGTGAATCTTAATAGGGTCTCAAACTTGCTCATTTTCTTTTAAGAGTGTCTGGAATATCTGTTGGTGTGCTCGTTTTTATTGCATCCAAATACATGTCTTCAACCATAGCATAAGAAAACTCATGATTTTATACATTGCTATAAATATATTGCTAGAGAAACATATAAGCTGTATCTATATGTATCATATAAGCTGTATCTGTATACTAAAGAGTATATTCCCAGGCCCTGAAGCAATCAGTTTGTAAAACGAAATTGCTAGAACAGGTCCTATGATGATTTGGCCCAACTTGGCTAGCACTGCTCCGAACACCTCCTGAGGATTATGTAGGTGCTAGCATAGGTTGAACACTACTCTTGTTAGGCAATTGCAAGGCTGCTCTGGTCAGAAGATAAGAGTTTAATAGTATGGAGAATGGGCCCAAATACATTCAGTTCATTAGTTTAGATGGATACTTGTTGGAGATGGAGTTTATATGGACATGGATGAGTGGCGCAAAAGGAGAGATGAGCAAACCAACTTCGACGCCTGGAAGGTCCAGAAGGACCATTCCTAACCGGACTGTGACTCCACATAAAGGACATTACCCACCGTTACCCCAGTTTTTTAATAAAGTTCCAATAAAATCCTGTTACCCCCTATCCTTGTGGTGCTGGCAGCACTGATGGGCTTGCCCTGTCAGTGTGGGTCCAGCTACCATTGGTTGGTTCCCCCTGAGTTGTTGTCCAATCCTGTTCATTCCCTGTTTACTCCTCCCCAGTTACCACCCACTCTTACCCTAAGCCAACCATGTGAGGCGGATTTGCATGCTCCGCCCTAACTCCTCCTAGTTTCCAGAGAGTTCCTTCCCCCGGGCTTAAATAGCCCTCCATTTTGTGAATAAAGGAGATCGGTGGATCAGCCTTGGCCTTGTAGGTGCTCTCTCTGTCTCCGTGTCTTCTTTGTGGGCCACGGGGCGGGTGATCTCAACCTGAGGCCTTCGCCGCTGCATTCCACCACAGCTTAGCAGGCAGGCAAGAACCCCCGACGCCGGTCTTGATCCTCTCCAAAGAATCAAGGCTGCGTCAGATACTGACGTCTATAGTGTTTTGACAGCTGTAGTCTGAAAGTCTGATATATAGTCTGAAAGCCAGTCCTTCCATCAATACACAAGCCATTTGTCATTACTTTTCTCTTTTCTTGATCACAGATCAAACTGAAGTAGGAAAATCTTATGACAGTCAAAAATAACTAAATTCAAGCTCAGAGAGATCAACACAACAATCTCATGCAACCTTTTATTTACCCCTCCATAAATGAACCAGAGACTTTTTGCATGACTGTCTCAAATGATCACTGTTCAGCTCCAAGATCAATAACCTAAGTAAAACTGCATGGCTGGAATTTGGCTGAAAGATTAGAACACCTAAATTTTATGTTCACACTCTTACCTAAGCTCTCAATATAACATAGATTTCCCCAGTGTAATGACAACTTACACAACTTGATCAATGTAGGTCTGAAACTCTACTCAAAGATCCCCTGCACTAGGTGCCATGATCTAGAAACTGTATCTCATTTCCACCTATATCACTACAAGTCCAAAATAAATTCTCAAGTGAATTTAGGGCTGGTTTGTGTTTTGTTTGTTTTTTTTTTCTTTTTGATACTATGGAAATAAAACCATTTTTATTTACTGACTAGCATAGCTAAATGGCTGGTGAACTACCCTTAAAAAGTGTATCTATAAATGAAAGTTCAAACTAAAGGAAGCTAAACTTAAAAGTTTTTCCTCTATTTTATTAGGCAATCAGTAATGACTTTGTCATCTTCTCATTTCAAAATCTACTTAATGTTTTGTGTCAGTTTCACTTTCTCTTCAAAGATATTCTGTCAACATTTTGGAGCATCTCAACTGCTCTTCCTGGTATAGGTCAAGTCTGACAGAAAACAATTGATTTTTAGTCTCATCATTAAAATACTTTTCTCCTTTTTCTTATTATTCCAAAGTATTGATCTATGACATAGATAGGGTTTTAAACACATGCCTTAGAAATAGTGAATATTAGCAGCTCATTAGTGCCACTGTGTTTTCAGAGAGATCTGAAGTGTCTTTACAGATAATTCCCGTGAAATTGTGATATAGATTTTTCTTACTGCATCTTTCTCCGTTGAAGAATTAAATATGAACTACCACTGCATCTTAACCTGGTGCAGCTTGAAAAGTCAACCCAGAAAACAGAGGAGACAACAATCTGGACTATACATATATAGTGACAGAAAGCTAACTATTGTTCTTTGAGAGGATGGCTTCAAATGCTAGCAAAATACCAAATACAGCATGTGTGTGCTAAGAAAGCACAATGAGCAATGAAATGGCTGTAAAAACATGCATCCACAAATCTATGGGGCCTGATGAGGTTCATCCCAGAATCCTCAAAGACCTGGCTGATATCATCACAAAACCTCTCTTGATGATTTTTGGACAGTCTTGGGAATCCAGAGAGGTCTCACCTGACTGGAAGCTGGTGAACGTTGTCCTGATTTTCAAGAAGGACAAGTCTCACTTCAGTGCCTGAAAAATGTGGAGAAGATTAGTCTGGGAAATATTGAAAAACACCTGAAAGACAACATTGTTACTGGTCACAAACTGCACGTTTTCGTGAAAGAAAACTCCTGTTTATCAAACCTGATTTCCTTTCATGACAAGATAACCCACCTAGTTATTCAAAGGAAGCCAGCTGATGAAATCTTTTTGTATTTCAATAAAGCTTTCACTAAAATCTCTCACAGGATCCTTCTGGACCAAATGTCCGGCACATCTGGATAAACACATCATGCAGTGAGTGAGCAATTGGTGCACTGGCAGAGCACAGAGCATAATAGTGAATGGGGTGACATCAGATTGGTGGCCTGTCACTGGTGGGGTTCCACAGACCTCCATCCTGAGCCCTGTGCTCTTCAACATCTTCATAAATGACTTGGATGCAGGATTGAAAGGGATAATAGGCAAGTTTGCAGATGACACAAAACTGTGAGGAGCTGTTGACTCCCTCAATGGCAAGGAGGCCCTGCAGAGAGACCTCAAGAAATTAGAGGACTGGGCATTCACCAACCATATCAAGTTCAATGAGGGGAAGTGCTGGATTCTGCATCTGGGATGGGGCAATTCTAGATGTTTGTACAGACTAGGGAATGAAATGCTGGAAAGCAGTGCCACGTAAATGGACCTGGCAATCCTAATCAACGACAAGTTGAATATGAGTCAGCAGTGCCCTTGCAGCCAGGAAGGCCAACCATGTCCTGGGGTGCATCAGGCACAGCATCACAACTTCCTTGTGAGGGGAAGACAAGAGACGTGCACTGATCTCTTCTCTGTAGTGATCAGTGACAGAACTCAAGGGAATGGCCTGCAGTTGTGTCAGGGGAGGTTTAGGTTGGATATTAGAAAAAGGTTCTTCACCCAGAAAGTGACTGGGCACTGAACAGGCTCCTCTGGGAAGTGGTCACAGCACCAAGACTTCCAGAGTTTAAGAAGTGTTTGGATGATACTCTCAGGCACATGGTGTGACTCTTGGGGAAGGACCTTTGCAGGGCTGAGGGTTGAACTCAATGATCTTTTTTATGTTTCTTCCAACTCTGCATATTCTAGGATTCTGTGATTTAAATAGCTGTTTTTCTGAAACACAGTTCATGAGAGTTTATTAAAGAGAAATTCTATAAAGCTGACGTAATAAACACAAATCCTGTAGAAGAGATATATCCCATATATAGACTTGATGGTTTGGTAGTCTCAAAAGTGAAGAATTAATGTTAACACAGAAAAAAGTAGGAAACTGCTTTTATTACCAAAACAAAATAGTTGCTATTGACAACATTTAATGTGATAAATATTATGTATGTTATAAAATCTTGGAGAACAATTGATTATTTTAATGTAATTATTTTTTTAGATTCTAATTCATTCAGCTTTGATATGAAGATTTTTCTAAATACAAGTGTGTTTTCCAGGAATGTCAAGGAAACGGGTTAAAGACTGTAATCAGCAGGAGATAGATGAAGAAAAGACAAGCATCAACAGTACTTCAGTGTAATTAAATGTAACATAATTAACCCTATGATTGTAAATAGGAGAAGTGTCTACATGAATCTCTGGTATTTCTTCTAAGAGTTGGCAGCAATTGACTTAGCTTTTAAGCCTGTCAAGAAAGTATTTATCTAAGGTGGTCCAGCAGTCATGGCATGCATTCTTGGCCAAGAGATTTGAAAATTCCTATGAACTGTTTTCAAAATTACCTCACCATTGTAATCACTTCCAGCCCTCAGTCACAGAGCTGCCTCCTTCACTTCACACAAGTCAGAATTCACTGCTGTAACACATCTGCCACAGACTTCTATTGTGGTCATATCATTTAAGATTGATCTTCTCAGGAAACTGCTAAAACTGAAATAATTTTAAATATTGCACTGTTGGTGTGAAGAAAGGCTGCAGCAACTGCAGCCTCAAACCTACAGATACACATCTAAGTTTTAATTTATTTCATCACAGGTTCCTCCAGAAAACCTGTGAAAAGCGGAAAACAACATCGTTCTTAGTCTATGCAAAAGAGGAACACGTTTAGGTTAATGTGCTCTATGCTATTAATGATTAAAAGAAGGAAAAAGGGAAGAGTTCATAGTTTTTCAGCAGTGCAAAATGTGACCATCAGCAATTTAAGACACATTGTATGACATATAGAGCATTCCTGCACTGTCCTTTACAGATATTTCTGTGACATACTTTGTTGCTTAACTGAGGGCCATCATTTCTCCCCCCATCCCTTGACTACATTTAACAATGGTGTTTAAATGTCCAAATGTCAAGCAGTTTTCCTCAGAGGATAATGGATTTCATCTCTACTTTTCTGAGGAATGCTAGTTGTCATCTTGGTATGCGTTATGATTAGAAAAAAGGAAATTAAAGCAGAATTGATGGTTTGCGTAATACATGGATTTATACTTCCTGCAAAACAAACAAGGGGAGACATTTTCAACTTAGATATATAGGGGGAAAGTGAATAGCTTAGGAACTTTTAAAAACATCTCCTTTATGACGCTCTGTATTTTTAGACAGGCATGTACTTCCAGTGAACAAGCAACAATTCTCCAGCAGCACTGAGAGAGCTCTTTGACAATCTCCCAATTCAGAGGCATTACCCTGACTTTCTAACCCTTTTTTTCTTTTAATTGCTGCACAAAAGGCTTTGAGAATAGTTGCTTTTTTTAATTGGTTAAATAAAATGTTTTTTAACTGTTGTGTAGTCAAACTAAAATGATTTCTCTTAGTATCCAACTTGTTTGATGCTTTTTAAAACTTTTTTACCTTTTCTCTCACATTTTCAATTGTAAATGAGAAACCTTCAGAGCTGACTCATTCCAAAGATAAAATCTACAACAAAAAAGCTATGATATTTCCATTTTTTTCATAGTCCAATTCTTTTTTAAGCTAATGCTGAAATAGAGTGATGTTCCCTGTCTGAGAGGGCAACATGCTGCAGGACATAGACCTTGTAATTTTCCCCCCAGTCTGATGGAGAGGATACACCAACCTGCTTTTCCAAAACATTCCCAAAATTAAATGGAAATATGTAAATAACTAAACTTTAATGTATGACAAATTTACTTTTGAATTACAAAATATGTTTTGTAGAAATATCACATACAAATGAGCCTTTGGCCTTTTAAGGTTTCCTGATAATAGAAGTGTCACAGGAACCTTTCAGTACACTTAGGTGGCACATGGTTGTTCAAAAGTACTTTAACTTATCTGATTTTCTACTCTTAGCTGTAGGTTTTGTTCTAGGCTTTTTTTGCTAATAACTGTGAAATACATTAGCACATCTCCTTTCCAAATTATTTCCTCTCTAAGAGATCCTAGTGCTCAGGCATTATACAGTTTGGGTATACAGATTTTGTAGATCTGGGTGTTAATCTCATGTTTCTGAGAATTTGTGTATGTTTAAAACTTCTCTATAGTTCTTCATTTCTGCATTACTTTCTTGTAGCATACTAAATGAGGATACCATGGTAGCTGTGGCTACTAGCTAATAAGATGATTATTTTTTGTCATCTGTAGTAGTTAATTGGAATGAATCAGGTACCTGTAGGCAATCAAAAAATAAATCAAAAGGACAGAGTTAATCAGGTTAGAATTTAAAATGTCTGCAGGAAGTTTCTTTCCAATATAGAAGCTAGCTTTGAAGAAAGTGCCATAAAGTGGCTTACATGAAATAAATACTTCTCTTCAGAGAAGAAAAAAAAAATTGTTTTCAGTCTAAAACCTGAAATTCAAAAGAAAAATCTTGTAGCAGGAATATGGAAGACTTTTATTCATAAAGTTACATTTCCAGTTCACTTCTTTCCTTATTGAAAAGCGTTTTTTTTCTGAGAAGTATATATATCTGAAATAAATGAGACCAACAGTAGACTTGCCAAGGCTTGGATTTCACTCTAAGTGCTTTATATGTTAGAATACCTTTCTAAGTAGCAGTCTTGACTACAGAGAGGTTTTTGCTTCACCTAGGTCTGATGATTTTTAGACATATTTAAATTTCTGCTTGCATACTAACAAAAAGAAAGGTAGATTCATAGAAGGAGAAACTATGTAATCAAACCTTCAGTTTCTGTATTCCCACTTCATTTAAGAAACTACAACAAGAGGCTAACTCAATATTCATAGAATCATTGAATCGATTGGGTTGGAAAAGACCTCCGAGATCATCAAGTCCAACCCTTGGTCAAACTCCAGTCCTTTTACTAGATCACCAAAGGTTAGCTTTCATTGTCAAATCACAGACGTGTCTGTACATGTGCTCTGAAGCCCACTCAGGTCACAGGCAACACTGAAACTCAAATGGAAAAATGCTAAGGAGGATTTTAGACGTGTTGCAGAAGACTTTTTGATGGTGAAAGTAAAGAACAGAAATATATATTGTAAAGCAGAGAAATGTGAAGAAAAAAGAAACAGGATCTGGGGCAGTATAAGTTAATGGGACATAACTCTATTAATAAGCTCTCTAGCTAGAGTTTGAGGCTGAAGAGTGAGTCATTGCCTTCATGGATTCATGCTGTGTCAGTTTAAGGTGTCACCCTTCCCTGCTCTTTTAGCTTTCTGCTCTGTTCTTTCTGAAAGCAAAAGGCAAGAAGGTTCTCTCTTCATAGATTAGTGTATCAGCATGAAATAAACTTGCTGGTGATTTAAGATAATAGTTCAGTCTGTAATGTGCAGTGGCTAAGATGGCCTGACATGCCAATCCAGTAACCTACCAAGTCTCTACATGTGAAACATTAGAGATTGCAAGTCAAACCTCTGAGGAGTCACATCTACAAGTGTATGGCAGTCACAGGGTTCTTGCAGTCATGGCCAGTGTGAGTTAAATGCTTGGGGATACATGAAGCCCATCATTAACATAAATACTTTGTATATAACAGGTCTGGAAGCAATGGGAATTTTGAAGATGGAATTTGGGGGTACAGTCTCATAGCTACCTACCTGAGACAAACACACATTTTGAGTTTCTGCCATGCAGTGGTACTTAAGCAAGGAGATCTGGATGGCCCAGAGCTAGACAATAAAGAACATGTCAACCAAGTACAAATCAGATATTTTTTCCTCACAAAATGTGGATGTAGATGGCAGGATACAGTAACGTTGAAAATAAAAAAAACATGCTAAGGGATAAGAGACATGGGATCTTGCAGTCCTACACCAATGCCAGTATGTCACCATAGTCACACACAGTCAGTGATGTTTTGTTTCTTGTGTATTGAGATCAGACCTGGTTTAGGATTATTACTGCAAATCAATTGTGGAGCATTGTTTAGGGTGGTGATCTAAGAGATGGATCATTTGTGGCCCTACTGTCATACTGCACTGAGTGTATGTGGGCTCTCTGAGAGACTGAAAATAGAACACCACTAGTTCATCACTCTGGTTAATGCAGAAAGATTTAATATTTCTTTTCACATAGGAAAAAGAGCTCAGATTATCTTTGTTTAGTCACACAAGTGAAATAGTTTCTAATTGGTCGTCTGAGGCGCTGAAAGCACTTTGAGACAGTCAGGGAAATGGAAAGAAGAGTGTTGATTTTCTATAGAAAGGCAAGTTCCAGCTTTCAAATTCATCACAGAACAGTATCAAAATATGTTTGCAGACAGGCAGGGAGAGCACAAAATTTGTGCCAGCTGCAATTAAAAGTTCACAAAAGGTTTGCTGGAGCTAATTCCTGAATGCTGAGCAGATGTAAATCAGAGATGCCAGGGGCTTGACATTTTGATAGTGTGTTTCACAGACCTTTAATGAATGTATAAAGCTACAGAGCAAACGGTGGAATTCTGGATTCATAAAGCAACAGACCAAATAACAGAATTTCATTGAAGACTAAAGCTATCTAGCTAACAGGGGACAGCCATTGTATGTGACCTCCAAGAATAATGGAAAGAAAGAAACAGGTATAAAAAGGGATGTTGCCTAGATTGAAAAATAGTGTTTTTCTGTAAACCTGGCCTGGTTCTGACCAGGATAGGGTTAACTTTTTTGCAGTAGCCAGGAGGGGGCACAGCTGTTAGGACACAGAGGTTATTCTATACCACCCAACATCATTGCCAAGGATGTGCTAAAGAGACTTTCTTCCAGGCAGTAGGGGAACCTTTGGGTCAAGCAAGCATGGCAGATGGAACAATGGAGTAATACTGGTTCCAAGCCAGAGGGAGCGATCAGGGTGATGTGGCTGTGGTCAGGTTGAACTCTGCACACTTTCTTTTGTGTGGTTTGTTATTAATATTGTTGCTGTTACTGCAACTGTTACTGTTTCTTATCTCATTCCTGTTTCCAATAAATTGTTCTTACCTCAACTTGTGGTCTTTGCCTTTCTGCCTCGGATTCTCCTCTCCAATCTGCTGCAGCGGGGAGGGGGAGGGGAAAAGGGGGAGAGTGAGCAAGCAGCATGTGGTTTGGAGTTTCGGTGGGAACACTGAATTGGGGAATACCATTCCAAACCCATGATAAATCACAATCAATGACATAGTCAAAGATAGGTACTTTCCTATGAAGAGGCATCAAGAGCCTGATTTTGAAAAGCCTGGGGGAAAAAAAAGGGTTTATATTCATTAAATACAAACAGGAAGCTATTGCTTTGGGAACATATTCACATCTCCCCAACAGATCTTTCTTTGGGGATGTACACCCAAAGGATATCACTACAAACTGAAAGAATACCACTACACATTCGTGGCTGGTGAAGGAAGTCAGAGAAGATCTGGGAAGGAAGAGCAAAGGAGAAGAACATAATAAGTTGCCATTATCAACTGTAACATAGCATATAGGTACTGTAATGGTCTAAACAGATCAATAATGACAGATTTCCCACTAGTGTTGGAAGCAGAAGATTGGATAACACTGTCTGTCCATGGCTCAGAGCTACAGTGGAGGCCACGTGGGCAGTCACAGGTCATGTGCCATGCGGTCACCAGCACTGTTTCCAGAGCTTCAGATGAGGCTGAAGGGAAGACTGGCCAGCAAAGGAAAGGTTCCTGCAACCACTGAGATGTAAGACTTTAAGGCCTTTCTCTCTGCCAAACATTTGCTATCTCTTAAAACAATCTTAGGGGGAAAAAAGGGAATTATCACTGTAGTAAGGCTTTCTTTCAAATGTACCCTTCTCCACCACCCACTTCCTTCCTCTTCCCCCCAAAAAGATAATAAATTTTACAGTATCACAATGGAAGTGAAACTTTGATATCCCAAAATATACAAAGTAGAGGAACTATTGAATGCTAAAGCTGCATGACTGTCCTTTACTGGCTGTTTGGAGACTGAAAAGAGTGAAAGAATTATAATTAACCTTGCACTGATGTAATTTTATTAGTGGCATTCTCCTGTGTCAGCCTTTACTCCAGGAAGAGTCTGGAGGGGTGAGAGGGTCATTTATCTAGAAGTAATACCCATATGCAGGATGAAATGCATGCCTTTGCCAAAAAAAAACCCCTAATTTTATTTATAGAAAATTCTCATGTATTGAGCCCCAATCAGCTTTTTGAAAAGAGGCGGTATGAGTTCTAGGCTTGCAGTTCTGAAAAAATGTTTGCCATCCAGACCTTCATGTTGAAATAAATAAAACTTGTGGTAATGCACTATTGTACATGTCATACTTTGCCAGTAAGACCCTGAAGATAGATTATTTTTCCTTTGTTGTGCTCTGAAAGGTTTCCATGTTAACCGAACAATCAGCTTTCTTTTTCATCATAAATTGGCATTTCTAATCTGTTCAGTGTGGGTGAACACTCACTACTGTAGGTTTTTGCTGCAGGAGACTGTGGAATGAATAAATAAATGCTTATTTCTAACATCCCCCTGCTCCCTGAATCTAACATCTGTCACTGAATGAATCAGGAGAGAGAAGCACCATTGCCTTCTTTTGACATATCTATAGCTCACATACTCTCAGTCATCAGCTGAATTCTTTAGATATTCTTCTAGAGATATTTTGATTTCAGAATTTCATTCCTGTAGCAGAAACTTGCTTTAATAATAACAAAAATGGCAAAAGTATCAGCAGCATCAATCCCACAAGCCAGAAAAACTGAGAAATGTAAATACTAACTGATGATCCAGCATGAGTGTTTCAAGTGTGAAGAGTTAAAGACACATCTAACTAGTATTTACAGGTGTATTCCATCACTGGTTTAGAAATGAAACAAAGACTTCACCAGCATCATCAAAAGATAATTCAGTGAGTGTGTTCTCATTGTTCAGGCTTGCAATAAAATCAAATCAATAAATAATTTTGAGAGATCAGTCTTATGAGTTAGGGCAAATCCTCCTTTTTGGACAACATGAGAAGAAAAATAGACTTCATATCCTATTGAACTTTCAGAAATTGAAGTATCAGATAAAAGCACTGACTGGAGAAGAAAGAACATAGAAGGTATTAAGTTGGAAGCGGTGCACAAAAGGTAAGGACACAAGGTGTGACAAGAAGTAAGGTCTGTGTGCTTTGAATGAGCAGAGATGGTGTAGAAAACTGATAATAAGAAAAATGCTCTGTCATTGTGTCTGTTTTTATTATCTCTTTGGACACCTGAAGGTTACATGCAAAATGAACTGTAGCAAAAAAGGTCTTAAACCCTATATAAAGTGAAGAAAAACTGTGCAAAACCAGAAGAAAAGAGGAGAGGCACCCTCTCTGCCAGTCTCTCTACCTAAAGAGCCTGGAGCTGGCCACCCTTCACCTCCACCCTTCTCACTACCACCTGCAAAGCCTTCGACCAAGACCTGAGGTGCTGCCAGCCTGGGGAGAACAGAAACTAGTAGTACTACACATGTAAGTTCTGAAAAACCCTGTTCCTTCATCCATACCATATTCATGAGAGTCAAAGTCACTGCCTGTTGAGATGGGAATCATGACTTTGCATAGCTCAGTGACTGCCCCACTGAAACAGGGATAAAAAACGTGAATGGTAGGGACCATGCATCACAGCTGCCTTCCAGAGACTGCATTCTGACAAGCTGCCAGATCCCACCAGAGCCAAAAGATAACCATCACAAGGGGCAGAGAAAAGGAAAAAAAGGCAGAAACTGCTTTGCCTTCCACATCTCAGCAGAAAAATATCGGGTTTTGGTATCAACATATAGCTTTGTTTGAGTTTTAATCTCGTTTCAGGGAATATTCAAACCTAAAATTCTTTCCGCAATCCACAGAGAACTCTCTTTTCTCCTCTGTGATTATTGTATTGTTACAGATGGTACAACTTGGAGAGACAAGAAATCTGGCTGTGAGGACCCTATGGGACAGGGATTGTAGGTCTTGAGATATTGAAAGTCCAGCAGAAAGCAGAAAAGGCATATTCACTCTCTGAATGTTACTGTGAATATCACTCTTACCAAAAGTCTTAAGCATGAAGGAGAGGGCCCCTGCAATGTAGGTGGAAAGGGTCCAGAACAGCAGCTCTTGGCTCAGTGTCAGAGAAGGAGGTTTCTACAGTGGTATCCTTCATGCAGGCTCTTATCAGACCACCTTCATCCCTGTCTCTCCTACTCTTACCATTTCACTGCCCTGAGCCGTGGCAAATGCTCATAAAGACAGTGATTGCTTATACAGCCACTTTCTGCCCTGCCTCCTTCCCTTTCCCTTGAGTCCTAACATCTCCTAGGAAAGCAGAAAACAAGCAAACCCATGTAACAGAAACCTAGAAGGATACAGTGTCAGGAAAGACCTAATTTAAGCAGTGGTGGACCATGGACTGTATGTCACTAGGCAGAGAGTGGGTGAAGCAGGAAAACATTAGAGGATTCAGGAAGGTAGGAAGACACCTCAGACCCTTTTGGACAAGGGAGTTAAATAGATGATACCAAGATGTAATAGTAATATATCCCTCTTTAACTGGATTTTCTACAATACAAAAAGACTTTCTCTGTAATCATACCCCCATTCCACTGTGAGCATGCCTGGATGCTCAGCACAGTCACAGCTTTCACTAGTGAAGGAGGAGACAATGTCTGACACACAAGTGTTGCATTGGATGCCTGATTTACTAGCAAAAGGTGCAGAGAGCTGTTCATACATACACCAAAGAAACTGGTTCTCATGGTCTAGATAGAAAGGCAGACCTCAGTGGAAAGGTTGCTAGCAAAGGTCAGACGATGCATGACATAGAACTGTGTTTTGGAGAATCTGGTATCATGTCTGTCGCACTATGCTTCCTGCCTTGCTATCTGAGATCAGAGCTTCAGACTGGACATAACCTGTACATAAGTTTTTAAAAATGGGAATAGTCTTCATCTACCTATGGAGTCCAGGTTAAACCATTTGAGGACAATATGTCCAAAAAGGACATTTAGCAAAGAGATTTTTCACCACAGACAGAAGTGTAAATATGAGAGGAGGGCTGCCTTTAATGCAATATCCTGACTTCACTCTGCAAGTTTAGAATTCGGTCAGTGTTCATAGGCCGGGAAGCATTTCCTTCCTTCTTAAACTGCTCCATTGCTTGCTCTCTTTGTTCTCTATATTAAGGAAAACAGTTTTTAAAGCAGTTTATGTCACTGTTTTCTCCTAGGTTTATGAAGAAAATTTCCAGCTCCATCCTTTTCGCTTGTTCTGGGCTTTCTAAAGCAAAATCAACCTTATTTAGCAAAATTATCTTGTTACTTTTTTCCTCTCAAATGTGAGACAATAAGAGACATTTACAAGTTTTTAGTCTTTTTTTAAAAAAATCTGGCTTTGTCTTCTAAAGTAATTGTTCCTCATGAAATATCTGCTTATCAGATGATGTCAGTCATACTTTATAATATCAAAAAACCCACTCCTTAGTACCTCTGCCTTATTTTCATCACATTTAGGTTCTCTGCATATATTTTTACTTTTCCTTCTTTAGTTATCTCAGAATCTACTCTTTCTTTTTATCCTTGACATTTACAACTGTATCCATTACAATTCCATTCCACTCTCCCATGCTTCCTTGCATCTTTCTTTTTTTCCTTCATTCCATATGCAGTTCAAATAGCTCATTCTCAGGTCTTAAGTGAATTCATGCTGCTATCCTTATCTAAATTTCTGCTTCCAGTTAATGCAGTCTGTTTTTGTACTTATTTTTTTACAACATTTTTCCTTCATCCGTTAATGTTAAGCACTTTCCTGCCTTCTCTTCTTGGTATCTGCAATACTTCTTGCTTCTAAAGTGCCCATCTCCTTTCTCTGTGTCTAGTGCAAAGTGCGTGAGATGCCCCAGCATGCATAAACTTACTTTTTCTTTTTTTTTGATTTTCAGTAATGTAGGTGAAGAATTTTTTTCAAACTGTTCATATATGCATTACAGTATCACCTTGACACAGTCTCATGTAGCCTGACTTTCTCAGATATTGAACCAATTGCACTTGCAGTTTTTCCGCTGTGCTTGTAAGTTGCAAAGATTGTAGCCACTTCACTCAACTGCAGATTAGAAGTTGTTTGTCATTTCCTTTCATAGTGCAAAAAAAATTGTGATACACTGAGTTTCAGTGGAAAAAAAAAACTTTAAACAAATTATTTTCAGGAGACTTTCTTCTTTTTTTTTTTTCAAAAAGAACATTTTGCATTGGAACTGTTTTACTGATGACTTCATTCATGTAGTCATTTAAACCTTAGTAAACTGAGTAGAATTAGAGGGTACCTTTATACCTCATTTCTTCACCTTCCTAACAGAAAATGGAAGAGGCATTCTGCTCTGCAAGAGATGAGATGCACAGATGAGATATGAACACTGCTATACTAAAAGGCAAACATGAGGCAGGGATAGAGAAAGAAGTTTGACCGACAAAGAAATGGTTTGCTGTCTGGAAACATGACCACTGAGTTGAGTTTTTATTCAAGAAACATGTATTAGTATAAATACATTCCATTTCTGGTTAAACGAGTTGGACTTTTTTTGCTTTCCTTTTTCTCAAGCTAAAATCCATGACCACAGTCAATTTCCTCAGCTTCACTGAAATATTCTAAAAACATCTGCAGGACAAAAATACATCTTTAGATCAGACTTCTTTAACTACTACTTGCTAGTTAGTGGTGCTTCAGGGACTAAGCCAAGTAATAAAGAAAATGACCTCATGTGAATTGCCTGTTTCCTAAGAATGTGGCTACTAAGCATGGACCTAGAACAACTCAGAATGTGCTATTTTTGGTAGTGTTTGCTGCAAGTGGACTAACTCTTCTTTTATGTGCTCTAAATTGCTCCTGAAAGAATTATTTCATAGCTGATATATAACTCCATTGACTGATAAAAGAATATATAGATCTTTGACAAGACCTCATGTGGTCAACTCTGGACTCTAATTCTAACATTCAGTGCTTCTGATTGAATTTCTGAAATGGATTGGGCTTTTCTTGCAGACTGATCTCCACATTTCAAACCTTCACAGTAACTGACTTAATGTCTTAGAGTTACTAAGGTATTTTCCTTCAAGACTGTGTTGAGCTGAATCATTACATCAGTTCTGTCTTCCACTTATCCTTGGTTCTTTTGGGAGTGATCCTCTATTCTTTTCCATAAACTTATCAGAGAGTTATGTTAAGGAAAAGAAGGAAACCACACTGTCTAAGAATTTTCAGCTATTTTGCGACGTGTTTATGGTAACATGTCAGATATGCACGATTACTGAAGACACATCCAAGGACAATACCAAAACCCACTAATGCACCACTCTGTGACTTACTATTATAAGCTTTTTTCCTGATCAAGGAAAAGATGTATATATAAAGAAATAACATTTTTTAGTATATGAGTTGCAAAAGTTTTCACCAGCTGAGAGCATGCCTTAGGATGTTTTGTAGTATTCTATTGGGCCTTCATTGCCAGTGATGAGTGATGGGATGCTAGGCCAAAATGCAAGAACACCAAGACTCGTGGTATTCCTCAATCTGCCTCATGAGGTGTTGGCTGCAATGTGCCACACCTGAAATGTTTCCACACCAATACACACAGCCTGAGGAGCAAACAAGAGGAGCCCAAAGCTTTGGCTCAGTCTCAGAGATATGGCATTGTTGGCATAAGTGAAACCTGGTGGGATGAGACCTGTCACTGGACGGTTCCTGGCCTGGCCTTGTTGGATGGTTCCTGGCTCTTCAGGAAAGATGGGTGGGGCAGAACAGGCAAAGGGGTGGCACTGTATGTAATAGAAGTGTTAGAATATGTGGAGCTGATAGCTGGCAATGGCAGAGTTGGGTGCCTCTGGCTAAGAATCAAGGGGCAAACAAATAATGTGGATGTCATAGTGGGAGTCTGCTATAGACCTGCCTACCAGAATGATGATGCCAATAAATTATTCTTTGAGGAACTCAGGGAGACTTCCAAGTCAACTGCCCTTGTTCTTATGGGGGACTTCAACTTGTGAGAAATTAACTGGGAGCATCAAAGAGCTGGTACAACCTGGGCCAGAAGATTCCTAAGAAACCTGGATGACAACGCTATGGAACAGGTCCTAAGGGAGCCAACTCAGAAAATTGCTCTTCTTAATCTGCTGATTGTCAACAGAGTGCATCTCAGAAGCAAGGTGGAAATTGGGGGCCATCTTGGCCACAGTGACCACTGGGCAATTGAGTTTGAAATCTCTGTTGTCAGGAGGAAAAGTGCCAGCAAAATGTCAACTCTGGACATCATGAGAGCAGAATTCAGGCTGCTCAGGGAATTAGTAAGTAAGGTCCCCTGGGAAAAGGGGACCTTGAAGGTGCTGGGATCCATCAATGCTGGTCACTTTTCAAACATCACCTGCTAAGGGCACAGAGGCAGGCAGTTCCCAAATGTCGGAAGTCAAGCAGATTAGGATTAAGGCCATCTTGGCTAAACAGGGATCTTCTCTTGGAAATAAGGCAAAAAAGGAAAGTATATACCCATTGGAAGCAAGGTGAAGTAGCATGGGAAGAATACAGAGGTGGCTCTTGCTGCTGTAGGGAAAAAATTTGTGCTGCCAAAACTCAACTGAAGTTAAAGCTGCCCAGACATGTGGCGGAAAATAAAAAGAGTTTTTTTCAGATATATTAATGTCAATGGCCAGTATAGAAATATCATTTGCCCATTACAGAATGAGGATGGTCACCTCACAAACAGGGACAGAGACAAGGCAGAGATTTTTAATGCTTTCTTTGCCTCTGTCTTTAGCATGGGTGATAAACCAAGGGGGTCTCAGTGCCCTAAGCTGGAGGACCATGACTGCAGGAATGAGCAACTCCCAATCAACCCTGAAATTTTTTGGGATCTGCTGCTCCAGCTGGATCCCTACAAATCTATGGGACCTTATAGGATTCATCCCAGAATCCTCAAAGACATGGTTGATGTCATCGCAAAACCTTTCTTGATTTTTATGCTGTCTTGGGAACCTGGAGAGGTCCCAGCTAACTGGAATCTGGCAAATGTTGTCCCGGTTTTCAAGAAGGAAAAGAAGCAGGACCCCAGAAACTATAGACCTGTCAGTCTCACTTCAGTGCCTGGTAAAAACGTGAAGATTATTCTGATGTGGTATTGAAAAACACCTGAAAGACAATACTGTGATTGGTCACATCCAACATGGATTCATGAGAGGCAAGTCCTGCTTATCAAACTTGATTTTCTCTTATGACAAGGTAACCCACCTAGCTAATCAAGGGAAGCCAGTTGATGTAATCTTTTTGGATTTCAGTAAAGCTTTCAATAATGTCTCTCATAGGATCCTTCTGGACAAAACGTCCAGCACAGCTGGAAAAACACATCATGTGGTGAGTGAGCAATTGGCTCATGGTCAAGCACAGAGGGTAATAGTGAATGGGGTGACATCAGACTGGTGAACTGTCACTAGTGGGGTTCCAGAGGGTTCTGTCTTGGGCCCTATGCTCTTCAACATCTTCATAAATGACTTAGATATAGGACTGGAAGGAGCACTGAGCAAGTTTGCAGATGACACAAAAGTGGGAGGAGCTGCTGACTCCCTCAAAGGCAGGGAGGCCCTATAGAGAGACCTGGACAAATTAGCAGACTGGGCAATCACCAACAATATGAAGTTCAATGAGGGGAAGTGCTGGATTCTGCACCTGGGATGGGGCAGTTTTGGATGTTTGTACAGTCTAGGAAATGAAATGCTGGAAAGCAGTGCCACAGGAAGGGACCTGGAGGTCCCAATAAAGAAGTTGAATATGAGTCAGCAGTGCCCTTGCAGCCAAGA
>VWZD01008902.1:25578-40232 GCA_013396695.1 Sakesphorus luctuosus | reverse complement strand
GTGTGTGTGTGTATATAATGAAAACCAAGGCAGAACAAACTACTACCCTGTACCCCTAAAGAAAAGAACAAACCCTTTAAAAGAAACAGAATTTTTGTCTCTGCTTCATTTAGTGCAATTATATTTACAGACAGCGGGGGTCGCTGCCGCACCCCAGCTAGCAGCAAAGTCAGTTACAATCCTCCAGTAGAACAAAGACAAAAACGTGAGGCATAAGGTGCTGACTCCTCCGAATGACTCATGTGGGAGATGAAGGCCACAAAAGAGGATGGGGTGGAACCCTCTGACAGGCAAATGCAGAGCCCTCTCCTTGTCCTCTGGTCAGGGACGAGAGGTGGGTACAGGGGCTGGTGGTGGTGGTACTCAACCACTCTTCTGTAGATGGAAAGCTGTCTCAGCAAAGGGATCTGCAGCAGAATCCAAGGCACTCTCTCTCTCCTCTCTCCCTCTGACGAGCAGCACAGAACACCAGAGCTGAGCTGGGGTTGTGGGTGGCCAAACCGGGGCAACTCAGCCCCCTCCAAATGCCTTCCTGAGCCCAGCAAAAGTGGCTTCCACTCACTGCAGCTACCCAAAAAATGACGTCTGGCCCCTCTGGAGAAACCTCTCCCTCCCCCCTCACCTCCTCAGCAATCAATTTGGAATTCAAAGCAGTTGGCCACCCCTTTGTTATCTAGTGGCATGGGGGGTTGGGCATTAGCTACCAAATTCTGTATTAGCAGGGAGAGAGAATTCCATTAAGATCCAAAACTGCAACAGAAGGTCTTAAAAATAAACTTTTGTGCCTCCTGTGACACAATAAAGCCTTGATCAATGAAGTGTTCTGAACAAACTAATTTGTTGAAAAAAGGTAAGTCAATGTCATGAAAGCCTCAAACTGTCAGTTGTAGGCAATATTTTCCAGAATTATTTTCCAAGTTTTTTGTGGCTATTTGGATGAGGACAGGTAGTCAAAAGAGTTTTTCATATGTCCATGTAGACAAGTCAGCCCTGTTAATCTTCTGGCTTTTGAAAATGAAACAATATTTCTGAAAAAAAAATTGGGGTGGAAATGGTATACGTAAACATTTATACCCAGTAAACTCCAAGCAAAGCAGCAGAGGAATTAATCCCCTTGTTGGAACATCTGTACATTATATCAATTCTATAAATACTGCTTAATTGCTAGGAAAATATCTACATCTCAATTAATTTAAGAAAGTATGCTGTGTTTTGTTTCTTCATTGGACTGGTTTCCAGAAATCATCCATGATGATCACACAATATTTTTTAATTACTGTGGTTGATTTTCAAATGATCGACACATCATAACTCTCAGCAAAGTTGTCCATGACTTTGGCATCAGAACAGCTTAATAACAAAGTCAAGTAAATACAGAATAAAGAAGACTGGTGGCTGGTGATTGCCACTGAGCAAGAAAGAGCAGTTAAAGGCCCCTTACATGATAGTCCTATGACATGAACCAGACAAAAAACATTGTTCATTACTGAAAAGCAATTCTTTGTGTATGGAAGAAGGCTCCTTTTATAGGAGATTTGGTGGCTATATTGTCATCATTTTAAAGATTCAGATTAATTCAACAGTACAAGCATAGCCTTTAAGAATTTCTTAATGCTTCTTGAATTCTAGATAGAATTTCCTATAGACCTTAAATCCTTTATGGAGGTACTTTCAGCAGTCTTTATAAGGGAGTGGTAAAAGAATAATGGGATTGTATTTGAAGTTCATAACTGTGTTTGAATTTAAAAATTGGATATCAAATGTGTTATTTGAACATGAACTGCAGCTTCAATAATTTTAGAATTTTTCATTGATCTAAGATCTCAGAAAAATGAGACACCTTGGTTAGACACCCATTCTCAATTACAAGTCCCACCACAGAGTCCCACCACAGAGTAACCTCAAGTGTTAAAAAATCCAGCAAGGAACTTTCTGTTGGTAAATAACAGATTCCCAAACAAACCACTAAATTAATAGCTAGATTTACAACTGGTATTATTTCAAACCTATATTACAAATCCAGGCTTCATAACTTGATATATATGTTGGCAGCAAAACCAATAATCATGTCTCCTTAAAACTAACAAAACTTTGTCAAAATCAGTTCACAATTATTTCAAGTGAACCTGATATTTGATATGTATGTTTGCATCGTTAATACTTTACTGTGTAGGAGTCTTCACAACAATGTAAAAGGACTTAATGAACTTTATTTTAAGATGTTGTATAAATGTTAAACTTGTTCAGTGGAATCGAAAGGCATTGGCTGCATGAACTGGCTATACGCAAAACTGCTAGATTTTTAAGGCCTTCCTCATGGGTCTAAAAAGCCTGGTTCCAATCTCTAAGATTTAGGGAACCTTCTCACAAGGGCTATGGTCTCTTTTGAAGCACCTCTTTTCTTTCTTACCTCCTGCATGGCTTCAGATGTCTTTTTGGTTGTTAGTAACTGATAATCGGCAGAGCCTAAATGTCAATGGCTATGATTCTCCTTCTGATGCTTGCCACTCTGGGTTATGTTATTACCTGCCCACTTTCATGCCACTAGCAAACTCAAGGATTGTTACAGGGACAAAATAACACAACTGCTGTAGCAACCACGTGTTTTCTATCAAGAGGGGGAAAAATAAGGTCATTGAGGCTTGAATGGTTGTAAAGCTTTAGTCTGCCTGAATTATTTTATGCTTGTGAATGTTAAGCAGATGAGAAACACATTAAATAAGATGACAGAATTTAGATTACACCTCCTCCTCTCCTCTTGGCCCTTCCCAGTCCTTAGCTCAATGGATGAATTCCTCCCCCCATTTCTTTTTTTTTCTTTTTCAATTTGTTAAGATACTGAAATCTGCTTTGTGTGATTTATGAAGGAACTTGAAGTGATTAGTTTCACAGTGCATGAAAATTCCTCAGGTTCAGAGGGATGTCCAATCTGTTACACTGTGAGCCGCTGACTGGATGAGAACATGAGCAGCTCGGAGCCATAAGGAGATTGTGTCGAGTTATTAAACACTTGTGGTAAAGCTGCTTATTGTTAATTCCTCAATGTCCTGCTGAAGTGATCAGATAAGATCAGATCAGATTAGATCAAAGAGCCTGGGAACCAGCCTTTCAAGCAGATTCATTTAATCAATAAAGAGGGCCTCCAAAGAGAGAGGCAATACCAGGATCATGAGAGATTACAGTAGGAAAAATAAGAAATAACAGATTATTTTGCTGATATTTTTAAAATGTAATTCTGTAAGCCAAAGCATGATTTTATGTGTACATGTACACATATGAGCAAAAACCAGCCAAAAAGGTTATAAGTGTTCCTTTAAAACTTCGTTACCAAGCAGGAAGTTTTAAATGAAGTATTTTGCAATACAGTAATACTTAATAAGTCAAGAGACTATAAAAGTATTATTAAAGCAATCAGTACTATGAAATACCTACTGTAAAAAAAAGAACTCTTATTAACAGTATTTCAGGAGAAGCAGTTTTTGCTTTAATGATTCTTAAGAGTAGGGGATTCTGGGTGGGTTCATCTGCACAATTTGTGATTTTTTTCATCTAAAATTAAAAAAAGAGAGCAAAATCCAATAACAACAACCCCCGCCCACTAACATCACAAAGTCAAAATGTATTAAATTAATAACACTGGCAAATGTTATGGAATGGGCATTGTTATAATACACATAATTAGAGTACAACTGCCACTGTTAATGCTTCTACAGTGAGCAGACTTGTGAATAAGTACTCCAAAAACCTTGCTAAATTTGTACTAAAATGTAGAAGCTGTTGGTAAATATTTAGAAAGTTAACCCACAGAAGAAGGAAAAAAAAGAAAACACAAAGAATCAATTTTTCATTCTATGAAGCAGTGGTATAACTCCTTTCCATTTCTAGAGTAGCAGAATTTGGCTCAAAATAATTCAGATAGAGGGACACACTGTCTTCAATGATTATTACCCCTAAAATCATAATAAAAAAGTAACATCTACTTTTACAGGTTATAATTTACATTCAGAGTTAGATAAAGATACATAGCTATAAATCCCTTCTATAAAATGCAATTTGCCATCTAGACAGGCTGATAACTTCAGGCTCTGAACACCTTTAGCAATTGTTAATTACTATGGGATGGTTTGATACTATTTTCCAAATGAGCATGCATGCATAAAATGACTGCAGTCTAATTTGACATATTATTAGTGATGATTATTGTCATAGATAAATTAGATTGAATAGAAAATAACCTTCATCCTTAGCATGTTTTAGCTCTCAGAATTAATGTGATTTGGTGAACACATATAAATAAAAGTCTGATGAGTCCCTGCTGACTGCAGGCCCTGCTGGTACTGAAGTGTATCAATTTCATGCAGTTGATGAATTCCTTAAGTATTCAATGATAATCATGCTTGATTTGACAAGACTTTCTCATGCTATTTTAGGGCCTTAATTTTCTGTGAAGTTCTGTCAAGTGTTCATCAAGCACCCACTTATCTCCCTATCTTAACCTGGCAGCCAATCCAAAGGCTGTCTACCAGCACTGCTACATTGGTCCCAGCCCATTAATATTCTTGCCACGTGATTGTCCACGGAGAGAAGCCAATCAACGGCTGATTAACATTCAGGTCACATGATGCCCAAGGAGAGTAAATGAGTTACACAGTAAGACATCAAACAAATTTTCATCTTGAAAGAGTGATTGCTTTTTCTGCTGCTGTGATGTTTGTCAAATTCGCTCTAGCCTTGTCCAATTAAGCTCCATGAGCTGAATGACTAATGAAGAGATGGGAACACTGTGCCAGTGTGACAGCTACGAAAAGTACCACTGAATAAGAACTGCTGAATAAATTTTTTTAAATGTAAAAAACCCAAAACAACCCAAACCAACAATTATTTGAAAAAATATGTCTGCATAACTGGTGTAATTGCTTTCAAATTGCAGATGCTATTTAGAAGTCTCTAGTGAAAAATGTAAGTTGCATCTTGCCGTATAGGACATTTGTTTTCTGTCTGCCTTTACACTGGAAAATGAACTTGCATTTTTTCATAATAAAATAATTTTTGAGATTTTAAACAAATATACATTAGCTGGCTTATTGCCAGCAAATGTGCTAATGAACTTTCACAGGCTGCTAGAGACACACTGGTAACAGTAGATCCAATCTTTAAGCATCTGTCATAGAAAAGCATTTAGTTTATGAAAATGAAGAGAAAAAAGGGTAAAAGGAAGATATTTAGGAGATGAGGTAGAGGAGGGAAGCAAGTGTATGCACTGGACTTTAGAAAGAAGTAGCTTTACAGGACATTGACTGAAATATTGAGTGAGATTCTTAAATAACATAATATGACACAACTCTATTTACATCACTTGATGAATTGATCCAGTATTGATTGATTATTTTACTTTATTTTATATTTTATCTTATTTTATTTTACTTTGTTTTATGTCACCGCTATATATTTGTTGCTAAATTAGAATTACTCAAGGAAACAAAAATAAATGCTTGAATAGAATTATAATCCTGTTTAGCAGAAAGCTTTTAAAGTGGATATCCAAAAATATATTCTGGGACATCACTGAAAGTCTATTTAGTCAGAAAGTCAATTGCATTTTAGTGCTGATACGGTACTAAACTCTGGTGATGTGTTTGGAGTAGAGACCCTATGACTAATAAAGCTTTCATCCAGTCATTGAAAAGAGTTACAGTCACCTAATGGATTACTGAAAATATGACAAAGAGTCAGATCCTTCTTATTAAAGTCTAGCATGAAATTAGTTAAATTCCCAAGGCATTCTAAAGCAATATTTTCAAGCTGGCTTAATAAAGGTGTTAGAGCATGCCAATTAACTGGCAGCCTGAAATAAACAGTAGTTGGAGGCATAAGACAGTGTTTATATCTGAAAAGTTAATAACATTTTAAATGGGACTTCTTGGTACAATGGCTCAGGGTGCTGGAAGAAGGCAAGATGTGGAACATACTGTATTCAAAAGACTGTAAGTCAATTCTTGGCACTGCTAGTCAAGGATGGAGACTGCAAATATAGAAGCAATGAATTTCTGAGAGTCAGTGAGAAGGGAGACAAGGAGGCAGGTGGCTAGCAGTTCACTGAAAGTAAAAGAGGGTGTCAAGTGGATACTGCTGTAGCAACCCATGGTGAGTGATTTGAACAAGTGACCGCCTTTTAGGCATAACCACAAAGACACATGGTGGAAGAGACTATGTAAAGGGGGCAGGGTAGAAAAAAGAATACATTAAAATAGTGATATGAGGTACTTGCTAGCGTGATGCATTGTTTGTAGTAAAGTAGTGCTGTAAATTTTAGAACTCAGCACAGCCTTGACATGAAATATTAGCTGCTAGATTACTGTTTTACTTCGTCCTGCTGCAGCCATATCACACAGAATTCACAGGCTCTAAACTATTAGCTCCTCAAATGCTACCAAAGCAAAAAGTGCTCAATATTGTTATAAGCAACACCACTTGCTGAAACCTTTAAATTAACAGTGGAGAAAGTGTCTTTCTGTCAGTCACATTAGGTGGTTATGAATAAAGGAGTATTCTGCTTTCTGCATAATTTTGCATAATTAATAGTTTTTCATGCAAACTATTGTTTGCCTTAATTGTTGTTTCAACAGCTGTTTTCATTAAACTGTAAAGCTCTTTGTGTCTAATCCTTTGAGCTGCACTATTGATAACAAGAACACGCTGGAGCTAGTTTTAGAGGAAGAGAGTCCCTGCCAAGCTGGAAAGCAGTCATGAAGTTACTTGAGAAATAAGGCCCTACAGTGGGACTGGCTGTGTAGCTAATCCATTAGTCTTTTGAAAAGGACCTTGCTCTGCGCCCTTATGGCTAAATTGACCCAACAACCTATCAATGCCTTTATTTGCTGACTGGTTGTCCATGAAAGGTCTCCATGCTGGATCCAAGCTGTAATCAAAGCCTCCATCAGTACCAGGGCCCTGATGACACAAATGGCCAAACTTTCAATGAGGCTGGCTGGCTTCCAGCCACGCCATTTTAAAGATACAAAGAGGCTGTGTTGTGCAGTGGAATTCATTTTCTTGTTTACTTCCTACAGAAACAAGAGCATAATCAGCACTCAGTGCATCGGATCAGACCGCTGAGTTGTTGACAGAAGCTTGGAGAGGCTTGCCAGCTTTCCACATGAAACACTGGCTTTCTTCTAATACACCCCCCACCGTCTGTGGCCCTGCCAATTGTAGCACATCAGAGCGACCATTGAGATAATGACTATGAAGTCTCATGATACACTTTGATGAAGTGCAACATTTTTGCAAGGATTTTTGTCTGCGCCAAAATGATAGAGACAGCTGACTAAAAATCACCCCATCAAAATCCGGGCTGATGAACAGCAGGCAAAGACATGTGCTTCCACAGAGAAAAGGAAAGAGAATTTACAGCCAAAGACTCTCAATGACTATATGCACCACAGATTCCTTTATTTTGCTTTTAAATGATCCTTTGTTTCAAGTGAATGCATGTAACTTTGCCAAGAGAGCAATTTTTCCCAAATATTTTTTCTATAAATTTTTTTTCACATCAAAAAAATATTCAGCATTTACCATTGACAATATTAAACACATACCTTTGGTATACAAGCTAACTTTGTTTCTTACTTAAATTTTTTTGCAACCTTGCAAAGTAATGTTTTGGAATAAATGGGACTTAAAACCTCCTCAACCATTTTAAAATTGTCTAGTGACCACTGATTAAACTAACTTAGCTTATGGTAAGACAACTGGAGTTGTGTTTTCCCAGCAGAGGAAAGAAAAAGCAAGACAGTCACCTAAACTTTTACCTTGCTTGATTCAGCTACCCAATATTTTTTGTAACAGGAAATTCATTACTACCAATGGATTCATTGATACACATCAGTGCTAAGGAGGCTGGTTTTGGAATGCAGAATTTTAGCCTGCAGAATTTTTTGAACTGGCCATTTACTGTGGATCTAGACCACCCCACTGTGCTGATGGAAGTGTGGTTAGGAGATCTTTGCACTGAGTTGGAATTTTCCCGGTGTATCACAGTTTCATAAACACCTATGCAAAATATCTTTGACCTGAATTAATTGCGCGGGAGCGGGGGGGGAGGGGGATGGGTGGGCAGGAAGAAAAGACAAATGGAGCAGGGAAGAGAAAGCTGTTTTCAGTCATTTTCAACACTTGTTGCTTTCAAAAACTTGGTCTGGAGGACTGTGTTTTAGACAGCATTTATTGCAACCAATACAAGACCTCCCTATTTCTTTCTTTTTTTTTTTTTGTCTCCTCAGTGTTGTAAGCCTAGAACAATTCTCTTTAAAGTCTCTTTTTCTTTCTCTTCTGTACTGGTAATAAATGATACTTTTTTCCAAGCTAAATTTACATAGCATGCCAGAGATATACAGTGGCAAAGAAAGATAGTCTTCTGGAATAGATCAAAAATACTGGCAAGAGAACAAAAGTACAAACTTCACTTTGAACCCAGGTACACAGCATGCTGCAACACATGTTATAACCAGTGTAATAAGTGTTCAGAATGCAATGCTTTCCACAAGGTATATATAGAATATAGAATACATATAGCTTTTCTCTTGTTTGAGTTTACATCCCATGTTTGTCTTTGAAGAAAGAAAAAAATTTAGGGAAAAAGGAGAAAGTAATGGAGAGGGGAAGTATTTTGCAGTGGGGATTTGTGGATGTTCAGCAATCCTGTCTACTTTCCCAAAAATATTTCATTAAAGATGGTGACATATTCAGTGCAAAAGGATCCATCTTTCTATTATGACTCACTCTTTGTAGAAGAATAAAAGAAATAATGGTACTTTGTTTTCTCTGGAGAAAACTCTTTGCTCTGTTGTCTTGATATAAAATAAGATAGACAGGATGTGGTTGCTTTCCACATCTGGGAAAAAAATGGATAAAAATTGAGCAGATCTCATGAGGTTTGTGCATAGCAAAAACAGGTAAAATGGTTGTGCCTCACAGAAGGGATGTGCCCTACCATGAATACACAGAACAGTTTGGGTTGGAAGAGAGCTTTAATGATTCCCCAGTCCAACCCCCATACAAGAAGCAGGCACACCTTCAGCTACATTGGGTTGCTCAGAGCCCCATCCAACCCAGCCTTGAATGTTTCCAGGGATGGGGCATCCACCTCTCTGGAAAACCTATGCCAGTGTCTCATCATCCTCATTGTAAAAATCTTACTCCTTGTATGTAATCTAAATTTACCCTCTCTTAGTTTAAACCCATTACCCCTTGTTCTATTGCTACAGGCCCTGTTAAAAATTCTATCCCTATTTTCTTAGAAGTTCCTTTAAGTGCTGAAAGGCAATAAGGTCCTTCTGGAGCCTTCTCTTCTCCAGGCTGAACAAGCCCAGCTCTCTCATCCTATCCTAATAGGAGAAATGCTCCAGACTTCTAATCCTCTTCATGGCCCTTCTCTAGACCTGTTCCAACAGGTGCATGCCTTTTCTGTTCTGATAAATCCAGAGCTAGACACAGTACTCCCAGTGGGGCCTCACCACAGTGGATTAAAAGGGCAGAATCACCTCCCTTGACCTGCTGGCCACTCCTCTGTTTATGCAGCCCAGGATACAGTTGGCTATTTGGGCTGCAAGTGCACATTGCTGAGTTGTGTTCAGCTCTTCATCCACCAGTATCTCCAAGTCCTTCTTGGCAGGGCTCCTCTCAATACCTTCCTCCCCCAGTCTGTATTGATCCAAGGTGGTAGCCCCAGCCCAGGTGCAGGATCTTGCACTTGGTCTTGTTGAAGGGCCCATTCTCAAGCTTTTTGCCGCCTTCTGGATGGCATACCATCCTGAGTGTCAAGACATGACTTAGCTTGATGTCCTCTTCAGACTTACTTAGGGTGCACTCAATGCCACTGTTCATGTCACTAATGAAGATATTTAGCAGTTATGTTCCCAATACAGACCCCTGAGGGACATCAGTTAGCACTGATCTCCATCTGGAGATCAGTGGAGATGTTGAGCCATTGACCTCTACCCTCTGGATGTGTCAATCCAACCAATCTCTCATTCAACAGTCCGTCCAGCAGTTCCGTCTCTCTCCCATTTAGAGAGAAGAATGTTGTAGAGAACTATGTCTCATGTCTTACATGCTGGGAAGATGGTGCTTGAAACCCTTTCCCAATATTGGGTGTTTAATGAATAACCATTTAAGAAGTCCATCAAGTCATGTTTGCTGCTATCTTGATGAATGTTCTGTACACCCAATGCAAACATCTAGCAAAAGCTGCAGTCATAAAGGAGCAGGTTGTACAAAGGTACCTTCAGCCTCTTGACTTCTCAGAGATAGAAATCATGTGGAAGCTTTCACCAAGAAGTCCCAAATGCCTTGTCGTCTGGTAATGACAATATGCTTTTTGACATAAGCATCACACTTGAAACATCTTATCTGTGGTGTGATGGCCAAATTTTTAATAATGTGCTTTAGTGGTGTTTAAAGTAGAACTTACCTATCCTACAGAAAAAACTAGAGAAGGCAAAGAACTGAATTCATCATTAGAGAAAGTGCTGGCATTGCATGGAGTGGAGAGGTGTATGTGTGTGTGTTTGTGTGAACATGAGTGAACCAAGAACTATTCATACAAGTTGAGAGTGTTATTTCCAATCTCCTTCCTGGTTTTTGAAAGAATGTCCTGAGAGTATTAATTTTGGAAAGCAGTTCAAACAATGTGGTTATTCAAGCCAGCCTTATTTTTGTTGGCAGGTGAATACCAGCGCACAAGAAATAGGTAAACTTCCAGCAGCCTGGATAGGAATCAAAATAATTAGAACACTTAAGAGATTTGTACCTTAGAGGAACGGTTGTCATCCTCCTATCTCCATTTTCATTCACATATCATACAACTGGGTAGAAAAGGGAGGACTGAGTTAGGCAGTTTTGCATCTCTGAGTGGGCATCTGTCAGTGATAAGCAATTTTGATGGAACTTTGCCACAGGGAATGTTCAACATTTATATATTCCTAGCACTACCAGTGAATTTATTCATTATGAATGCCAGCATGAGAAACCTGAATGAAGTCAAGGGAAATGAAGAAAGGGTTGTGGGGAGAAGATAATGAAAGGAAGAGGTGGAGGGGGGAAACATTTAGCAATGTAGTCACGTATGTTTCAAAGCTTCTCCGATTTCCTGAAACTGAGCCTAACTGAAATGACTAATAGAATTCAAATGCAGTATTATGACAATCTAGGCCTTTTGGAAACCACTCCCCACAGAGTCTTTAAGGACTACTTAATGTTATAGATTATGATTGGTGGAACTAGCATCTGCTGTATTCACCCAAGGCAATGTATATGATTCTCTTTTTCCTCCTGTCTTTTAATGATGAAGATTTTACCTTTATTTTGTTTGATTTTTTCATTTGACTTATAGAATCAGAAGAAGTCACATCAAAAGAAAATCAAAAGTCAATGCATTTGCTAGTTGCTAGTTTTCTTTGCAAAAAATAAACACATAAACTGGAAGAAATTGAAATTCTTGAAACAAAAATAATTAAATCAGTACTGTTAAATGCTAGTACATCCTACTAAAATGACTCGTATCTCAACATATCATATAAACTAAGTTGAGAAATGTATTGTGTTATGTGCCTATGAATATACATGCAAAGCATGAATATCTTAACATGAAATTCAGGGGAAAATAAGTACATTTTTAAGTGCACTGTTATTTATATTCTTTAATAATTGGTCAAATTTTTTGGATGGCAATAATGAGTAGTTGGAAAAATCTCAAAGTTAACATCAATTCAAGCAATATATTCATATTTATTNAAAAAACTTTAATGCTTTTCTTCTGCCTTAGAGGCAGAACCTGGTAGATTAAAGTTGTAGTAACTTGACCTTGTTTCATCCTCTAACTTTTTATAAAGTGTATCAAATATTTTAAAGCTGAGTAAAAGATGACATTATGTCATTAATATAAACAAAATAAAAAATTGCAAGATCAATTGGTTTTAACACAGATTTAAGGGTAGAAGAGGGATGTGACTACTCCATTCCTTTCCCCTTCATACAGAGCTGGAAAGCACAGGAAGATGCTCATCAAAGGTTCAAACTCAGGAAGGCATTGAAACTGAGGCTTGTTTAGGATGCTTTTTACCTTCTTGCTTTGAACTTTGCCTACTCTAGACATAATACCTAGTCTCTGTTTCAACTGTACTATGGCCTCAAGTGGCTCATAGCATTTTTCTTTTAGAATATGTTCTGTATATTGAAAGTGTTTTGTGAGAGAATTACTGAAAAACTTTAGTGAGAGGTCTTTTAGATGGTTGTCTGAATTTAGGAATCCTTATCCAAATCTTCAAATTAACAATGCTGCTGGTTTTTATGTCATTTGTTCTTGAGAAATTCTATACATGCTTCGGTTCCTGTGAGAACTAAAGACGCACAAGAACACCACTGCAAAGAAATAGGTCTATTTTTAAGAGGCAGGCCTCCCTCTTAGAGAGTGCTACAACATGTTGCATGAAATGATTATGTAGAGGATTTTGTGAACCCTAAAATAAAATGATGAAGACTAGGTTCTCCTTCAGGAAATTATTTTGAAGTTCAAAGGCCTCACGTGAAATTGGGACCTTCCCTAAAAAAAGTAATGGATATGGTTTTACTGAAAGAACAATAGTATTCTAAATTTAAATCAATATTCAAACTCTATTTAGACATATTCTGAAGATATGCTTTTCTTTACAGCTCTGGGAGCTTCATCATATTGTGAGGTGTTCCTTTTTATTTTTTTTTCCTTTTTTTTTAGTTAAAAACCTTGCAGAATTATGAAAATTTATATTAGCCCATGTATACAAATGAGTATCTGAGTGTAGGGACAGGTAAATAACAACTGCAACGGTTGAGGGGCACCCAGGGGCTAACCCATTACCTGGAGGGGATGTGCTCCCACTTTGTTCCCCACCACGTGGGCCCTGAGATGGCCCAGAAGAGCCACAAAGAGACCACAGGAGAGGAACCAGAGATAGAGCTTTATTAACATAGGTAGAGGTATTTAAAGGTTTTGGTGGGATTCTAGCTACAAGCAATAAGAAACCAGGGATAACAACAAACATGAAAAGGTGAAATAGGAGCCAATAAGGGAACATATATAAACATTTCAAGGCCAAAAATCAGGCAGTCCTGGTTGGTAAGATAAGGGTCTTCTCTGAGGAGATTTTGGGCAGAAGACAGTGACTCAGGATAAAAAGAACAAGGAATCCATTTTGTAACATATATTTACACAACAGTAAAAGCTTCTGGTTTTTAAGGCATTTGGGCTTGCTTCTTTATCGTATTCATGAGCCCATTTCTTACATGATTTTTTCCGTTTCTGATACTGTAGGTCCTCTGCCACAAAAAACAGACACTGCTTTTTAAAAAAGAGGCTCTTGAAGTAATCAAGCCATGGAAGTTCTGAAACTTCAGCTCATAATTTGATAGTTAAAGGAGATGTAAATCATCAGTATGGACTTCCTGTCTACATGAACTGTGCAAAAGACATCTGTGTCTGTGAACTAACTTTTTCAGTCACCTCTCTGATTAGATCTTTACTGGATTTAATTTAGAGTTAGACTGTTCTTTTCAGCTGTGGATTTGACATCACAGCTATGCAGTATACTTAAATTTAGTAAAGACATATCTCTTACTGCCATTGAAGTTAATGGCAAAACTGTAACTTGTGTCCAACAGGATGAGGTACTGCGCTCTGATAAAAATCCACTAGTTATTTACCCTAGAGTTTATGTTCCAGTGTTTCATAACCTTGCATTAAACCTCATGCATCTTTCTCATCTTTTGCCTTGTTCTGATCACATCTAAATTTGTACAGTGTGGTGTTTGTCTTGCTAGCTGTTACTCACTTCACAGAAATTAAGTGATTGTTTTCCTTTGTGATTTGTAAGCTCTTCCAGGCATAATTTTGCCTTCTGCCAACCACCCCTATTCATTTGCTAACATAGCTCTTTCATAGAATTAATATTGATTTAGAAATTCCCAATTAGAAAATGTATGTCCCTGCTTTATTTTATCTTGCTTATGAATGTGGAGTGACTTATGTGCTGAAATCATAAAGTCAGTTCATCTACGTTATTAATCTATAAGGACACTGCTCATCTTGATCAGGAGATAGGCAGTGAATATTTCTGCTGTTTCAGACCTCTGACCACTGGCAAGCAGAAGTATTCCACAGATTAGTTCCTGTGAAAGCATCACATTTAGCAATGTTGCTCATCATCTTTTGTCTCCAAATCTAATGTGGCATTTATTTGCCAGAGGCCCAATAAGTCCTATTATTTCCTTGAATATGTACTCTACTGATGGCTCGCAGTTCAACAGAAAAATCTTGAGGGAGCATTTATTAACAGTCTATGAATACATACCTGTACTGTCAGGAAGGATGGAGTGATAGCCAGTTGGCTTAAACCATGAAAAAGGTCATTAATCCACACTCTAGAGTACCTTCTCATTTTACACATTAGAAGGGTTTTATTTTTTGCTTTTTAAACAGTCATTTTTTCAAAGCAATTTTTGTACAAACAAATTTTGAATGGAGCAGATTATAGACAACATTAATCATTTGATTGGCAAAATGGAGTGAGACGGGGGAAGGAGGAAAATGATTATGGGGGGGAAAGATGGTAAAACGCATA
>VWZD01008902.1:5576-16075 GCA_013396695.1 Sakesphorus luctuosus | reverse complement strand
TTCTTCAAGCTGACTTCCAGCCCAAAAAGCTCAGCAGCCTCTGCAAAGCAGGATGTTAAGCACTGCAGAGCTGCTTCTGTGTGAGCACGAGGGCAGCATCATCAGCAAAAAGCAGCTCACCCACAAGGTGATTCAGGGTCTTGGTGTGGGCCTTCAGTCCCCTTAGGCTTCCACTGGTACAATATCGGATGTAGATGCAGTTTTCTTCATCGAGGTCCGTTGTGGCTCTTCGGAGCATCGTGCTGAAGACAAAACTAGTAGCTTTGAAATCACAACAAACTTGAGTATTCTCTTTCTTACCTAAGCTGTTATTTTCTGTTTGAATAAAGTAAAATTGGCAGTCAGTTTGAATACCATCGTCCTAGTTTCAGCTAAGGTAGAGTTACTTTCTTCTCAGAAGCTGTTACAGTGCTGCGCTTGGGATTCAGAATAAGAATGGTGTTGATAACATGGTGATGTTTTGGTCTTTTGCAAAGTTGTGTTTATCCTAAGTCATGGACTTTATTTTTTGTTTTCTTGTCTTATGCAAAAGAAATTCAGAGGGAGCATAGCAGGGAGGTTAGTCCGCACCACAGAACATCCTACTCAGTATATGAACCGGAGGGAGTTACCTTCAAGAGGGGTCAATCTGAGTTTGGGAAGGGAATATTTTTATTATCATTACTATTATCATAACTATTATTATAATTTACCATTATTCCTGTATTTTACTTTATTTTCAATAATGAAACCGTTCTTATTTCAATTTACAAATTTTACTTTGATTCTCCTCCCCATTTCACCAGGATTTGGGGAAGAGAGAAGGATTGTGTGACCAGCCATGTGTTGCTTAACTTCCACCTGGGCTTCAAACCATGACATTTCTCACATTTGAGTAGCTTTATAGGAATTTTGAGTAAACAGACTCTTAACTTTTGAGTAAAATATTGAGTAAACAGACTTTTTAACTTTTGGCTATATGTTTATTTTGTCCATGGGTCTTTTATGATTCCTGTTTGGGAATGCTCACTGAACAGATTTCTGTTTACACAAGGTTTTTGAGGACAACTGTTCTTTGTAGAAATACACCTGTAAAGGAATGCATTAATATATGACGTATAAATATTGCCTAAAGCAAAGCTTCAGTCATACTCCAGAAACATCTAATAGCAGTCACCATCATTAGATCATCTCTTCCATCCATACTGGGTCATTGGATGAGACAATGCTGCATGGTAGAAGTTTAGAGGTGGGGGAACTATCACTGGGAACGTGCTCACAGGTGTCATTGGGAGGATCCTAAGCATCTTGCAGCTCACAATAAATCTATTGCTATATTAGCTTTGATGAGCTACCATACACCTGTGACTTTGTTCACATGGCTTCACAGTGCAATGCTGCACATTTTCTCTATGTGATATTACCAACTCATTGTTGACGTATTGTCAGCTCATCATCTTGACACTAGTGTTGTAATATGCTGAGATTCTTTTAAAACCCAGATTCATATATAATGCTAAAAATATCTGTTATATTAGAACCGTGGCTTAAAAAGATAACCAGTTGCTAGCCTTCTAGGTTTATGGACAGAAGTACAAAGAACTAATGTTAGAAGTTACAAGTCAAAAAATAGGGAGAGACATCCAATTAATAAACTGAAATATTTTTAAGTAGAATTTATTTTGGGGTGTTCTAAGAGAGGGGTAAGCAAAATAAAGTAAGGCAATATTGCCTCATATTGTACTCATTGCAATTCTGGATTCATTACCAAGCATAATGCTTGATGTCTTTCTTCTTTTCTATATTCATGAATTTCTGGGTCTTTCAAAGCAATTTAAACTGGCACAGATTGAACAGGAAATGAGTGTCAATCTCATCCTTTGAGCAAGGATAACAAATAATCTACTATCAACATTTTGTGGACCATGACACTTTTTTAGAATTTGTTCTGTGCTTGTGTACAGTTGCATTTATTCACCTTAACTTACAGCATCTGTTGCATGTACTAAGTTTCACATTTATATGTCCGCAGTCCATTACTGCCAGTCTTTGAACACCTTCTCTACTTTAAAGGAAGACTGATAAAAGCACCTGCAAGCAATTTGCAGGACTTTCTATTCATATTGTCAGCAACTTCAATTTTCTCACTGCTTTCAGAAAAACTGACTTTGATGGGAACTGTAACTGCTCAGCTTTGCACTAAATGGACCTCAAGAGTATTATTATTTTTATAACCTTGGTATATGCACCAAAGGCCCGGTGCAGGGCGAGTGTGAGTACAGTACTAGATTTAAATAAATGTTATATTTCCCACTGTCAGGTAATTGCTTTGCAGTTCCTTGCAGTTCTGTGTACTGAACATGTTTCACTAATGGCTAAATTATAAATTCAGACCTCCCACTTTTATTTGGAATATATTAGACATACTATAGGTCCCTCTGATTTTGAAACTCTGGTATAATCATCTCACACAAACTACTTGGAGTCATTTGTGCTGTTCAGGAAAAAACTCCATATTTTGTATTGATGCAGCACGTTTAAAAACTATATATAAAAAGACCCATCCAAACCTACAAAAGGTGTTTGTTGGACAAGTGGAACAATTTAGATTTTGATTTCATAAAAATGATACACAGGTTCTTCTAGAAGATCAGATTACATGACTTGAAAACTATCAAGTCTGTAATACCAGATTTTCTGAACATTTGTACAATTCCAAGCAGAATATCTACATAATCAAATATCTCAANCATTCTGAATCAAACCTTTCAAAAGTTTGTCTTCATGCCTAAAGTATAAACATGAATTCAGTTCAAAATTGACAATGTTTTTTTCCTAATATTATCTGTCTAGTCTATAGTGTCTTACAAGGTATGAGAAAAGGCAAATGCACAGCTCTGAAGGAAAGAAAATACAAATTCTGAACTCAACATGGGTACAATGACTATGTAAAGTATGGTCTTCACATAGCTCAATAGTTCAACATACTAGTGGTACCCACTTGCAACAATATTTCATTTTAACTTTTGGTTATGTTTCAGAAACAAGAAGAGCAAAACAATCTGTTAAAAAAATGTGCTACAACTATCAAGACCCTTAGGGTTCACTTAAAATAGCATTTCGAATACTAATTTTAATCTATTTTTTGTGTTCCTGCACCACAGACCTACATCAAACATGAGTGTAATATGGAAGAAGATTTAGGATCCAATGCTTCAGAAACTGAAGTGCTTGTATGACTCTGAGCAGTTTTTTAGCTGTCTTAAAGTTAGTAACACACTTAAAAGGCAATAGATAGCATTAATACATATAAAGAATATAGTTACAGATTTTTAGGCAAAATCAGACCCCAAAAGCTATAAAATCATACAGAAAATGACTGAAAAATCTCTGGTTTTCCTCCTGGGACAAAAGAGGACCAAGACAATACCATTCTCAGTGCCAATCTGCTCTATCAGTACTGCATTGCTCCCACAAAATCCACAGAACAAATGGTGTTTTAGCAGAAACTGGACAATGTACCACAGAATAGTATGGTCTGTGAGTTGTGGTCCTGAGGTCTATTCTTCTTCACTTGTGGTAATATCACTTGTGCTCTCTGTGCTTCAGTTTCTAAAAGTTGTTCATGAACATTGACTTCTTTGAAATTAGTTGACATTGATGCCTAAAGGGTTTTGAGTTTTTGATTTTTTCATTTTTATCGATTGTAGAAGTACTTGTAACAGTAGTAAAATTTAGATTTAGTGTGCTAATATTTCTAGCAGCTTAAGTTCAATGTTTATACATGCCAACCTCTGCCACATATCAGTAGCTCAAATTCTTTTAGCTGTTTAGATGTCTTTTCAAGGTAGAAAGCTGAAGAATATCAGAAGGCCAGCAGAACAAGACATAAACATAACCCAACAACCTTGGGTCTAAGAACACTGGAAAAACTCCAAGAGCCCTGTGTGTGCTGAGGAAGACAAAAATGGAGAACAGAAGGTCCCGTGACCCCAGACTCAAATCTTGAGGAGGTGTGACCAGAGGCAGGAGGGGGCTAGACTGAGAGATGTGTGAACTGAGGATTGGGTGGACAGTATTATAAAAAACATGAAAATCAGTGTTCAGAGGGGGCGCATCGATATGTATTCCTGTGGGTCCTAGGTCTGATATTAAAGACTTTCACTTTTTATCTTATCCCACACTAACTTGGCTCAGAGCCCTGCTTTGCTGGGGTCTGTTACGGCATCAACATAAATACATATTTTAGATGCATATAATATGTAAGGGTAGCACCATTCCACTGTGTTATACAGCAAGTTGAAGTGTTTTCAAAAGGAATGACCATAGCATGTAGTTAATTGCAAGCACTGTAGAAGCTACTTATGTGATACTTACAAATGTAAAAACTGCAAGAAAAATAGAGTTGTAAAAATTAATTACTATAAGAGTTTGACAGAATTCTTGTCTTTTAAATAATAAATTATATTTATTATTCAATAAATAAATCTTTTACTAAAGAAGAATTAAAAACAATAAATTATAATCCTCATAGTTTTCAAATGAGAGTTTCAGAACCTTTCCCAGTTGCTGGACATCAATAGTATTATCTGGATTAAGGACATACAGAATTGAACTTGGCAAAATAAAAAACAGACTTTTTAAAAAGAAGAGTAGCTGCCAAGTTAAATAATACGGCACATGCACAGACATGCACAACCTAATACACATCATGTGTATGTATGCAGATTGAAAAAACTTATATGTTACGGATTTGTAGTATACCAAATATGGTACTTTATTCAGAAGTTCATTAGGTCCTGTGAAACAGCAGAAGTCAAAATTTTCAACAGAGTTTTTTAGGTAAAAGTTGTTTTGTTACAATGCTGATATAATATATTGTAAGAACATCATAACAGGAAATGTTTAAAAGCATACAATTTGCACCTGATTGAATTGATATGAATATATTATTTTTTTTTTCAAGGAATGGATATACTATTTATCTAGGGTTTTTGAAGGTGCCCTGGGTTTGGGGCAGGCCTAATTTAGGCTTTAATTTTTAGAGCAGGCCTAGGATTATCAGCTGACTCCAGCTGGTTCAGGCCAGCTGGCTTCTACTGGCCAGTGGTATCCCATATCATATTCTGACATCATCTCAGTATAAATACAGTGGAGGAGGAGGTGCTTGTGTCTTTCCTTCACGGCTATTTGACTGGTAAGGATGTGTGTGTTGTTCTGGGAAACTAGGCCTCACTGCCACTCACCTCTACTTTCACAGCTGTTTTGGTTCAGGAAAGTAAACATCCTATTGTTAGTTTTTTCTCCTCTCTTGTTGGGTGTTTTCGGGGGAAGAGTGTTTTGGGGTGTTTTGTGGGCTGGGGTGGTGGATCTGTATTGTTGGGTGGGCAACTTGTTGTGGAGTTAATGTTTCTTTTTACCTTTGTATATATGTGCTACATTGTAATTTACTTTAAATTTTCCCGGTTTCTATAAACCAGTTAAGTTCTGGAGTTTTTTTCTTTCTTCCTTTTCTCAGCAGGAGGAGGAGGGAGCTTTGTCACTTTGGTTTATACTTGACATTTTGCCAAAACAGAATGAGAATAACCTGCAAAAAGGATAAGCAGAAAATCTGTCAACTTTGCTTGAAAATTCTTTAAAATTCAAGGATTGCTGGTTGGTTTCTATTAATGGTATTTTTCCATTGATGTCAAATATGAAAAAAAATAATTGCTCATTTAAATGTGTTTAAAGATCCCCAAATAAAAACCTATTCTACACTGTCAAAAAGCTTCTCTGTCAACAACTGACATGGAATGGAAAATCTTATGTTTTCCATATTTTCTCTCATGCTAACTAATTTTGATACATATTCAGATTAAAAATGGATTCATTCTCAATCAATAAAGACAGACTACTAAATTTTTATTTCTTTCTTATGAACTGTCTTCTTATTGCTGCATAATGATTCATATTTATCTCTGAAGACTATGTTTTTAGTGAAGTAAGTGGTAGTATTTCATAGTATCCTAAATGCCTATGAAATTAACAGATGTTTTTATTCATTACTAAAAGATCACTGACTGGGGGAAAAATAGTATCTTGCAAACCTCTGAGCAGATACATACTAATTATTTCACAAAAGTCTAGCTCTTCCTGAAGACTTAGCTGTATGTTCTAGGAACCACTCATGGAACTGTTGAACCCAACACCATTTTATACATATTTAATAAAAAACCCCACAGCAACATTACTGGTAAAAACATTGTTAAAATTGTAAAGTCAAATACAGTTATGCTGTCCCATATTTTGAACTCAAACTGCAACTTGCCTATCCTGCTTTTCCCTCCTAATTAAAAGAGTCTGCTTTTTCCATGGGATAGCAGACTTTCTTGAATCCCAGATTCAAAAAACTGCCCCAAAAAACTAAGCTTCTCAAAGGGAAGGTAAGGCAGTCTTTTAAGGCAAAAGGATAAAAGCTCTCCCCTGAAATACTGCAAATGTCTGAATTTCTTTCAGAGAAACAGTGAGGAACAAACTATAGATGGATGTCCAGGTTGAAAAATTTCAGCCAATCTGGTTAGGTTTTAACAGATGTATAATAAACAAATGAGAAAAACTTAGTAATGAGAATTTGTGGACAGCTTTGACACTTGGCGAGGCTACCAGTTTTGTCTATCAGGCATAGTATTGTCCCTCCCATGACTAAAGTTAAGCTTCTGAAACAAATGTCCATGGGATAAGATTTTATTTTAAATAAGATGTAAACTAAAATTCTGCTTTAATTCTTTCTTTGGTTTAACTGGATTTTTATGAACTTTACTTATAAGAAGATACGCATTATCCAAAAACATAAGCGTGTAAATGCTACCAAAATCTGTAAGCTTAAAAGTGATAAAGATGTTTTGCTTCTGCAAAGTGTCAGATCACCAAGGCCAGCTACATTCTGATTCTTTTCTCAAGTTTTCCTTCTGATAAAGAAAAAGAAAGCTATGTTTGTTTCATTTTGCGTTGGATCTCTTGCTGAAGATACAGTTTAATTACTATTTAACCCTGAGTCAGGTAGAACAAGAGATTAATGGATGACCATTGACCAGGGAAATAATGATCCACTCCGCACCAGATGAAAGGAAGGCACAAAAGTTAATATTTATTGAGGAAGAACACAGATATTTATAGGATTCTGAGGGGGTGGTTCTGGAACTTGTACATGATTGGCTGAGGGTAGGGACGCAGTGAGTAACTGGCAACCAGATAACCAATGGGGAACAACTCATCAAATGACAAGAAAACTAACCAATAGGAAACCATGGATTAGGGCAGAGGTGGAAACAGATAGGAGGGGACAGGCATGGTGCCGCATTGGCAATTTGAGGCAGGGCAATCCCCAGACAAGGCTGCCCTGGCCTGGACCCCCCCAGGGGGACCCCTAGTGGTTCCTTGCTGCTGCCATGTGGCAGCGGCAGCCACAGTAGCAGCTCTGTTGGCAATGCAAGGCAGGGATGTCCCCCAGGCGTGGAAGCCATGGCCTGGGAAACAGCCACTGCACCTCAGTGGTGCTTATCTGAGGACAAAGCTATAAGAGGAACAACCATGAGGGGATAACAACCATGCATGGGAATACAGGAAACTTTCCAAAGCAAAAACTGTACAGTAAAACACATAACTTTTAAACTTCAACTGTGAAAGTCTCTAATCTGTGTGGCTGGTCTTGTCTGGGTTGCTCCCCAGAGCCATCTTCCTCGTAAGTCCATTTTAGTGTTCTTCCACAATTAATTAACTTCAGTAAAGAAAAATAAGTGCTGTATAAAAAGAATATCTTCCATTGAATTAACAGAAGAATAGCTGAGCACTCTCTGTATTTATGCTGAGTATTCAATGTTACTTCATTTGATCCCTGCCTGAGGACAATAAAGGTATTACTCACACGGTAATGTTACGGGCCACTGTGCTTTTATCTGCTGACTCTTTCTGTTTTGCCATTGCCTGCCATTTTTTGCAGACCACATAAGAGCATGAAGCACATTTTCAGTACGTGTATGAAGAGAACTGATCTACTCACGAACTCTTGTGTAGCCAGGAGCAAATCCATTCTTATTTCTACATCCACAAGCTCATTGCTAAACCACTTAAATATTTCTGGAGTCCTGAGACCAAAACTCAAGGGGAAAGTTTTTCCTCTAGTTTTCCTTACTATCTGTAAATGTCTTCTTCCCCACTTGCAGATGATTGGTCCTTCTAAACAGGACATTTTTTCAGTGATTCTCATTTCGTCAGCAGTGGATGTCTGACCTGTGCTGCTTTTCTGCTTGTTATCTTATTAATTTTTCTTATATTTAAAGGAAAAATGAAAACTCCAGAGGGAATGAATGCATTTGGGATAGCTCTCCAAGAGAGACAGGGTGGATCTCCATTATGGAGAGATCTACTTCTTTCCCTCAAGTACAGGGGGATCTAAAAGACTTAAACTCCTCAGCAAGTTAAGGTACATAACATGAATTCCAGTGCTATAACCTTATTTTCATTGTGTAGTGTATGATCCATAAGTAACCATCCTACGGTACCTGATTGCACGGTAATTCTTTCTATAGACTTCCAAAGTAAGTAACTGTACTCCTATTGCCATCTTTCAACAGGACTTTACAGATATTACTTTATGTTAAAAGTCTAAGCATGACCTGGACTTGCTTTCCCTCAGCATCCAGATCAATCATCAAAGAAGCCTGACAATCTTTGTCAGTTCTTTCTTTTGCACCTGCGGCAGAAATGAACCCAGCACGAGAGAGATTAGAAGTCAGATTTACAATTTACTAAAAAGATTACAATACATACAATGATATAGAGAAAAATTGGTCTTAACCATGAAAAAAACTAGGTGTATAACCCATCACACTGGGGCACAAAACAATGGTGTTCTTTAGCCCCTGATCCCCCTGAGTCCAAAGTAAAAGCAAATAAAAACCTGCTGGTGAGGATTATGGTCACAGTCTGGTTGAGAGTGGCAATCGCAATTCTGTTGAGATTTGGTCCTGCTCTGGATCTGGTGAGTGGTACCAGAAGTCCCCAAACCCCAAGATTATTGCCCTGGTTTAAAGGTAAACTTGTAGGAAAAATGAACCCAACACAAAAGTGATTATAAGTCACAGTTAAAATTTAATAAAAATATTANCCCAGGGTGAGGAGTTCCACAATGGGTGATCTAACTGTGTGAGTCATGGGGTATTTTTGGAATCCTTGATGGCCCATTAGCAGACATGACCTCAGGCTGGGTGTGAAGGTGCTAACGACTCCCTAGAGGGGAGTTATCACAGCTCCTTTCTCACAGGCTTCTTTAATATCCAGCTTGCAGCCTGAGTGGTCAGGTGTGCCCTGCGTAGCTGCTGTGAATATTCCATTGTTAATAGTTCATAAGAAATTATATGAAGGGTGGAGAATACATAGCTTTGGCCACACCCACACAATGATAAACTGGTCCTGGCTGCTGAGCGAGGACAATTATATATGCTCTAATTCAGGTGGGAATGCCTAGTACCTCCTCCAAGGGCAGGGAGTTTCACACTGGATGATTTAACTCTGAGTCATGGGATATTTTTGGAATCTTTGATGGTCCATTAGCAGATCTGACCCCTCAGGCAGTGTGTGAAGGTGCTAATGCCAGACTTATTGATCTGAAGAGAGGAACACTGATATTTCACAGGATTCTCTAACACCCAGCTTGTAGCCTGAGGTGTCAGGTGTGGCCTTGACAACTGCTGCAAATGATCCATTATTAGCAGTACATCAGAAATGACAGAGAGGGTGTAGAATACACAGTTTTGGTTATACCCACTAGGACAGCACTTTATTTTCCCCTTTGATCAGGCAGAAGACCTATAGTGATTTATTCTTCATCATTTTGGAAAATAACATGTCTGTCTGAGACAGCTGTATATCAACCATTATGAGCAGATATAAATGTGCAATTGCCCACTTACAGAATTTACTCATAATGCTGCTCTCTAAGGAGATTATAGATTAGTTTAGGTGAGAGACGTGCAATTGTTTGGCAAAATGCAATAGTTTTCTGCCTAAAAATACAGTCCCAGAGAAGTAAAAACATTCTGACAGAGAAGTTTTGTTTTATTTAAAAAATTATTTGTTTTCACTCTCTTTCATTTTTATAATGTCAGGAAGTGTTGTTTCCACACTGTTGGTGAGTTAGTTTAAACTTTATAATATTGTTTCATTATGTTTTTATATTTATACTACTATTTGTAATATATTTACATAGTTTAATATCAGGCATGTATTCTGTGATGCTTGACATTGTCAATACTTCCTACTAAAATTTTTCAGAATGTCCAGCCAATGAAAATATTAATAAGTGTGCAATTTTAATTCAGATCTGTAAGAAACACATACGCCTAAATCATATAGAAAGGAAATTCTAAGTAAAGAATTAGAAACTTCAGGATAAAAGAAAAATGTTTCAAATTTGAGTTTGTAATGCATACAGCTGCAGCTGATAGGACAGAATTAAGATTGTATTCTTATCTTCAGCC
>VWZD01008901.1:141152-199282 GCA_013396695.1 Sakesphorus luctuosus | reverse complement strand
AGTCTGAGTCTATAATATTTTTTCTCCCTGCTGTAATAATATATATAATTAATAAAAAATTATTATAGGAGTTTTGATATTCACTTGTGGTTTCAGTAAGTAGTTAATGTAATGTTTACTGTCAGTAAGTTTGACCAGAGTATTGTGGGGTGTGGGTGTGTCATCTGTGGCTGATTAAATGTTCGTTTTGAATCAGAGTCTTCTGGGGTTTTGACAGACTTTACAGCAAATTAGAAGTTATGAGGCATCTTTGTTGGTCCTTCTATAGTTTTCAGTTTAATTAAAAATGAAAAATAGAATTGCCTTTGTTTTTATGTTTTTATGTTGTTCTCATCAACATAGTATCTTTAGTCTTTCAGTCATGCATTAAATGACATGACTAACATCTGTTACATTTGGTTTGTTCTCTCACATTCTCTCCCTGGGGGAGGAATTTCATGTGCAGTTAGTGGAGTTTGTGTTAACATGGAGGTTTTCTTTTTTTTCAAGTATGTGCAATTCTTAGTGCTCCCGTTCGAAGAGGTGAGATCAGTGCACCTCACACCTACAACAAAAGGTAGGATGGTTTAGGAGCAGAGAGGAGGATTGTTGTGGAAAAGCTCTGCCTTATTCATGTAGATTAAAACCATTATTTTGTCTGAGGAGTGAAATTTATGACCATGATCTTTGTCTTGGACATGTTGGACACAAGATGCTGAGCATTTTGAACATCAGAATTGAAAGGTCCCACTCAGTGCTCTTTACTTTTAAAAACCAGTGCAGAGAGTAGAAAACTAGGCTGCAGTACTTATGGTGGAGAAGTGTAGATGGGAATTGGGTAATTGCTGATGGCCTTTTGCTGAGGATTTTGGCACTACTGTAGTTGCAATAAGTAATGATAATGGCAGTTGATAAATACAGGCATCAATAAAGGTGAAATGGAATCTCCTGACAAGGTAGGAAAGGAGAAAACTGCTGTAGGTGCTGTATGGTTGGCCATTGTGAGGAGAATTCCAAGAGAAGTCCTAAATATGTGATTGATTTAACAATTTGAGAATATATATGTTCAACAAAATAGAGATACAAACATTTCAGAGTGGTTTCTTGTACCCATTCACTTCTTTTTCAGCTTCCACAAGCTCTTCCTCATTCCTGAGCAGATCTTGCTCAAATAGTGAAATCCTGTTATCGCTTTAAGTGATAAAAATCAGCACATCCAGATGCTAAGCTGGGCTGTGAAGCACTATAGAAAAATTAGGCAAGATTTCTAAAGCCATGATCAGTGCAACTCTTGTGCTTATTTGCAAAGATATAAATACATTTTATTTATAGAATGCCTTTTTCCTGAAATCCACAGGGCTTGCTATTTCCTTCTGAGAACTGTGGAAGATGGCAGAGTACTTCTATCACTGCTTTCTGATCTCAGAACATTTTGCCAATCAGTGTTATTCTGCAGCATTGTATTAGCAGTGAGCAACATTATATGTAATTAATTAGATAGTAATTTCATGGGGTTTTATAGGTCAGTCTAGAGTGCTTGTATTTTCTACAGAAAACAAGTTGCTTCTGTACTTCCCTTTTCCAAGTATTTCTCTTCCAGGTATAGTCTCTGAGCTGCATTATAAGCCACTGTATACAAGTTCTCCAAAAAGTAATTGATCCCTTTTCACATAAATTGGAAGAATTTGCTATTTTACTTTTCTGAATTCCAGAGATTTTGTATTTTTATAGTCTTACTGTGTTTTTTTTGTTTTAACTCAGTGCTACTATTTTTAGTCAATGCAGTCAGTGAGATAATATTGCATTTTTGGGGGCAAGGATGGGCATGCTTGCATTAAAGCTATCAGAGATGCTGAAATAAAATAATTTTAGGCAAATTAAAAAACTGACTTCTATAATTCTGTCTATGCAAACTGCAGAAACTTGTTTTGATAGTTCGTGATCAAAATGGACACACAAACCCTCATTTTCTTTTACATGTTATTCATTGTTACTTAAAAATCAGCTATATATTATATATTTGAAAATAACTAAATTTTGCGGTGGGATTGTACTAACAAAATATGCCTCATGCATAGAGTGCCACCTTTACTTTTTTCATTTCATGTTGTTATTTATAATTTTTAAAACGTTTAGGTAACTGTAAAAGTACTCATGTAATGCTAATTCGAAATATATCTCACTTTTCAGTAAATGGCTGTTGATAATATAGGATTAGGATATAGCTGATGACTTATATTAGAGGGGCTGACTAATTCAAAAAGGCTGCTTGTTTAGATTCACACAGAGGAAAATTTCTGAGTGCATAGTAAGAGAAGGGAAAAGTGGTAAAGAAGATTTTAAAGTTAGAGGGGGGACCATTGTGATCTGATTACCTCACACATGTAGTATGATCACTATGAGGAATTATTGAATCAAGCTCAAGAACATGAGATTGAAATAGAACATATTTAGAAATACATTCAGTATTAAGAGTTTGACTATTATGAGTAAAATGTTTCAAGGTTTAAAAACCATCAACTTTTAAAATTTGCATTTTTATTCCAACCTCCCCCCTCTCCCTCCCAAACTTCCCTTCTTCGAGAATAGATTTGTGAGTTTATATCAATGCTATTCTTTTATACATGTTAGGAAACAAGCCCAGGCTTCCAAGCCAGATGGTGCTGGTATTCACTGTGCAGAGCAATCTGTATTATCTGCTCATTCACAGCTGCTTTTTCTGCATCAAGATGACAGCTTGCTTCGGTCATAAGGGGCCTGGCTACAAACTAATGCATGGACACTTTGGATGATCAAGGGGCTACAGTGCCAAAGTGGAAGAGAAAATAAACCAACTTCAAAGCCAAAATGCCTTTTAAAGTATCTGGGTCCTGTGTATATAGAAATTGATGAGATTGAAGTAAAGATACTGATTTTATCACTTTTCCAAAAAGGTCAAAAAATCCTGACTCAGGTGTCACATTTCCCCAGTAGTCCTCATGTCATTCTTGCCCATCTTTTCTGAACTTTTTAGTAGTGCTGCCCATTTTCACCTTTCTTTTGCTGTATGATGTTTGGAAAGAAAGGTTTAAGTAAATTTTTGAATTGTACACACTTTTCATGAATTTTGGGATTCAGCTTCCTACTTATGTCCCCTCTCACAGTTGATGTCTCTTTTCCAGGGAAAAAGAAGTGTATTATTCTCTGTATGAAAAAATTGAGACAAGAAGTAAGGCTCAGTTTCAAGATGTGTTGTTTCTGCAGCTGTGCCAAGCACATCCACATCTCTGTGCATTTTCTATTCTCCATCAGGGTCACTTATTCAAGTAAGAATTCAGCTGTGACTAAGAATGCTGAGATCTTGGGGGAATAGTTAAGCTAAAAGAAAGTTTAAAAGAAAAAAATTAAGTTAAAAAATCTAGAATGTTTGATACAGGCAAGCAGTGCCACAGACAGGCCTTGCAGGGCTATGATGGCTGAACCTTCTCTGTCCTTGGTGCGTAGGGATCATCTCTACTAGTGAGAAACCATTGTGCTTTCCCAGAATCTGCTGCCCAAAAGTATTAAACAGTTTTACATTTTGTTTTTTGGTTAATAGAAGTGATTTCAGAAAGAGCATTTAGTACCCACACAGGACTATTGCTTTTAATTTTCAGAAATGGGAAAAATTTCACAATTGGTTACAGATATTCTATACTTTGTTTTGATCTGGAAGGTCAAGATTAGACTTTGTAATAATGGTTGTATTCAGACCACATGATCTGAATATACAGAGCTTTGGAAAGTAGTTTGCTCTTTCTATTGGCTGAAGTAGTATTTTAATTACCCAAAATGCTAAGACTGTCTGTAAAATTGTGATTTTAAATATATTTGTAAGTCACAAAGTAATAATAAAAATTATTAATTAGTTAGGTCTCATGGATTTATTCTAAGCTATTTTAAGAGTTCAGAAAATCTAATGGAATCTCTTTTCTGGATATGCTCTTATAGAAGACTAGAAAAGAGCAAACATAGAATCCCCTTTTAAAAAGTGGGGGTGGTGTAAGAAAAGCCAGAGTATTAGCAGTCAATCAGCCTACTTTAATTCCAAGAAAAACAGTGGAAGAAATAAGTCAAGTTATTGTAAGTATCTAAAAGATAAAAAAAGAAATGAATAGCAGTGATTGTGGATTTATCAAGAACAAATCATGCCAAAAATATCTAATTTAATTCTGTAACAGATATCATCTTCTATAGACAGAGAAGTGGCAATAGATAACATATCTTGACTTCAGGAAGGCTTTAATATCATCTTGAAAAACATATTCCTAAGCAAGCCAGGGCAGGTGATATAAGAAAAACTAATGTATAATAGTAATATGTACCCATAATAATGAGCCAGAAACTTTTACTTATAAGCTATGGAAGGTTTTCTGCCTGAACAGAAAGATGTACCAAATGAAACTTTGCTGAAGTTGTCAAGCACATTCACTAATGTTTAGAATGATGGATTATAAGCATGTTAGAAAGGACTTTCAAGTGATTTTGAGAAATCAGAGATATGATCTAAAACTACTGAATGATATTCAACAAGAATATTATTCAGTAAGTACTATGTTTACATGTAACCATACATTTAAATGGAAATTAGCTACCAACTAAGCAGCAAATCCCAAGTGCAGTACCTAGACTGTAAATTGCCTTTCATGCTGAACATGAACTTTAATTGCCCACGTGGTTATGGAAAGGGTATTTGCCATCATAGGTTGCATAAACACTACAATGTCCTGCAAAACTGTGAAGCAATTGTTCGGTTCTAACGAACACCACTAAATGCCCTTGTGGAATGTGTCTGGTTTTGAAAATTGTAGCTTGAAATAGCAGTCGCTAAGTTGACAGTGGTCCAGGAGAGATCTCTAGAAAACATGCCATGGGAAGATGCTAAACACATTTGATACACTTTAGGGCAGCAGACTCGGGGGGACTTAAAGATTTTCAAAGAAATGAGAGACTTCTGTTCTTCACACCCAGATTAGATGATGGGACAAGAAGTATTGAGCTTAACTTGAAGTTTGGGAGAGTCAGACAACAGAGAAAGTCTAATTTTTGTTAGTTATTAAGCTATTAAATGCAGTGTTTGCACATTTGCCTCACACAACTGAGTGTTTTGAACTTGTGCTTGGGATAGACAATGACTAATAAGAAAAGCTAGAACTGAAACTTAGTAAACTCATCCTTCCATATTTAATTTTTGCAAGTTTGAAAAGTCTAATACTCTTGTTGATTTTGGGTATGCTTTTCATGTATAAAGAACACTTCTCTCTCTCACTGTCTCTCTGAAGCAGAAGTGCATATAGCTTTTTCCTCTGAAAAAAGGTGTGATTACAGTCCTGACAAAAAAGCAGCATAAAAATTTACTAATTTGTGAACTTGAAAATTGAACTTTAAAACTTGTTTCTTGTAGATTGCCTTTCCCTCCCATTTTTCTACCAGCATAGGTGTAAGGAAATACTGAATTTACAAAATTTAGTTTCATACTCCCAATTAGAAATTGATGCTGGTGTTGTAGCTCTGCAAAATGTGTTAAGTAGCATGTTTTTCAAGGATGTTTAGCGTGCGCTACATTTTAAATCATAGGACTATTGTCTGAGTTGGTTTTGATGTCACTTTGTGTTTACTAATTATCATTTATATTTAGTGTCTTCGTGAATGGCAGTTCTGTTCATTTTAAAAGTCCCTAATTGCAAACAGACTCGAATGAATGCTTGTAATTAGGCAGGAATGAGAACAATGAGTGGCTGCATTACAATAAAGACTTAGGAGTTAAATGATCATCCAAAGCTGCTATGCAGAATTCATTGCTAAACATTTAGAATTGTTCAGAGGACAGTTTGAATAACACATGTTTATGATGAATGATGCTCACAAAGTAAGTATTTATATGGATAGCATTCTGTTTATGCCTCTAGAAAAGGTGTACTTTGATGAAGGAGCAATGTGAGATCTGAGGGACCTGAAGTTTTTTCCATCTCTGCCTTCCCCATAATACAAGTGCCTTTAACTTATTGGGGCCAATCTCAAGCTTCTAGAATCCCAAACTGATCACCCTTAGAAAGAAGGAGTGAGTGTTCCACATAAGATATATCTCAGGGAGAGGGTACTGGGTCCTNTATAATATTGAATTGTACCCTTGAAATTTTCATTGGTATTTGGTGAAAATGTTTAGAGGTCACCAACCTATACATCTGTGTCTGACTGTTGATTTTGTTGCAGCCTTACTAAGTCATGTAATCTTAGCAAAAACATAGAAGTAAGTAAAGTCAGACAAAAAACTAAGATTGTTTATAGTTTCAGTGATACTGCATTTGATTTTGGATATCTGTGTTAAAAGTTAATCACACAAAGCTTTTCATCATTCTGAGGGAGAATTTTGATTTTTATATAAATGTATGTAATACTTTCAGGAACCACTATGAAGTATTTTTGAACCAGAAGAAGAAGAAAAAGAAATGTTTTAACAACTTCTATTGACTTAAACTATGATTTATGGAAGATCTCAGAGGTTAGATAGTTTACTCAGAGGAATAATTATGTGTGAATAGTTGTCCTATGAAACCCAATAGTATTACAGTTTTTCTTTGATTTTGGTCTCATATTTTTTGAGTCCAGAGCTCTTTCCTGAAGCCTGTTTAGAGAGTAGATACTTTGCTTTAATTGAGCAATGGTAGTAGTTACACAGATCAGATTTTCATTTAATTCTTAATTCTGAGAAAAGTTAAATTAATTCCCCCCCCAGTTATTAAACTAATTTGCTGAATAACCTGTAGAAAGACACTGAAGGAAACTAACATCCAAAGCAAAAAAGAATGTACCATGTTACTACAACCTCGAAATTTAGTACAGCTGATTCATCAACCTGCATTGTGTTCTGGAACGCAAATCCAATGGACCCAAAACAAAACTGCAAGGTTTTTGTTGGCTCATTAAAATCACAATTCCTTTAACCAGGAAATGTCTCAGATTCAGCCACTGGCCACGATGAAGAATTATATGTGGCAGAAAGGAATGAAAACTAATCAAAATTATTATGATAGTTTAATGATTGATACAGTTTTAGCTTTTAAAACTATTGGCATTCTCAGCCAAGGCAAGATATTTTGTAGAGGCTAAGGACTTTTTATCGATGCCTTTACATTTTAGATGAAAGAAATAATTTTAATTAATTTTTACAGCAGATCACTGAAATGCTTTTAAGCTTCTGCTTAGTGTGCGATTTGTGATATGAAAACTATTTGAAAGAATTTTAATTCTGAGCCAAAAAAATAAAAACAACTGTTAAAAATTAATTTCACCAATGTGTTCTAGAAAAGTTGTGTTGTGTGTTTTTTTTCTTCCTGTTTGTCTTTTTTTTTTTTTTTTTTTTTTTTTTGTAGGTGTTATTTCCTTAGATAGTATTCTTTGAATATCAGTTTTAAAACCTTTAAAGTTGGAGATTTTAAGTGTAGAGTGTGGAAAGTATGCAAATTTATGAGTAGTTTCAAAGCTGGCTGTGCTCATAGAATTGGATTATGTTCCTCTCCTGAGCATAAAGTCTGCTCAGCAGGAAAGTACAACCCTCCAGTTTAATTGGCTTTCCTGATACAGCTCTGGGATCACTTTGCTTGCTCTTTGTTAACACATTTGTACAACACAAGAAATAAGTGTCCACAAAAATTATTGACTCAAATAAACTCCTCAAACAAGGAGAGTCTTACTCAGGCAACGAGTGCGAGACAAGGGCATGCAGAAAAAGAATCAGGAAAAAATCTAGAAAAAAATTGGTGAGTTGCAAGTATTATCTAACTTTAGTTCACTGTAAAATAAAGGTGGAAATAGCAAACAAACCCCAAAAGAGTACTGATAAAAAGAGACATGTAGACAGGAACAGCAAACCATTCTGAACAAAGTTACACTGAAATATTTCTTAGGGGAACATAAATTCAGGCTTATAAAACCAATGAAAAAGAACAGTTCTACTATTGTAAAAGAACATTTCTACTACTGCTAACGGTGTTACTATATCTGGTCATGCAGAGAGTTTATAATAACATTCTATATATGATCCTAGCTCTTCTGTGCATCAAATGAATTACCAGACAACTGTTTTTAAAGAAAAAACCACTTGTGCCTTCTTTCAGTAGCATGTAAACTGGGCATTGCATTTACCTCAGTTATCTCATTTGGTCAGAGAGATTACGTCACAAACAGATGAGATTATGTCACAGTAATTTCCAGCAATTTCCAGATATAAACTAATAAATTCTGTAGAATATATGAACAGAAACTCAAAGTGATCTAGAAGTATTCCAATTTATATTTTTATTCAACTAAATATATTCTCTGGAAAACCCCCAGTATTTTATGTTTTATTCTCATAAAAGACATATTAATAATAGTAGAATGACATAATAATATAATATGTAATATATAATATATTTCTCTCTATATTTTATATATATAATATAAAATATTAAATAAATCTAATTTAATAATAAAAATTCTAACACTCAAGATTTATATGAACAGCAAGAGCAGATCACCAAAACCAAATGATTTCCTGATAAATTGACTATTTGAAAACATTATCACAAAATTTATACTGAACAATAGACTGCAGTACTGTTGCATTTTTCATTTATTTCTCTTCTGCTGTTTTTTCATTTCCTGTTGAAATCCTAGATTCCAATCTTTTTTTCATAGCAGAAGGTGAGTTTCCTTTTAGTACACCAGCCTTGCAGATGCAGTGCTTGTGCTGCCAGTCCCCGTGTTCATCATACAATAGCGATCCAGAACTTCTTGTGCGAGGCAGTGCGGGACAGAAGTCTGCCCCACACAGGGGCGCTCTGTTAGGCTGCTTTTGAAGGGAACAGGAACAAATTCATGGTATTTGTTATTTCTGGTCCTGTTATATCCTCTGCAAGTAGTCCTTCTCTAGGATTGCCTGCAATCTGGAAGAAATCTGCATTCCTTTAGTGCAATTTAATGTCTGAGAAATACTAACTTACCGTCTGCTGTGTAGTTTCTAAGCACTTTAGTGTATGCCATTTTCGCCTGGTGGATATCTTGTCAATAATAATGTTATAAAATTGTTATTTAACAGGCAAAATCACGTATCAAGTCCAAAGTAATTACCAATGAATTCAAATTAATTACAGAGTTAAAATTAATTTTAATTTAATTCACCTGCTACAGCTGAGCCCAAGGTTACATATTTCACTGTAGCAGCTGGTGACAGCACAAACATCTATGGAAGCACTTTCTGCAGGAGATGCTTGGAATGCCATCTACTGTTGAAGAAGTAAAAACCCAACCCAATAGCAATGCAAATCCCTTAGGGAAAACTGCCTTTTTTTTTAGGGGTTTGTTCTAAAATGAAACTCTATTTACATTGTACATCTGTACATTTAATGCTCATCAGGCCATCCTTTTGCAGAATATTTGAAATATATTATGTAGAATTGAACTAATGTTCTGAAAAGGTCTTACTTGTGTTTGATTCCAGTATCCTAGTTTTTGTAAATTAGGTTTTCTGCTTTGTCTTAGTTCACTGAGTATTTCAGTTAATTGCAAAACAGTTTGAAGCGTAAGTAAAAAATAAGGTCTCACCTTTCCAATACGGAGTTAATAGAAGTTGCATTTTGTAAGGAAAGTTGTGATCCAGGCAGTGAAATAAAAATCCCTTTAAAAACCATGTGATGAAAATTATCATTTAAATTATTTAAACCTTTCCCTCAAAAAAAAAAAGTGCCTTTTAGGGTTTTTTAATTTATTTTTTTTTAAGAAAACCCATAGAATGACAACTAATATTCTGTTTGATTATCTGTTACTGAAGTTCTGGTGAACTTGTGTTTGGAGATCATAGATTTACTCAACTTTGTGTAGTATTGTGCCCCTGTGTGTTACTGTAGTGCAGTTATTGTGGTACTTTTCCCACATCCTGTAGGCAAGACTTTAAACCCATTTTTTGTCTCTTTACACAGATGCTACATGATTACAGTGGCAGACCCAAGATCTGGGTGCTATTCCAGCACTCCTGTAGAGAAACTGTGTTTTGAAAAAATAACATGAGCTATAAGACTGGAGTATTTTTTCTCAGTGATTTTATCGAGGAAAATTTTTTATCCAGTTGACTGGACTGTTTTTTATCCAGTTTGTTAAACTGTTCTTAAAAATACAGGAAAATACACAAACAAACCCAAAATCTGATGAACTTCAAAATAACAACAATAAGAAAGTTAAAGGTGATTAGAATTTTCTTTCATTTTATTTAAAAATAGAAACATTGAAATGAATTCTAGCTGTCAAAAATAAATGTTTGTTAGGAGTTCGGCTTGTAGTACTCTACTACAACCTGTATCTGTACCTCAAACATTTTTCAATCCAACTCTCACCTGAGACTTGCTAGAAGGAACCCATAATTACACAGAATTGCATTTAGTAACAAATGTTATGTGACAAATGGACAATTTTCCCTCTGTTCCTTCTTGGAAAATGAGAGGAAAGTCCAGTATTTTTTTCTGATTTGACACCTGCTATCTCAGGTTGATATTTTTTTTTATTCTCCATAAATCATCTGCCTGAAATATCCACATAACTGCAGGCTTTAGGAGATTAACACTTATTAAATTGGAGAGAAAAAATTAAATCCAAATAAAACTATTTTGCCCCCACCTCGAACTGAAATGTGCATGTGCTTAAAGCTCAGCATGGTGAGCGAGGGCAGTTGCTGCTTATCTGGAGGCCTTGAAGAGGTGTCAGGGTCCCATGTGAGGCTTTGCAGCCGCTGTATGGTCTGAGCACTGAGCTTAGAGAGAAGTCAGGGCTGTTCGGATGGTGTGAGAGAGACATTCGTGTGACCAAACACACAGTAGGGCAGATGATTATTTTCTCACAATGCAGCTTCTTAGAGAGATTAAAAGGGGTATTTGTATGAACATTGCCCTTTTTTGTAAGAAAAGGAGGCCACTGACAAAACAAGATTATTAAATTCAAGGAGGCATTTACTTGTATCTCACGTCCTTGAAATTGGATTTGGAAATTCATTCTAGTGAAGAATTACATAATACCAACTGCTCTTTAAATGAGCAATTGAAACTTAATAGGGAAACTTATATTGCAGAAATATTTACTATGGCTTAAGGATTCTTTAAACTTGCATGTTCTTTTTAACTACTGCCCTTGACATCCTTTATGTGCATTGATTTGATCTTGGTTTTGCTCTTACTGCATTTCTAACAGAGGTTAATTTTTGATTTTACATGTTTTAAGTTAGCTGGTCTGATCTTGAGGCTGTTACATATGTTGTGAGAGATAAACAACTGACAGGTAATGGACAATTTACCCAGAGAAAATCAAACTGGTGAAACTCCTAATTCAAGAGTTATTAACACGCCAATCTGAAAAAAACTTCTAGAATTTTAAGACTGAAAGACACGCCTTCACCTAATATGTGTCCATTGTTAACGCTGTTTGTACACTCTTCTAGATGTTTTAGTTGTCCCTCTTTGATGACTTTGCTTGATGCAAGACTTTCTATTAATTATTATTTTATAATTTTTTTTCTAAATTTTTGTGCATGCCTCATTCCTTCAGCAGACACGTGATACCCAAGTGGGAAGCAGCTGGCATATTCCGCACGGCAACAAATTATAATGTTGATGGCTTACAAATTCTGGCTTCGAAATTCCTGCTTACTCTGTGATAACCAAAATATCTTTTGCTTGCTAAATATAGAAAGAAGGTGCAGTAGTCCATTTTAAACTATGTGGTATGTTTTGACAAACATTAGATTTTTAACATCGACCTTTTAGTATCACCTCCCTGACCTAGGCCTCCTGCTTGCAGTTTTGGATAACCTTCAAAAGAGACCATTGATCCATGAATTAATTATTGGAACTGTACATATAATGGCCACTGTTCAGTGTAGAATTTATTTATTATTACAGTTGTACTACAGTCATTTTCTCATGTGCTGATTTGTGAGTTTGACATGTATTGTTATGGTTTTACTCTCAGCACCGTAACAAACAGCAAGGAAGAAGTCTGGCCAAGCTAGGAAATGTGTGAGCAGTGAGGGAGCTTTCCTTCACTGAACACGGTGTCTCTCTTACTCTGACACAAATGACAAGAAATATTTTGCCCTGAAGAGTAAATATCCTAAGACAAGCAGAGTCTGACTTATTTTGCTGGTTTTGAATTAATCAAAACATGGTGTCAATTTATTCAGTTTTAGACTTGAAAGTACAGGGCTTTTGAACACCATGTTTCTGGTTGCAGCGAACCATATTTTATAAATAGATACTAGTTCCTTGTTTGTCTGGAACCTTAGACAAAACCACTCCATTTCTAATTATCATCTAAATGTCAGAGTAGTCTTAATCTCACAGAATTTGTTACGTTTATGGGTGATGTTCATCTGAGATTCACTCAAGGACCTCGTTCAGCCTATGCTGTTATGCAGGATCATGTTTATGTCTGTGCTTATCTGTAAAGTGTGCTTGGGGCTTTCTTGTTGTTTGTCTTGTATCTTTAAGATAACTTCGGTTTGGCCTTTGGGGATGTTTAACCTCTCCAGCTTGGATTTAGATGGGGTTTAAATTTATTTTGTGTTACAGGTATTGTTTCTATCCCAAGTAGCCAACTTCTCCACCTTATTTTTCACTAATGTCAAATTTTAAATTACCCCTCAGTTACTGATCTTACAGATGTTTTTGTGGAAACTGCCAGTATTTTTGTTACAAACAAACCAAAATTATTCAGGGAAATCACTTGCTTAAATATTCAGGAAAATATTTAATTGGAAAGACTTTACTTTATTGTTCAAAATACGATCCTTCTCCATTTAACTACATACACTCTCTGAATTAATAAAAAACTTGGAACAGTCATATAAAATAAACACTTTAATTTTGATCAAAAATAGTTAAGCTACATGTTCTAAGGTGTATGTTCTTATAGCAACAATAGAGTAATCAACGCAGAGAATCAGTTCAGGTAATATATAAATATTTTACAGTTATGCAATTGGCATGGATTTATTTGACCTCCTTATCTCTCTTTTCTTGGAGTTAAACATACTTACATAATTTAACTTAATTATTCTGTAGACATGCCCTCTTTCAAGAAAATAGTTGATTGTACAGGTATTTGACTGCATGTGGTAATGCCACTGTTTAGTCAAGACTGGGTGCAGGGAAAGTTACATATCGTGCATGTGTCACATGTCTTCCCTTCCAATATGTGAGTGTAGTCACTGCAGTCACTGCAACCAATCATTTGTCATTTGGGGCAGGGCATATAATTGAAATAGTGTTAAAAAGATACAAAAATAGAAAAAGAAATAGTCCACAGTAGGCAGTGTAGGAAAATGGGTTAATGCACCTTTCATTCTAAGACAGGGTGGTGGAAACCTCGGAATGTGGCTGGAGCTGATCATTTTCCCCCTTTTTCAGTTCAATCCCTAGTTAGACCAAGGGAATGGTCATCCCCTCACTGGTTTGGATAGAGTTATGAACTGAAGGCCTTTTTTGGTGAGAAAGAATGTGAGGCAAAGGGGAGGGAGAGAAAAGGGAGTTTAGAATTTTATCATTATTTCTTTAAGTGCTATTTTATTTTCAGTGCTATCTTCCAGAATGGAAGTTGAAGGGGAGGAAGTTGTTCTATATTAAGCAATATTGCTGATGGTAGATACTTTTAGAAATTATGGTTATTATACTATGAGAATGGGAATATATAAATTGCAGAGAAAGGCAGTTACATACCCTCATTGAAATATTTTCATTAGTTTTGCATTGAGAAGGTATTTGCTAATTATCAAACAATTTTGGAATTGTTCAGATCTACTTATCATTTTTTATTCCTGCAGATCAGATATCCTGGTGCTTGTAGTTCCATGGATGGCAAGACTGTGAATCTTGAGAATACTCTTGGCTTGGAGTGAGATGTTTATCTGCCAAGGATGGCTGATTGTTAAATCTGGATTTTCCCAAACTTCACTTGATAAGAACTTTATACCTGTTTCATTTCAGATATCTTGGAGGTGTATAGTGTGTTTTAAGGGTCATTTTCACGGATTGAGGCACCTGAATTATGCCCACATGTTTTTGTGGCTATGAGTCCAAGTATGTAAAAGCAGAGGTGAGCTCTGATAACGGAGTGCTTGTTGGTTTACCTGCGTCCAATGTATCTTTGGGAAAGAATGTTTTATGGTTTTGGCATAGTAGATTTTAGAGAGGAGCTTTTACTGATGGCAGTAGATTTAAAAATAGAAAAATATTTGGAGTCTAAAGGAATAATTTTTGTGTTGTTCTTTTCATTACTTTGTCTCCTACTTCCATTTTTCTTGTTTTCCTCTTTCTGTTCTGTTCTATTCATTCTCTGTGCCGGTGGGAATAGCCTTAATCTTTGAGGAAATTTTTAGTACATGGAGAGGATCTAACATCAAAAAGTGTTCACTGAGGCTTGAGATCTTACTTAATGATTCTAACTACAGGAAAAGATCAAAGGGATCTGGCACTTGCACTGTGTAGTCTTGTGGAGGACAACAGGAATAATGATGCTATGTATGTTTCCAAGGGCAGAGGTTCCTTATAACAAAGTCCAAGGTGCAAAAATTCATGTTGACAAGTAGAAAAATCCTGGCTTGTTTTCAAATGACGGAGTGTATGCAGTTGCAACCTATGGGGAAAAAAAAGGTGCCAAATTGTGACAAGAGCTTCAGACTCCTCAAAATATTAGAATAGGTGATAAAATATTTAATATTCTGCACTGATAAAATGTGTTGTCTCAGTCACTGATATATCTGCAGCCCGTTGTTGGTTTTAGTCAATAGGTATTGATTAGAGTGTGTTTCTAGGGAATAATGAGAACTGGCTATCTTCTTGGTGGATAGGATTGAAAAGACGTAGGAAGGTAAAATGAAGACAGGTAGTCTGGAAGAAGCAGAATGTAATCGTACTGCTTAGGGTGTTTCATTTGGGGTGTTGAGAAAACGAAGGTTTGGGATTTTTCTGACCTTGCAATACACTTTTAATCAATTATTAGTTGACAATTTTTGAAAGGAGGGGAGAAAGCAATGCATAAATATGGGAATACAAGTCCAGTGAAACACAAAGCAATTCTTGCAACCAGAGGAAATAAACTGTATATGTATATGTAGACAGGGTTCAAGTATCTGGAGTCTCTTCAGGCCTTTTCTGTTTAGAAAAAATATTTAAACAACAGCAGTGTTAAAAATGTATTCTGTGTATTTAGTATATCATTATTTCTATCGGTTGCTACAACTTCCAATTTCATCTGAATGAAGAGTCTTTTGGAAGGAAAGTTGCAGAAATGAGTCTGTGGTTCTCTGATTTAGATTCAGAATGTCTATCCATTCTCTGACCTTGAAAGATAAATCCCTGTGCTGTACACCTGAGGGGTTCAGGCCTGTTGATCCACAAGGTCAATGTTTGTTTAATTTCACACAGTAGAATCTATTCAATGTTTTTTTTTCATAATTTCTTTTAAAATTGTAGTTTGACTTCCACGCTCATTGTAAATTCAAGGAAGATCATTGCCTAATCCAGAGACTGAAGGATGTATGGAGAGTGCTCAAGGAATGCGTCACTGTTATATAATAATGGAAGCTCTTGTCCTCACATAACTGCAGTGTTGGGAAGTATATAGTGAATAAGACAGTACTGTTGGAGGAGAAAAGATTAATTTATAAGAGAAACATTTTGAATTGTAGGGTCAAATTATATCCCGACACAGATCAGAGTGTTCCTATAAAATGCTGAGAAAATAATTTTAAATGCAGATTTTCAAAGTGTCTGCTAATGGACAATGTGTTTTATTTCATGGTGCAAAACTAAAAACTGATTGTAAGACTTTTAAAAATACCAAGGGTTTGCAGCTGCAATTGAAGTAACCAGATACATACCATTATGTAAAGATGCTAGATCCTGTTGAAAAAACATACCAGAATTCTGAACTGCACACTTAGAATGAATGTGCAGTATTACAGTCTTGATTTTACACTATCCTGATCTCAGTTCCACATGTGAAAAAATATTAAACATGGTCACTATCCAAAGGAAAGATGTTGGTTGTAATCTGATTATGTGAAGGTCTCAGATTTCCTTTGTTTACTTCAATAGAAGAGTTCATCGTGAAGTAATAGCTGGAAAGGGTCCACTAAGTATGTTTGGAAGTCATGGATGGAGAGGGGTGTAAGGATTAGTGGTATATTCAGTTTTCTTCATCTGGTTCTCAGGGAGGTCATATTTACCTTGTCTAGTTCTATGTATGCAACTTGGTAGCTCTGAATTATTGTCTGGGAGTGTTTCTTTCTCACAGCTGACCATACAGAGCTTTAGGGCATATAATTCTGGGTGATGTANNGTTTTGTGGGATTGCTTATTTATTTCTTTGTTTTGTTTTGTATTGGGGCATTTCTTTGTATATAAATTTCTGAAGTGCTGAAGAGGCAAAACTTTGCTTGAAGACATTTTTCTGTGTGTTGCATGTTCAATTTTCCTTTTGTGTGGTCAATTTTCATACGATTTTAGTGTTTCTTGTCATCCACTTATTTAGTTCTTGTGTAGCCACTGAATCCTGTTTATGGAGATATTACCTGTCATATCATAAGTGGAGGACATGTGGAGCTATTTTGGTGCACTTTAATTTTCTGTGCAGCCCTAAGCATCCACCTAAATTATGAGCCTGCACTTCCTGTTTAGTTAGGTGAGAGTATTCCCTATGGAGACATCCAGAATATCTATTTAGGAACCTTTACAGGGGTTTTTTGAGCAAAAAACAACAGGGAAGTTTGATTCTAATTTGAAATTTAAGACCAATACCTGCAATTAAAGGACGTAAATATTCCTGTCTCTGTTCTTGGGTTTGGTACAGAGCACCAGCCTGCTCAGTCAAGTTAAGCATTATTTCAGATGGAATATTTTCCTAGAAAGAGTGGCCAAATACTAATTGGTACTAAACAGACCTACTGTATGTATTATCTAGTTATTTCTTTAAGAAAGTCCTAGTAAAGGTCACCCCAGAGTAAAATTCCTTAGCTTTCCTTCCTTAATTTTTAGAGTTACATTGTCTGCAGGTCCTGACATCACTGCAGTTTAATAGGTATAGTGCAGATTTTCCTTTAATCTATCATATTAGGATATTGTATTTTAAATGTCATGTTACATGTTAAAAATTTAACTTAAACTATGATAGACAGTTTGGTTGTAAATAAAAATAAAATAGATTGTAATTTACATGATCAAAGTACCTTCCTTTGCATTTACAGCTGAATGTATTGCTGGAAATGTTTTAACAAGATATTATGTGCAAAGAATGGGAAGTCAGTTATGGAAAATTAGAGATTTAATTTTGTAACTAAAAGTTTGTTATACTCAGCATTCCCTCTTTTTAATCCCTAAATGGAAATAAACCCAGAGTACAACTTAATATAAACATACAACAAATACTAAAGGAAATCCTTTTACCTAAAAGTAGGAACTCTTCCCTGCCCATTTGATGCAAATTTTAGAACTTCAGGGTAGTTGTTTTACAACATGTTGCACTCAGTTGTGCAAACTTATCTTTTTAGGGTCAAAGAAGAGCAAAAACCACAGTCGACACAGTAAGTAAAATACCTTAAAGATGCAATAGGCTTGACTTTTCTACCTTTGCCGTGTTCTGCTCTCTGCACCTTCGATGGTATCAGTTTTCACTGATACCTTATAGGCTGCAGGTAGTTTGTCATCTGCTTCCTGACTGGCTTGTAAGAGAGCTGCCTGCAGCTTCTTACCCCATCCACATGTTAGCTGGATGTAGGTTCTTGCTGCCTGCTTGTGAACTGGTGAACTGTAAAACTTTACTTCCCTCACATCCTTAGTGGCTGACTTAGTTCTGCAGCTGACATTCCCATTGGCTCTGGCTTTTCCGCCTGTGTATTTCTACTAATGTTGGATGAGAAATCATTTAAATTAGTGTGGTTTTATTGGTTATTCAGTCACATTATTTGCTTGTTTAAACAGGTGGTTTCCCTTTAGTGGGATCACTGAGCTGGTAAATAACGTTCTTCAACCACAGCAAAAGCAGCAAAATGAAAAGGAGCCCCAGACGTAAGTAAGCTGCTCTCTGTAGCCTAAGTAATGTCTGTATAGCATTAGAACATACTGGAGAGTATGTTTGAAAGAATTGCCCATTTAGAATGTTCAGCTGAGGGCATTTTACAAGGTGAACACAATTTGCTTTCCAACTCCTCATTTGCAAAGGGAAAACTGAAAATCAGGTTTTACTCTCCTTACCAGTAACTTAAGTGGTTACATCAGAGTATAATCTAAGGAGTTACTATTGCTTCATTTGTCTTTTTTTTTTTTTTAAGATGTTTCACATATGAAACTTCCAGTGAAATGATGTGTTTACTGTGCATGATGAACTGGAATGACAAGTCATGTAGTATTATCTATAGCATGTCTATGCACATGCATGGTATTTGTGATATTGTTTATGCATAGAATGCTATAAGAATCTACATAATATGTATGAAGATCTTTCTAAAGACCAGGAAAATGGAATTTCACTTTTTCCTGCTTTTAAAATATCTGTAAAGTTTTCGAACTTTAGCAGATAAAAGGTGAAATCTCGGGTCAGTCAAAACTGAGAAAATTTTGACTTTGATGAGGCCTATATTTCATCCATGGACCTTTTATGCTGTTAAGTCAGCACTTTTTTTGCTACTTGAAAATTTTAAGATTTAACAGAAACTGGCAAAGCTAGGACATTCAGTCTTAGAGTAGAACTTGAAGCATGGAGCTGAACATATTCCTTTCATAAAGACAAAAAATATTTATTATTCCAAATTTTCAAATTATTAAAATGTGACTTCTGATACTACCTAAGTTTTAAACAGTTAAGGTTAAAGTTGTTGTTCTTTTTACTAAAAGTGAGTGTTTTGTAAGTTCAGATGATAAAAGAAATTTTTGCTTTTGAACTCATGCATAACCAGGTTAAAGCATGTGTATAACTTGTTAATTATTTTCCAGGCAGAATCAGCTTTAGTTTATTTTTTAATATGTATATTTAAGTGGAACTTCATACTTGTAGGTCATGAAAGCTGTGCAATGTCTTTTGAGAATACACAGTGAGAAATGTTCACAAATTGAAACAGAAAGCTAGGACATAAAATTGATATTCTGTAAGGCAGTGTATTATTTTGAGCTCTGGTTGTGATATTCTCATTGAAGTTCTTATAAAATTGTATATAATATTAGTAATTAATTTTTTCTTTATTGATTATTGTTAGATACTGACAATATTACATTTTGTTCACAACACCTCAGTACCTCCTTTTTGTTCCCAGTTCCCTTAAACCAGCAAAGTTTTTTCTGCTTGTACATATGAAGCACATGCCTTTCAAGAAACTGAAAATACCATATAGACAGTGTAAACAGTTACAGCTGACAAAAACTATTTATAAACTGTTACCGTTGTTATAGAAAGATTTTTTTGAACAGTGATCTCTTTGGGAACTGGCTTTGTTCAGTGTTTTTATTATATAATTAACAAAATAATGAATTAGTATACTCACTGAATTTACACATAGTACAAGATTGGGAGAAATGTAACATCTAATGGAAGAATTATATTCAAAAATTGTCCTTAAAACCCCAAGTTATGGTTATGATGTTATGATGCCATGAAAGAAGATAAATGCAAAGTGGTGTAGTTATGTAGGGGTGGTTTGTATGGCTGACATAGGACAAAGGAAAATGGTGTAGGGAGATGTTCTTTGGCAGAGAATCAGAGAGCCATATAGTGTGTGACTTGAACTGTAGCCAATATCGTGGAAGCGATTAGTGTCAAACAGGGATGTACAGGCAGTAGCCAGGAAGCACTGAGAAAAAGTTTTACATTGCTAAGCTTTGGTAAGTTCTTGCCTGGAATGGTGTGTCCTGCCTTGGGCACTACCCTTCAAAAACCATTTGGAGCCCTTGTAATTCAGTGGAAAGTAATAAGAATAAATAATTAGATGTCTAAGAAACATTGTATGTATTAGGAAACAATCAAACACATGAGGTGATTTAGCCTCTCAAAGAGAACATCCCAGGGAATGAAGGAGATGGATGAATCTTTAATTATGCAGAACGTTGCTGAAAAATGGAAGGAAATAATTTCTTTTCAATGCCTCTGGTGGTGCAGGAGAAAGGAGTAAACTGAAGTTATGTTAGGGAGGACTCAGCTTGGTAGGGGAAAAACTTCAATGGAAAGAAAACTTAAAATGCTTGCCTAGTTTGTCTAGGGTTCCATGGAAGCTGTGAAAATCTTAAGGAGCACTTTTGGAAAATATCTGTTAGAAGAGACACAGGTGTAGCTGGTCCTGTGCTGGGACAACAGAATGGACTAACTGACTTTTAAAAGTGTCTTCCAACACTGCTTATTTGTGGTAATTTCATTAATTTATTAATGATCAGGATTTATCTCTGTGATTTTTGTAAACTTTCAGGGGGGTAATCGAACAGAAATACTAGTTGGTGCAGTTTTTTTATTTCTTTTTCTGACTTTAATGGATGGTAGAGAACTGTTGACCTAGGAACATTGTGGAACACTGAGGAGGAGAAAAGATGCCTGAAGAAATTTTTACCACTATCTATACATTTTGGGACATTTTCCATTTGAAATCATTGTCAGTACCTGAGTCTGTAATGGATTTCAAGATATGTCTGACTGTCCATCTTTGCTGATGAAAAAACTTCTTTACAGTGAATCTGGGGGAGGACAAAATGTGGCAGAAAGCAGAAAAGGAATCATTAGTGTCTGAAAACATGTTAAAAATTTCAGTCTTGCTCTCGAGAAAGTAATTTTGAAGAACCATTGACCATGTGTCCTTATGGGCAGAGGCAGAATTAGTCTGACACTCTTGGACATGAAGTCTGTACCACAAAGGCACAGAATGATTGGGATAGGAAGAGACCTCTGGACATCATCTTACCCAACCCTTCTTCTCTAGCTGGGTCACCTGCGGCCAGTTTGTTAGGACTATCACCTTTCCATGGATCAGGGTGAATCTGACCAGTCTGTGGTTCCCTAGGTCCTTCTTCCTGTGCTCCCCCGAGGTGGGAGTGACATTTGCTTTCCTGCTGTCATAGGGCACCTCTCCCAGTTTCTGTGATCACTCCAGTATTATTGACAGTGGTCTTGCATATCTTGTCTTGATGAAGAATACTTTTATCTCCGGCTTCTGTGTACTTCACCGTGAGTTTTGTCTGCAGTGTTTGAGATACTTGCATGTTGTAATCCTTACAGAGTAGAAGACCTTATCTGCCCCCTGAAGGAACTGCTTTTGATGCTCATCTATCAGTCTCTCAATTGTTATTTTGTCAGATTCATGTGGTATATATTTTACAAAAGATAAATTCTGGTTGTTCCTCATCAGGATTTGGTGGTCTGGTGCCTGATAGAGTTTGACTTAGAGTTTTTAGTTTTGTCTTGCATGAATCTTGGAACATTATGTGAAGGTATTAGGCTGCAATGAAAATAAAGGGATTCCTATGCTAGGAGGCACTAAAGATTCAACGAGCGTAATATGGTGTGTTGGCAGTGCCCAGCAATGAATCTCTGAGAACACACATAAGGAGAGGGCTCTGCACAGACTAATCCCATACAGGTATTTCAGTAGCTTCCTGAGGCAGTGGCTGCATGCATATTGCCATATTTATTTCATGGCCATTAGGAATCTATTTGCCATAACTATTTGCAGTTCCCTTTTAAACCTATTTATATTTCTGGCTTCAGAGCTTGGTGAAAATGAATCCTACAATTCAATTCTCTGCCATATAGAGGAGTTGTCACCCTTTGTTCACCTTAAACCTACTGTCTTATATTTTCATTGGGAAGTGCTAGCCTTGTGTTACATAGTTCCTTATAGATTTTGTTTATACTATGCATAGCCTTCACAGACTTCTATTACGTTCCCTGAAGTCTATTACATTTCATGTGGTTATCCCTTTAAGCTGCAGAGTCTTTGCGCTTCCTTCTTTAAAAGGCATTCTGTGCTTTTGGTCACCCTTGTTGCCTTATCTCCTTTCAAAATCCTTATTAGACCTTTCTGAGTTAAGGGTGATCAGTGTCACTCTCAGAATGAAACATATGAGAGCTCTGTGATTTCAGACAGTGGTTCAGGAAAAAAGTTTCTGATGTTTGCTGCTTAAAGATCTCCAGATATTGAAAAATGATGGTTTTCCCCCTTTGTCCATGAACGTTTTTGTTTATTTTCAGTCTGGAAGTTTGGTTGTTTGCTAAGAACTGTAAGACATTGATCATTGACTTTGACACTCAAAAACTGAGCCCGTTTTCTTGCTTTGATAGTTATGAGCACACTATTAATAAACAGTAGAAAAATATCATCAATCACTATGCTCTGTGTACCTAAAGTGTTTCAAAAATATTTAATTATTGCCTTTTGTTCTTTCACTAGACTAATTCTAGGAGAGATTAAAAATTGTGCATTACTTAGCTCAGCATAGGGATTTTTGCTGCTAAAAATGGCTTTTCAATAAATAGATATTTACATGTTTTTCTGGAAGCTCTGTTGTCACTATAAGGAAATGAAGATTGAAAATTACTGTGAAATGATACCAAGTAAAACATTTTTTCTGCATATTTTTTCTGTAAACTAAATTAATTTTTCTACTGATTGACCACACCATCAAAAACAGTAATTCTCAGTAAAATGCCTTTTCCTGTAGTCTTGAGGAGGCAGATTTAAAAAAAAAAATCCATTAACAACAGTAAATGTAAGAAATAATCTTTCAAAAATGTTTGATTTAATTATTTTTTACTTTGCTATTTGGAATGTCAAGTAATGCCCTGTTTTCAAAACAGTCTCTCTGATCATGCCCATAGTTTTGCTAACGTGCTCCGTCATGTTGGTATCAAGTCACTGTAGACTTAATGAAAAGTTTTCAGTATTTGAATGTGCATAAATGAAGAACAGGGACTGTATTTATGGAGAAACAATGTCATTATTCCAAATCTCCTCTAAGACATTGTCACGTAAAGTTGTGTGAAAGAGCAGAATAAATTTCAATATGCAATACCGACAATATATTTTTTTTGGTTTACGATGCAAACTCCCTTTTACTAGTCTCCAAATACAGCATTTGACAAGCAGACTTCCTTAGGTAATATATGTTATTTTCTTTGTAAAATTAGAATTGTCACATAAGTAAATATTACTGGATACTTTAGTCAGTGTCTGAGTTAAAGCAGTTGTTGAAATAGATTGCTCTGTTTCTAAGAGTTTCCAATGCATTCTAATTAAAATAGATTGGCATTTCTCAAATACTACACATAAATCAATGGATCATTATGTTTGTATTCTAAACTTACTGCATAAAGAATGTGCCTGCCAACCACGAGGTAGTTTTGAATGTCTTCAAATTATGTGCCCCACATGCGACAGAAAGCCCACACCAAAAATTATTTAATACAATTTATATTGTATATAGTCAGTGGGTTTATTTTCACAGTCTGCAGTTCCTGTTCAGAATGGTTTTTAACAGAACCTTTTGAAAATAACACACTCTACTTGAAGAAATACTTTCCTGAAAGAGAAAAATAGGTCTCTGCAGACAATAGACTTGTGAAAGTGGAGTTATGAGAAGTCTAACATTCTACTGTGTGTGTCTTCCTAGACAGTAAGACAGAAATAAAATTATAATTGGTGGTATAAAAAAATGAACTGCAAGCTTATTGCAGCTACTCTGAAGTAAAATATAAATCCACAAATACCTCCTAACAATAAAACTGTTTTTGTCTCTAAGGTACCAAAGCAACTTTTGGTGTTTGATTCTGTTGACTTATTAGGACTCCTACTGTTACCATTTGTAATATCATATTATGATTTACTGATTGTATGGTTGCTCTGGACCTTTTTCATACATTTTCTCAAGATATTTAATGCAAGAAAACCTTATCTATGTTGCTTGGATTGTTCATAGTGTTAGTGAAGTTAAGATAGGAGTGATTTCTTCACTGGAAGGGTTGCCAAGCATTGAAACCAGCTCCCCAGGGAAGCAGTGGACTCATCATCCTTGGAAGTGTTCAAGAAATGACTGGAAGTGGCACATGGTGCTATGGTTTAGTTGATACGGTGCTGTTCAGTCAAAGGTTGGACTCAACAATCTTGGAGGTTTTTTCCAACCGTAACAATTCTATGACTACATTGGAACTTTTTTCTTTTTTTGTTTCTTTTTTTTTTTCCCCCCGGAAGACAAAGATGTTGGTCATAGATAAATATAGTGATCATAAAAAATTTATTTTTATATTGAAATTTGAATCCAACTGATTTATTTTAATCCTAAAATATACGTGGATTTGTAATTTGACAGACAAACCCACAGAATGTGATAGTTGAAGGATAATAAATTTCACATTTTTGATAAATTAAGAAAGATTATTAATAAGAATTTGAAAAAATGTCAGAGACAATGTCAGAAATGTATTGTCTCTATGAGAGAAAAAACTAAATTTTTCAACAAAAATCAAGTAGTATGATGAGCAATTCCTTGAGGATCCGGGGTTAAAAAACTGACTTGCAAATAGAAAGAAGAATACAACCAAAAATACTTAACTGGCTCACAGTTAGCATAATGGGCAAGAAAAAGGTCCTCCCAAACTGAGATAATCAATGTTAACATACTTCACTCAAATAAGAAGTTCTATAAAATAGTAACAAAGGGAAATTGTTCCACTTATTTATATAGTAGGGCTGAATTGGAGCTGTATCTGAACAGTTTTGTGTACTAAAATCTCTAGATATTTTGTGTCATGCAACATAATAAGAAGTAAAAATATGATATAACTGAAGGTTGGAATGTTTCCATATGTGTACACTTTAAGTTGTAAATAAACAATAGACAATACAGACTACAATATGTTGTAACATACAGCAGCTTCTAAAAGCTTTGTGGGAGAGCATTTTCTCTCTAATTTTTGCAGTTTCTCAGAGTTTGGGAATGTCACGGGCTGTGGCGCTGCTGATATGCTGACACCATCCTGATTTGAACTGCTTTCCGAAAGAAATAGACAGTACCCCTAGAGGGATGACAGGTTGTCTGAATGAGATAAGCAAATAGATTTAGAAAATGCTGGCTTAAGCTTAACTTAAACAAGACAGAAGTGATGCTCTTATAAAAAGAGGAAAGCATGTTGTGTGTGCAGCTGAATCAGTGACCACAGTTTCCAATGGCCTTCAGCACAGTGACAAAAGGGGCTCTCACAAAATATAGAGGCTATACACTCATTTTGGCATTAACTGTAATCCTAATAAATGTTTTAATTTTTATATTCCAAAGAAGAATTGTGCATTTCATTCTGTGAGGAATTGATAATAAAGATCATGTGGCAAGTGTCTTAGGAAGGTCAAAACTTCTAGAGAGGATCAGATCATGGCTGCTGCACTCTGCTGGCTCTGCATTATTCATGATAATGTAAACTCTTTCTCCTTAAAATGGCAGGGTATATTATGTTTGGGGAGTAGAAGTGATGTGTTCATTATTTTACTTGCAACATCACCAATTTCAAAAGTTGCATTATCAGAAAATATTCCAAAAAGTGGCATAAGATGGTATTGTCTTGTCAAATGGTATTTGAACATTGTTTTCCCTAATGTTTGTGATCATTTTACACTGCAAATGATCATTGACATGTGTAGCAACATGTGGCTGTTCAATGTAGTTCCTGTCCCATCCCTAGTGCTAAGTGAGCACCTTGCCTCAAGCTCCAGTTTGAAGGGTGGGAATAGCCATTACCTACATTTTTGTTTCGTTCCTCCAACTTGTTTCTACTTTCCCTTGCATTTTTCAGTCAGGGACTAAGCTGGCAAAGAACGGCTGTTTTTGCACAGGCATTCTGATTAAACTGTGCTGAAAATATGAAAAAAATAAATGAAAGTTGTTTCAAATACAGATGAACATTGCAGAGTCATCATTTTTATTTAGTAGTGACTATTCAGTGCACCTACAGCTGCTGCTACATATATAGAGGGTTTTTTCATGTATTGTGTGTCATTTTTTAACCATTCATGGTGTAAAACTTTTTTACTAATGCCATTTTGAGGGAAATCCAAGTTTGCAGAAGTAACTTTTTAGTAACTGTTTGGTTTTTTGAAGCAATGAAATATTGTCATAAGTAACATCTTCTTAGCTTTCTTATAGAGTTTCCATTTTGTTGAAGTAATCTCTTAGTCACATTGATGAAGATGACTTGGCAGAGACTAAGCAAAAGAAAAGAATAAGATTATCTTCTGACACAGTTCTGTTTGCATGTTGATAGAAATTATTATCAGGGTTTTTAATACTTTTTCTTACTCTTCAAGCAGGTAATTTTTGTCTTCTCATATATGGATAGAAAATAAAAAGTACAGAAGTGTTATTACACTGATCAATAGTGGCCAAGTTCATGATTCTCATTATGAACATAACAAATACCACAATCTGAATTTCCATGGGATTTATATTATCTAAGTCAATTTTCACAGCATGCTCTAAGTCATTATTTGTCCCTGGAAAATTTTTGTTATTAGTTCAATATTCCCAGTGGGAATATAGTCCAAGCACAACTTTATCATATGGAAATACAGTTAGGGTGCATGAAACTGAGGGGAAGCTTGGGAGCTCAGCAGTTCTACAGCCTTCCTGTATAAACAGGATCCTACCCTGAAACATAAAGAAGAAAACCAGATTGCACAACCAGGCTGTGCTTGGTCTATGTTATTTCTGGGCTAGAGCTATTTGAGACAATTTCTTTTAAATACACAAAAAACCATTTTCATAATCCATCTTTTCCAAACTTGAGTTTTCCCTTTTTCTAGTTCAAAGATTTCTGTGTCCTTCTCTCTCTGGCAAGCTTCATCTCCCAAAGTACTTCTTTTTTTTTGCTCTCTGGACTTATCCACTCTGTTATGTGGGGTCTTCTCTCCCAAAGATGTTAGATATTTTTGTCAGAATTTTCTGTGATTCTATACATTTTAAATTTCACTTAATACTAGTGGATTGGAAGAATAGCTCAACACATTATAGTGCCGTCTGCCTTATCTAGTTTAGATATATGTCAAAATAGATTCCTATAGGTTAGTGTTCTTCCTTTTGGTTGAGTTTTCCAAGAGAAAATAATGAGCTTAGCAGTCAGAATCTTAAAATCAAAGGATGTTGGAACTAGTTAGCAGCCTCAGTGGAACTGATCTCTCTTCCCTAAAGCCATGCTTCTGTGAGTCATGCAGCTCCCCTTGCAGTACTGTGAATGTAAAGACTCTGTTCAGGATGCACTCACACAAGACAGAAGAGTTATGAGTGTCTGTTTTCATCACTTGGGAAATATGTTTATGGCACACTTAACTTGGGCTTGTTTTGGCATTACAGCTTCTGTTTTCACATGAAAGCTCCTGACTTGAGCTCTCTGTTGTGTTCAATGTTTTCAAGTGGGCTCTCCTGGTATTGTAGGATGAGCTAATTTCTCCAGGGATAGTTCTGTAGACCTTTTGCATGAAGCTGTAGATCAAAACAGTCCTTAAGTACCTCTCCTCAATTTATTTCTCCTTATCACCTTCTTTCAACCTCTTTCATCCTCTTGACGTTTCACCTGAAAAAACAGAATGATTTTAAATTAAGTGGAATCCCCCCAGAATACTGAGAATCACACATGAGTAAGCATAGGACAAGTGTAGAGGTGGTAACTTGCTGGGTTTTTGGAGAGCAGTATCTGTGTCCCAGAGTAATCCCTGTTTTATTTTTATTTTTTTCCCATACAAACTGGTAGTAAGAAAGCATGACTCAAAGGTATCTTCATTTCTTCTGCTGTACATGTTACTGACTGAAAAATTTCTGGAAATAACTAGGAGATGTTTTTTAATAATTGGATGAATAGGAAAGACAGCTGATGAATTTGAAGTCAGAGATATATAAAAGATTATTTGGAGGTAAAAATAACATTTTCTGAAACAATACAAGTGAGCTTACTCATGATTTTTAATTATTTCTATCAAATACACTGAACTTCTTAAATCAGTAGCAACTGGTGTAATAAAAAAGGCTTTCAAAGTGTAGTTTTAATTAATGGTAATTTTATATAAAAAGATTTAAAATATTTTTATTTTGAACCATGGGTTGAGATATTAAGACAAAAAAGTGCATAATGAAAAATGTTGCATAATTATTCAAGAAAGAGGAGAGATTTAGTGATCATGCTTGAACCAATTATAAAATTGCAACTGCATAACTACCCTCAGGAAGTTGGATCAAATTCTTAGAAAATAAAAAATGAGGTTAATGAACTGATACCCAATTTCAGAACTAGGAAGCAAGTTCTAAACCAGTTAATGGCAGGAACTCTAGGAGTTCTGGTAGATACCTTTTAACTCCACTGAGTTTCTTTGGTACAGAAAGTATTTGGAACTTCACCAATGCCACCTGTGTGGTGTAAGCCCTACACCTTAATATTTTTACTGAATGCAAATACTGAGAGTAGTTTGTACCTCTGAAAGGACTTCTACAAATCACCCAGCTGTGGGTAGTACTGTATGTTAATCTGAAGTACTGAGCACTTGCAGCTGCTATTGATAGCAGTGGAAACTGTGGTTGCTTTTCATCCCGAGTTTCACATAGCACTGGGTATTTTTGCTTACTTGCAGGTTGACAGCAGAACCAGCACTGTCAGTCATCAGTATCTGGGGAATTCCTGTCGCCCGGAGTCAGGAAACACAATTAGAGTTGCTGGAAATACAATTAGGCTTCCCAGTGCAGAGCTTTTTGGATGAAAGTTCAGTAATGTTGGTTACATGCTTTTAAACTCCCAACTCCTTTCAATAAGATTTCTGTTTAATTGATAGCAATGAGTCAGTGTTGTGTTTGTCTTTAGGGGGGTTTATTCCCTCAGTTGTGTGCTTTTATTTTGGTGTATTTGTAGTGGTTGATTGTAATACAAGTTTCTGAGTGAGTGAGGGTGAGTAAAGTATTCTTTTCACCGTTGTCTTGTTTTATTCCTTTGATAAGGAGTAGTTGGATAAATTAATTAGATAAATTAATTAGATAAAAATAAAATTAAATATTTGTGCCTTAATTGAGGAGGTGTGGAGGGACAGTGAGGCCAGAGAAAGAAATGTCTATTTAGCCTCCTTTTTTTAAGGCAGGGAAGGACTAGACTGATTTAGAAAGGCTGATTACAGGCTGCAGAGCTCTGCCATGTTTATCTAGGGAAGACATCCTAGATGAGACAATTGCCCTTTATCGCCAGAAGGAGATTTCTGTGATGTGCTGGTAGTCTTCACTCTAGTTCTGGTTTTAGGGATTTGAGGACGACTGAACAGATAGTCAAACATTCAGATATGCTCAAAATGACCATGGTCCTCAAAATATTTATATTGAAATCCTCCATCAGCTCTTCTGTTTTACAGATGAATGTATCTTTTTTTTTTTTTCAGTATCATCATTCCCATTTGCTTTTGCTTGCCCTCTCATGGGTGGCTTTCTGTGATCATGGTAGAAGTAATACTGATTTTACAGAAGAAGAAAATTCACTTATCTCTTCAGAAAGATATTTTTCAGATTATGTTCTGTATAGAGAGAAGTTGAAGTAAATTGATAGTGATGTGGCTCCAGGAGTATCTTGGACTCAGAACAAACATAGACAGATGGTGTCAGGGTGAGTTGATCGGAAGCCTGGGGTGAGGAGGAATACTACTGGGTACAAAGTCTCATCTATGAATAACATTAACAGACGGTGAAGATTGTCACAGAGCAAAAAAAAGGGGCACTGTCACAGAAACAAAAATCCAGCATTTATTGGGGCCTATTTGAAATATGGATCTGTCACAAACATGATTTAATAACTCCAGAATTTGAAAGCTGGGCAGTAATTCTAGGTACTCATTTTACATGTCACTGTTTTCTTACCTTTTAGGAAGCTTTGCATCCATTGGTATATTCCCTGGTTCCACAGCTGGTTACTAAGGATGGGTTTTCTAAGGAAATGGATTTTCTTGTTTCAGCGCAAGGATATGAAGCAGAGAAAACTTGGGTTTTGTCAGCAGAAGCACAGTCAGACCTCTCATCTCAGGTGTACTTTGTCCAGACTGTGTCAGAAAAGAGTTTTGGCACAGCTGTGAACACCCTCATCTCCCAATTGTGTAGCTAAGAGCAAAAAAGGTTTTATTTGTTTCTGGTGCAATGTTCAGCAACAGGGTGAAAAACAGTAACATTTGTATGACAAAAATCTGATTAACAGGTAACTTCATAAAGAGCAGAACGTTGTCTGTTTCAGGATTAAATGTGAATTTAAGGTAGCAAATATACTCTAACAATATTTCATCAAATCTAGTGATGATGCTGCATTCTCTTTACAGCATCTGTATTGAACCTCTTGAGAAAATATTGTGCTCTCTGTTCTTAAGAAAAGTACTTAAAAGATTTGCTACTGGATTTAGGACTCCATTGTGTATATCTCCTAGCTGTTACAATATTAATTACCTATGTGTACTAAAGGAATATTCTTTCTTTGCTTAGACATTCAATATTGATGAGTTGTGATAATCCTAGGATCACAAATTTATCTCCTCTAGTGGTTTAAGTATTGGCTGTTACATCCCAGCCAATGCCTTAGTTTGTCTCTTTTTTTGAGTCAACCTTTAGAGTTCAGGGAAGATGAAAGCGAGAATTACATATAATAAGCTTATTTTGCAGTCCATATTCAAAGAAAACTCTTGCTTCCAATGTTGGAAACCTACTGTTAGAAAGATCCTATTGTAACAGCTTAGTTACAAAAGCAGAAAGAACTGGAAATATATCAGTATTGATACCATGTCTTCTTTGAGCAGTGATGTCTGATCAGTCTTATATACAAAAGACATGTAAAATAAGAATGGCAATTGATTTTGGACATGATATATTCTCTATAGTTGAAATTGTCTAACTTTTGCAATAGGAGTGATAACAAATCTTTTATTTTCCCCCTCCACTGTGTATTCCACAGTGTCTATAATTAGGACCATAGATCTGTTTATATTTGCTATTTTTCTAAAGATAAGTACTCTGGAGAAGTCTTTAATAAACTCCTATGAGAATCTTGGCAGAGCAAAGTCTCCAGGATTTACAGGAACACAGATATTCCCAGAGCTGTCTCTGGGGTAGCTCCTGGCCCTTGAGTGTCGGTGTCCTCACTCGCTCTGCCAGTTCAGGGACCTGCTGTTCCTGCATCCTTCCACTCTGCAGGGCTGTGGGCACCAGGCCACTGTGGCCTGACCTCACTCTCTCACAGCCCCTTCTTACACACAGCAACTCTCAGCTCTTGATGGTTAACTAATAAGCTTCAATTAGGAGGTTAAAGGATTTAAATATTGGATTAAATTCTGATCTTGTCTCTGATACTGATTCTTTGGGGTGGTTTTGGACAACTGCAATTATTGGGAAAACTTAAGTGTTATGCCTCAGCAATAGCATTAGATTAATTATTATTTATACAGGTTTTGAGGCAGAAATCCCTTATGTTTTTAATCATTATCAAGCACTTTTTACCTGAAATGGAGGAATACTGCTGCAGCCTGAATTGACATTATATGTTACCTCTAAGAAGCAAAGTTTGGGTTCAGCTCACTTGTTCAGTAAAGGGAAGATACAGACGCATGAATTTAGATATAATTAATTTGGGGAAAATTGTTATACACCTTGTTCATACACTTACAAAAAGACACTCCTACAGGTGAGAACATGTCTCTCTGTCAGTTACTTCCCCATTAAAAAAAAGAAAAATATTACATTAGCATGATGAAAATAATTTTTATTTTGGTGCTACTTCCCTTTAAAAATATGAACAGTATGAAAAATTACAGTCTTCTGAGAACTGTAAAACTGTTTCAAGAGGCTCTGTCCCTCTCACGCCTCTGGCAATGTGGCCCTACTGGTGCTACTTCTACAGGAAAAGTACTGACACTGTCAAACCCAAGATGCACCACAAATAACTGCAAACACACTTCTGGTGGGGATTATTCAGCATCAAACGTGTTGGTGTAGTTTGCTTAGGTGATGCTGAGGCAACCGTGGTGAGCACAACTGAGACTTGCTTACACTTGCTTTCTTTATTTCCTGTTTATTAAAAGCCAAAAATTGTCAAGACAGGAACAGTCCTGTCACAGAGGTAAAAAGATAGGGGCTACTTAATAATTGAAAATGCTCATGAATGTTGTAAACAATGTGGAATGAACTCTTTCTAATCATGATACTGTGATGTCAGGAGGTGTTGCATTTCCGAGACGAGACAGTCTGACCTATTATTTAGCATGTATTTATTTGGGCGTTGTGTCTAATGAAAAAGTAATTTTGCCTTTCATAGTAAGGATCAAAAACTTTATCACAGAAACTTAGTTTTTTTGGGCATCTCTAAAACTAAGGTGTAAAGTGAACGACTTCCTATCGTTAGGGAACCGATGATACAAAAAGTAACTGGAGTGACTGTGAGAAATACTATCTCTGCTGAAGATGCCCTTTATAAATGCAATGATGTTGCAATGTGCTTAACTGACAGAACTGAATTAGCCTATTTTGCAGGAAAATACTGCATACCTTTAAAATGGAATTTGGAATAAAGTGATTAAAAGTATGATTTATGAAAACAGGTCAAATACAAGATAAACTGTGAAACTTCCTCTTAGGGAATAATTTGGACAGAACAGTAATTTGTATACTTTTAATAATGAGACTGTTTATAAAATAAAGATCTAGTAACTAGAAAGTATATAGATGTGCCTCAGATATCTTAAAGATCATATTTATTGGAATTCCTAACATAAGCAGTATCAGAAAAAATACAGAAATAGTCAACATGCAGCTATATTTCTAATGTTTTTACATTAATGTAACAATTCTGCCTCAAAGCAGCAATCAAGTCAATCAGCAAGAGCATAACTATAAAAATAAGCATACATTTAAAATACAAAATGGAGAATGGCACAATACAAATAGACTGTAAGAGGAAACTTTTATGAGACCCAAGTGTCTTCTCAGTGATTTAGATTTCAGGTGAAAATTTTTGTACAGGTTATGAAAGTTTTTGTATGTCTTCCTCAATGTTGTATGAAAAAATATCCAGTACAAGTCATAGTTTTACATAAAGCTCATAAAGTAATATGTTATGCTACAATATGCTGCAATATGTTTGCTGCAACAGCTGAAAAGGAATCCTAATTCTAGTTTATAAAGTGGTTCTCTGTTACAAAAAAAAAGTCATGAGATATTATTTCCCTCCTATTTAGCAAGGATCTCTGTTCTTTCTACTGTTTTACCTGGAAATCTTTTGTGGTGGGTTGACTTACAGGTCTAGAGAAATTTTCTAGTAGCTGGATTTTCTAATAACTAGAATACTGCAAGTGGTGGTAGCTGAGACTGTCATGATTGTAAATGTGTATGATGCTACATCTGATGTGCCTATTTTACAGCAATATACAGGTGACAGATTTTTCCTGTCCTTTGTGCCTTCTCTCATAGAAATTAAGGATACTGGTCATCATCAATATGAGCCTGAATATTCCTATGACTGTTTGTGAAAGCTCCTCTTCTATTTGTCCAAAGTGCTTAGCAGCAGCAGCAGCAGCAGCAGCAGTGTGTGATCATATTATGGTATCAGTACAACTGAAGATTCAAATAGTATCACCTATTTTAAGGTGTCTCTGATTGTATAATTTCTAATAACTGGTAAAGCTTGAGCTTGTGGTACATCATTACTTTTAGATGCAACAGTTCCAAAAGTTTCCTTCTGTCACTATGACTATTTTTCCAAACTTGAACTGCAATTGCTTTGGAGACAATTATTCTTTCTTACCAGAACTGGCAGAAGTTGTTAAAGTGAAGCTGAAGGTATCTGGATATTGAAATCATGCAGTGTGACTGCTTACATATTTTTTTTTTTGTAATGAGTTATTTAAAAAAAATTGACCTGAAATTTTTAATCTACAATCTTGTAATTTCTTTTACTTACTATATCTGGGATGAAATATAAATGAAATGACCCAACATTAAAGATCCTGTTCTTGTGCTTTGTCACATACACTTCCTGGCAGCCTACTTTTACTAGAAGTTCAACTGCTCAGTCCTGATCTTCGTTGTCAGCTGAGGTTTGGTTCTTACAGCTTCAGCACTTTATCAAAGCAGCTCCTCTGGGACAGTGTGGAATGCAAACACAGGGACAAGGCCCATGGAGCTGGAGATAAAATATTTTTAACTGCATGAATGCAGTTGTGGAATGAACTTGGAGAGTTTCCTTGGAGAATCAGGCAGTTTTTCAATTACAACTGGCATAGTTAATCTTAATTTGAATGAGACCTAAAATTACCTGGGAAGTGTTGGCCTTGTCACAAGGGTAAAGAGCAGAAGGAAAACTACCACTGTGATGCATAACAATGTGCATTTAGTTTACCTGCTTGATGCTTAAAGATTATAACACAGAGTCCTATTGATACTTTCCAGTATAGGTGGAGAAGGTACAGAAATAGGTGGCAAAATGTATTAGAAGAAAAATGACAAATTATTATAGAAAAAGAATTAAAAATTTAGCTAAGTGTGTTTATTTTAGAATCAAAAGAGAAGAGCATGGTAGGAATAGACAGACTCCTGATGATTTAAGAGGCAATTTTCAAATTCTTTTTCAAGACCATGAGCAGCTAATGAGAATGAGGAAAAATATCCTCAATAAAAAATAGCTTTGATGTAATCACCAAAGCATATGAAAATTGTGGAAACTTCTATTGTAAGATAGGATTTTCAGTAAGATTCAGAAAAGAATAACTGGAAACTTCTTGATTACATTGAAATAAAACACAGAGTAGAGTGAATATATTCAAAGGTGTAATTTCCATATGCAGTTTTGAAGGAACCTTCCTTACTTTCAGGAGGTTACTCTCATAACTGTCAGCTATGGGGAAAGTAAGGAGCTTGGTCTGAATGATTTGGCCATTGTTAAACTGTTGAAGGAATGTGGTATTCTCTTTAATTTTAAATGTCCATATTACTTATTTTAGCCAAAAAAGTGTTGGAAAATATCTAGATAAATTGGATGTTTTACTATATTCCCTCTGTTTTAAACTTAGTTGTGACTTTCTAGCTTTTTTGTATATTTTAGATTGTAAAAGTACAATAAACAATTTAGTAAAATACTAATTTTGAAGGGCAGTCCCGTGGCGTAGTGGAGAGTACTCCCGACTCCGGCTCCTAGGTCGCGAGTTCGAGTCTCAGTGTACGGACTGCCCCCGGCAGTTCAATGCCTCCCTGCCCATCCGATCCCGTCAGATCTCAGATGCGAAGCAGGGTCAGCCCCGGTTAGTACTGGGTGCTGTAGATAGTCCTAAAGGACCTCAGTGTCACTGTCCAGGCTTGCTCGGCCGTGGCAAATGAACCTTAGGACTTAAATGGTGGGGCCAGCTCTGCGCATGCTGTGCCTCACCTAAAAAATCCACTGCGCAGGCTCGGAGGGCACACCCATGTGGGGTGAGCCCTTCCCAAATCTTCGTTCGTGAAGACTGGCCATTAGTAGTAGTTAGTTAGTTAAAATACTAATTTTAATAAACAAGGAACCATAACAAAGATGCCATTTCCCAGTTTAATCTTGCAGTTAGTTTGAACTGCTGAAGAAAAAGTAGAAGCAAGTATCTGTCTGTTCTGAGGAAAACTGGAAGTAAATGTACAGCCAGGGGCTACTTACTTCATTTTCCTTTATATGCATCTTCTCTGGCGTTATCTTGGTATCATTAAAACTCCACAGAAATATGATAACATTAATTGGTTCAGCCCTTTATAGTCCATATGTTCATCTTCTCCATTCACTTTCTCTTGTAGCCATGCAAAGAACTATTGCACTTAGCTATTACTCGCTGCTCCCTTGTCAACAAGGCAGTCTCACTGCTGCTAGTAAGTAAAGTTAATAAACAGAGCCTGCAGTTTTATTCAGTCCCGAGCATTAGAAACAGGAAGAATAGGTGAGGTAGTCCTGTCAGTTCCAGCTACCTTTTTGTCTAGCTCCTGGGTTTGCTGTTTGTTCATTCACAGTGTCATATCCTCATTTATTAAAATGGAGGAGGCTTCTTTTCCACACCCTTTTCTTTTTTTTTTAAACTATGTTTCTGAATGTATTAAAATAAAACAGATTCAGTGACATGAATTCATCTGTAGTTATGAATTTATTTAAGGTCATACCAAATTAATTTGTTCATTATGACATTAAAAGGAGTGCAATGAGAGAATATTTTCTATTTTGTGAGGGAGGTCAAATAAGCTGGGAATAAAATGTGGTAAACTGTGATCTGTAAGCCTCTGCAGAAAGCAAGTGGAGAAAAGAGAGAATGGAGCCAGGGCAACTTGAAGACATCATCTTGGCCATGTACTGTACTTACAAGAGTGGCTTATGTGAGGTTCCCACCAGAGAGATTTGGGTTCATTTCCCAGCAGGAGGAAAATAATGTTAGGGCATAACAGATACCTTTAGTCTGTTTCCTTGCATGGCAAAGGGGCAATGAAACACATCTGCAGAGTTTTGGATGCTGGTTATCACTGCTGTAGTTGGGGCTTTTCCCACTGGAGTTACAAGTGAGCAGCAGCACTGGTATAAACCAAGGGCAAGATCATTTAGCAACCACGCTCCTTTCCATCCCCTTAGCTCTTTTTCATCTCTTCAGCATTTCAGGCAGAGTCAGTGTAATTCACTTAAATTTACAGTATACATATTCACTTTGAATGGAAATTTTTATTTTTTTAAAATATTCTTTCATAGGAAATTTCCAAAGTAATAATGTTCTATATGTATGGACTTATTTTATCCCTGTTTGTGCCCTTTTAACCTAGGATTCAGATTTATTTTTTTTGTTTTTGTGAATTCAGTAAGAGTATTATATTAATAAAGAAATAATTCTGTGATGGAGAGGCAGGTAATATTTTTCTTAGTGTGAACAAGGTTATTTCTTTTGTATGTAAATAAATATTTCACCATGTTTAGGGCCTCCTGATTCTGTGACTATACAATTTCATAGGCTCTTTAAAGATGTTCAGCTCTTAAAATTGCATTGCTGTTCCTCTGTTCCTGTTTCATGTTAATGAATATAGCAGAATAGTTAAAGTACATATTCCTTAGTAGGATAGAAATTGGGAAACATGAAAATCATTATTTTTGAATAATTAGTCCCACCTATAGGCCAATTCAAAGTAAAATAGGTGTAAAAGGTAAAGGTTTCAGAGAATTGTTTCTATTGACAATTACAGGAGGTTTCAGTCTGTCTTTAAGAAAAAGTTACAGTGAATTATCTCACTGACTATTTGACAGTGCTGAACATGGCTGTTACTGTCACTACATGGCTTATATTTAACCTTCTTGTTCTAAACAAAATACTTTCAATTCTAGGGAAAAAATCTCTATTTATTAACTCTTAAAGTGGAGAAAAATGTCTTTCCCACCAGAAAAAAGGGCAGAATTCATTTTTCCCCTATATCCTTCACTTGAACAGATAAAACGCCTTCAGTTTATGTATACAAAGTACAACTCTCATAATAGAGACTGTGCACAGTTTTGAGATAAACTTGTGAGTTACTGTTTCTGTATAGATTTCTTGAGCTCAGGACAGGCAGAAATTCAAATCTAGGTCTCTTGCATTTCAGGCAAACACTCGAATTGGATTTTATGGTATCTTATATTTTCTGGATATTATATCTGAGATATAAAGGAAAATGACAGTGAAAGTTTAGCTAAAACTGATATTTTCAGTAGGAAATACCTATGACTATCTCTTTTCAAGATCTTAGATTTATCCTGGTTATTGTAAATTCCAAGGCAAAGACAAAAAAGTGGCATTTTTACTCTACAGTTGTGCTTTTTAAGCCCTTCCAATTTGCATTCTCTAAACATTATTATTTTTTCTTTTTAAATCTAAAGTCTAGCTTGGCATTTTACTTAGACAGATGATCCTGAAGTTAAACTACTGACAGTAGGAAATAGCTTTTATTTGAGAAAAGCAGACAGAAATAGTATGTCTATTCCAATGAGACAGTAGAGATTTTACCAGCAAGAAAGTTAAAGTGCTGTGAATTGAGTGAATGTACACAGAGATCTCTGCTGACATCTACTTTCTGTCAATATTTCATTTTCAATGACATAAAAGTTGAAAACTCTGAATTGTGAATGGCATCAAGACTGTAGTTATGTTATCTGACTGATTATGATAATCCGTTAGTTTTAATCAGAATTGGATGTCAGGTTCTTGATTGAAGTTTAATTGCCCAGTAAGTTTTCTTTATCTGGTAGGCTTAAAGCAGAATTGTGGTCTTCTGAAGAGGAGTTTCAAGTGATGCCCCTTCTCATTTCAGTGGAAAACTGGCAAAACCATCATTTGGCAATTAAGAAAACTGTTTTACAGTGCTTAACTTTGGGTTATCTTTTTTTTTTTTAAATTTCTATTTTATAGACTCCACACATTTGTATGAATGCATAAACTCAGAATTTTGCTGTCCATTGCATTACGTGGAGTTGAAAGTATAAATCAGTTCATTGGTCAGACTTTGAGAGAGTTAACTGTTCTGACGGTAGTTTGTAAAAAGCATGAAGAGGTGGGTTTTTTTTCCTATCAGTGTAAGTGGTCACTTTTTTTCCCCCCAGCACTGCTGAACCAAATAATTGGTTTTGAATATTTTTCCTAATTCTGTTTGAGTTTATACTTCATATTTCTTCTTTGATTCCACAAAGCCATTGCCAATTACATGATAATAGGAATGTTCTTTGAAGAGGATCTCTGAGCTGACCTCCTACTCAAAGCCTGGTTATTGCCAATACTAGGTCAGGGCCACTGGTGCTTGGTGTAGGTGGGTTTTGAAAACCTCCTGGGATAAGGAGGCCGCAGGCTCCTGGGACAACCTATTCCAGTGGTGCACTGCCAGCTAATGAACATTCCCCTAATGCTCAGCCTGAACCTCCTCCTCACGTGCCGTTATGGTGCCTTTGGTCCTTTTATCTGGATTTTTGACAACCAGAAAGTATTTGGCTCTGTAATTTTTCCAGGTAATTTTTAGATTAGATAGCTAGTTTCAAGCGGGTATTAGATCACTCCTTAGTCAATTCCTCTCACCAGACCGAACAAACTTAGGTTCTGTATTCCTACCTTGCAGATAACATGCTCTAGGAACATGACTGTTTTCTTTTCTGTTGACAAACTGGACTTTTCCTGTTTGTCAACATCCCTCATGAACTGGCAGACCCCATCTGGATGCAGTATTCCAGGTGCAGCCCTGCCCATGCCAGCTAAAGGGAATAAATAACTTTCTGCTGCTTCTACTCTTGCTAATATGATCCTATATGTAATTTGTCCAATTTGTAACATGAGCACACACACCACTGGCTTATTGCCTGGTTTCCACCCTATTGCTCAGGGATTCCTATCAGTAGACCTGCTGTTCAGCTTGTTGTCCCCAGCCTTTACCAACACATGGAGTTACATATGTAAGTTATATATATATCTAAGAATAATATTCATTCAGAAGAGAAGTAGGTGTACTAGGGGGCAGAATAGCTTGCACTACAATAAAAGCAGAAACTTAAAGTGTACGGTAGAGGCAAGAATGTCATATGCTACCAGATAGTCAATGCCACCAGGCAGAAAAATCATCAGATTAACGGACTTGGCGAACTGAAAGCAGACAAACCCTTTCTGAAGCCTGGATTCCAGCCACATCCGCGCTCCATGCCTGGGAGTAGGAAATGAGGCATGGGCTATATCAGTGATAAAACTTCTAGAGAAACGTAGCCAGGAAATTGCTGTTGCACTTACATCTGGCCTAAACATCCTGGATACTTGCTTTACAGCCACCCTTCTCATGATAGATTGGAGGAAGCTTTGAAAATTTCAGGCATATTTATGCAAACTTTTGAAAGGCAGGAATAGTTTCAGAACTTCTTGTCAGTAATTTTTATTTTGTTTTGGTAAAATGCTGGAAGTTTCGTGGACATTTCTGGAGGACAGGAAAAAATAAAAACTTCTGTAGAGGAGTAAGAAACATCAGACTACTTGCTTTTCTTGTTAGCATGGGCTATGAGAGACTCACAGTTTACTGCTTTATGATTGATACTGAATTTCTCATTCCTGGAAAGGTGGGGGGGAACAAAAAATAAACAGAATTAAATTAACTCCCTTCCAGAACAAAGCAATCCAGGAACAATCCAAGCTCTTATAAACAAGTGCTTTTAACATTGAGAAGTTCTCTGTGAAGCTCTCTTGGATACAATGTTTTACAGTACAAAAAAAATCTTGACTAGTCATATAAGTCTCATGAACTTCACCACTGTAGCTTCCAGCAAATGTCAGTGTGAGTCAGGAAACTCATTTTCACAGGAGAAGAAAATGAGCAGAACTTAATTACCAATTTTTCAGCCTAACTTTTCATTATCATTAGATGTTTTCATAAACTCATATCAACTTCTCCTTTTCCTCTAAACTTTATAGCAGTTATTAAAGTACATGTATATTTGAAACAAATGTAATGAAGAAGAGAGATTTTGCATCAGTGCACCTAGATGTCATGTGCTAGTGAGGCCATCGTGAAAATACACACATATCAGGGTTATAGATATGCATTGCTGAGTTTTCTGCTTAAATGATTTGTTTCTGTATGGTTTGATATAATTATCTGGGTTCCCAACAACAACAACAAAAATCCCTATCATGCCTAAGAATAAGATTTTTCATTATGGATATGTATTTTGGCCAAAAATGCAACTCCTGTATGGAACCCCTTTTTTCACTACAAGAAAGGCATTGAGGTCCTGAACTGAGTCCAGAGAAGGGCAGTGAAGCTGGTAAAGAGTCTGGAGCACAGGTTTGATGAGGAGCAGCTGAGGGAACTGGGGATGCTTAGCCTGGAGAAAAGGAGGATGAAGGGAGACCCTATTTCTCCCTACAACTACCTGAAAGGAGTTTTTAGCCAGGTGAGGGGCAGCCTCTTCTACTTAACAAGCAACAGGACAAGAGGCAATGGCCTCTTGTTGAACAAGTGGATGTTTAGATTGGATATTAAGGAAATTATTTTCACAGAAAAGGTTTTCAAGCACTCTAACAGACTGTCTAGGGAAGTCTTTGGATCATCATTCCTGGAGGTATTTAAGAGACATGTGGATGTGGCACCTGGGGACACGGTTTAGTGGTGGACGTGGCAGTTCTGAGTTAACAGTTGGACTCAGTGCTCTTAAAAGTCGATTCCAACCTAAACTATTGTATGAATTATGAATGGATCTTGACCACTCGCGTTAACAGAATAACTTACTGGATATAAGACCTGGGAATTGCAGTCTTGGGATACCTGAGTTCAGTTCCAGGCTCTGAAGTTTCCCTTGGTACCGGTTGCCTTCTTTCCCTGGCAGCTGAGCATCTGAGCCCTCTCAGGCAGAAATGTTCTGAGGTAAAACATGAGTGCAGATAACAAAATGGAGTTTTATTTGCATTATGTTTTCTGAAAAGGATATGTTACACATTTTTTATTAAAAGTGTTTCAGATAATGTGCTGTTCTAAATACCTAATTATTGCTTCATGTTACTAGCTTAATTTTTGGCTTAAACCTGTGCAGGCTGAAAGAGAAAGAAATATTTATGTCTAAAATAGATAACTTTTTAAAACGAACATCCTAAAATGAATACTTTGTATTTTGTTTCAAGTATACATTTTAATCTCAAGTGATTCTGCTTAGTAAGCAGAACACATATTGTGTGTAACTGAATATTTCATGGATTCTTTTCTTCTGTGTCTAATTTTTTCTGACAGCTATCAATACATGTACTATTTTTCTTGGAACAGTAAAAATGGTAGTAAGGAGCTATTTTGGTAGATGACTACTTGTTTCCTACTAGAACAGGGATTTTAGAAAACTACTCCTCATAACCTTGAAAAGTTTATACTTTGAGGGAAAAGTTGTGACCTTTACATAGATTCTTCTGCCCAAGAGGAAACAAAAGTGAAATTATTTCAGTACATGAGGCTTAAGATTTGGCAAAAGGCTTGTGCTTTTTATGCATCAGTGAGACTGGTAAGCAAATAATCATACAAACAAAGGCTGTAGATTATAAGGAAGCCACAAAACTGAATGGAGCCTAAAAATAAACTTGGAGTTCAGCATAGTTAATATGCTTTAAATGAAGAATGCAACGTTAAGCAAAATTAAAAGGCAAGCAAGGTCTCAGAGCTTTCATGTGTTATTTGATGGAAACAGGCCAGACTACAAACTACCAATTATATACTGTTGTCAGTGTAAAATGCTGAAATGTGCCAGGTTTCCAGATTTCCAAATTTTGTTTTCAACTTAGCTCTTGCTCATTAGTAACTTGTGTCCTGGCCATTCAACAAAGAACACTCAATAGTGAGCTCTTTCTAACCAGCAAGAGGCAGAGGAAGCCCATTGCCCCTGGCTCCCCAAATGACACCCCTCACATCCTTCCCATGGGTGCCCCAGATGAGACCCCTGTCCCTGCCCTGCTGCAGGCCAGGAGGCTTGGGAATGTGGGAAGGGCTGACAGTGAGAGCAAAGTGTGCCACTGTAACTCTGAGTTCACACTGCTGTGGCTGAGGCATGTGGGCTCAGGATTGACCTCCAAGTGACAAGAGCAGGTACATAAGATAAATGACACATAAGCAGAGTGAAGTAACTCTGCTTTCCCTCTTTCTGGCCAAGGGTCAGTGGCAGTCGAGAGCTCGAGGTGGCAGTTTGGGGCACAGAGGGAGAGGAATGCCCTCCAGCCTCCTGTCTTCCCTGATGGAGAGATGGAGCTGCCTGTTTGATCCAATTCCTTTGTGGTGTAATGGAAAGTATATTGTTGGGGGAGTTTCCCTGAAAAAAGCAAACCCCAATAATTCTTGCCATATGTGTGAATATCTATGGTGAATAACTGTTTGAGTATCAATTTTTAAGTGACTCAGGATAATCTTTGTTTTGGTAGGAGCCTCTGACACTTCTAGTTTTGCAGCATTAGTTTATATCTGATCTATATAAAGGATATATTTATGCTTAAGGAAGTTGGTCTTCTGGATTTAGTTTTTTTCTAGGAGGTTATTTTTTTTCAACCCTATGCTTCATGTATATTTGTTAATAACCTAATCTCAAGAATGCCTAGAAGGATAATTCTAAGGAAAAATAAATGTCTTTTGCAACTTTAGTATTTTGTCTTAGGTTACCTTTTTAATGTTTCATAGAAAGTGCTTAATTCTGGGGTTTTGCTTGAGCTTATTCCAGGAACTAAAAACTCTGCTGAAATTAGACTTATGAATTTTAGTTTGCTAAAATGTACAGATTCTATTAGCAAAATTAATGAGTTGAATTCCATGCTAAGTATTTAAATATCACTTTTCAGACCCCTTTAAAACACGAGGATAAAAGAGAAGTCAAAGTTCTTTGGGTTTTCTCTTTGTTATTTCAATCTCTTGCACTATGCTATGTTGCATTTTTAATCTTTTTTTAGAATCTGCAAGAGCTAAAATATTATGACTTTTTACAATGAAAATAAGATTTTCCATGACATTCTTTAACTTCAGAAATAGGGATTTTGAGAAAAAACTATAGATCATGAAATAAGTATGTAAGTATGGTCATAGTGAGACACTTCTAATTATCATAGACAGAGATTTGATAATTGTGGACTCATAAATGAAGTAGCCTGGTTGAAAGATTCATTGCAGTTCTGTACTCACATGACCACAGACTGTGCATGTGCTTCTAGTTCTGGAAATGGAAGGTAAATGTGTGCGAGTATCTTAAGCTACTGTCCCTGGATTTTACACCTAAGGTAGTCTGCTGCCTTACATTTTACATGAGAGGACAGTTCCCATCTAATGCCATGAATGGCTTAAATGATTTATAATGACTCATTAAGATGAGGTAACTTATTATGGCTTGGACCTGGTGAATGACAAGTCACTGAAAAGGCATTTTGGAATCATTATTCTCTGCGGTATTGCTACATAAATGAAGATAAGCTATCTCAGGGGAAGATATTTGCATCTCTCTGGTGGAATTAGGTAAAAGTACTCTTGGAAGAATGAATTAGTTTTTTTTTTCTTGCTATTAACCAATGTATTGTCTTGTACCATGAGCTCTTAAATCACTTAACCTGCATCTTACTCTTGTATATTCACCAAACAACTGGTCACATACTAAATCAAAGTTTCCTCTCTGAATGTTGAATGTTATCAGTGTTGAGCTGAATGTTATCAGTGTTGAGCTTCCTCTGAGATGAAAAAGAAGTAATTGTTGAATGTAACACTTCTGAAGCATCAGAAATTAAGTGTATTTGCTTTACTACGGTATGTCTCTCTGATTTGTATTTTAACAGTGATTGCATTTTAGTGATTGCAAAGTATTTATGGGCAAAATTAAAACAACTGTTAATGATGTCTTCTCTTCTGCAGAAAATTACATCAGCAGTTTGAAATGTATAAGGAGCAAGTGAAGAAGATGGGTGAAGAATCACAGCAGCAGCAGGAGCAGAAGGGTGATGCCCCAACCTGTGGCATCTGCCACAAAACCAAATTTGCTGATGGCTGTGGCCATAACTGTTCATATTGCCAAACTAAATTCTGTGCGCGCTGCGGAGGAAGAGTGTCTTTACGGTCAAATAAGGTATGGAGTTATGAGAGTTTAACAAGCTTTCCTAGACTCAGTATCTCTTATTCATTGCTTACACATCCAAATCACATGACTACTGCAACAGATTGCCTTTAAGGAGGTAACGATATCTACTTCAGGGTCTTTTAAGACAGCTGTCCTCATTTCATGTAATTTCCAGTTGCAGGTGGATTTGTGATCGTGGCTTTTAAGTTAATACAACTAATTTTTAGACTAACAAACTCCTGAAAGTACAGTTCTTTAATTGGAGGATGAGCCTGTATTTGAGACAGAGAACTATACCTAGTGGTCTAATCAGACATTGATTATTACAAGGTACAGAAAGGATTTGTTTCTGTCCTGCTTGCTCAGGCACTTCTGAACAAGATTATGGTAAAATTGGTGTTAGAATATTATATATAATATACTATTGTGCTTTTAAACCTTTCTTATACACATACAAACATATTATGAATATTTATATGTACATACACATGCAAATATCAAATTATTTTTAGGAAAAAATGAAATGCACTAACCTATATTGTTGCAACTATTATATACTGGTGTTTATTGTATAACAATAGGTAAACCAGCAATTTGCATCTTTTAAAAATTTGAATGATAGAGTAAAAAATTCAGCACAAGTGAGATAATCACAGAGAACTGTTGAGATCAGTTTATTCAACATTTTAGATAAAATGTTTAGATCTGAGACACAAAATCTTTCTGACAGATACTTGTGGAAGATTTGTAACAATACTCAAGGTGTATTTTGCTAGTCTTCTGCGGAAACACAAATTTTGTAAGCAATACAATAATGCAAGATTTTAATATTTATTCTATTTTTATATAGTTTATTTCCATAAGTCTTCCCCCCTCCCCCCCGTAATATGCTGTTTACAAATACCCTGCAATCAGCAAATATTTTCTTTTGTAAGGTGAGAGACAATGGTATACAAGTTATGTATTTCTTTGCCTAAGATTGAAAGGCAGATTTAAATAACAGACTGAAGTCTTTAACTGACAAACTATATAATAATAAAAATTATATAAATATATAAAAAGTATAATAATATTTCCTGATGATTCAAGTAACTGAGATTGTGTGTCTCAAATTGCCTTGGATTTCATTAAGATAATTTAACAATTTTGTCTTCAATAAGTTCACATGTTTTTATTTGTTTTTTTAATAACTAAATTATATTGCTGATAATGAGAGATAATTTCAGAATTAATTTCATCTGATTATAAAAGCTTGTGAGGACAGATATTTGAGTCATTGTGCCTACATACTTGCAAATACAGAAAATGTGCATTAGAAAGAGAACCTCATTTCCTAATGAAATGTTCTGATGCACCATTTAGACTCAGGATGGAGCAGGTGAACTTGGCAGATATTTGTCTGACTTCTCTTGGCAGATTTCCAATGAGATTCTTCCATAGGCTCTTAGGGAATTTGCTCCACTGCTTCACCATGCTCACCACAGAAAGCTTTTCTACTCTCTAACTTAAATCCATCTTTCTGTAAGCCAGCATCTCCATTCAGTCTATTATGAATCTGTTCTCAAACTCTTCTCAACTGGCATTTTTTTTCTGTTACTGTTGCTAATTTAGTTCATTTTTACCCTAGATAATTTATGAACATGCTCAACAGAGTGTCTCTAGACTGATCTCCTGTGAGGTGTCACTGGTGATACCTTTCCCTCAAAAAAAGCCTGACCATTTACTCCTGTCTTTTACTTCTTGTCTTGTTCATTAATTAAGTTTTCTCATGGATGAATTTATTCCTATTCAGCAGTAGGAGTAAATCCCTCTTTCTTACTTTCTCTATGACTCCTTAGAAGAATTCTAATGCCTGTAACAGACACCAATTCCCTCTACAAAAGCCATTCTGACTTTTCCACATTTTATCATAATTTATTGATATACTTGCTAATTTTATTCTGTGTTTTGGTTTATACACACCTGTCCAGTGTGGATGTCAGACTCAGTCTAATTTTCAGCTGATACAATGTAGAAACTCCTTAAAAATGAACAAATTTGCATTTTTGCCATTTATACTTACTATCAATGAAAGACTCCGTGTTCCAGTTAACAGTTATCTTAGACTTGAGATGTTTTACACTGAATATCATCTCTTTTTAAAATATTTTACTGGGGTTTTTTTTGTTGACTTGCTTTATAGCTTCTCTTTCTGAAATACCAGTTTTAGGTATATCCTCCAGTTCATTCTGCATAAAATTATATTCTAGAATAAATATTATTCTAATCACCATGAACATGAACATAAAAGATCTAATTCAGAAAGACCATGACAGTCTCTCTTTTTGATCTCTTTTATGCCTGTACTCATGATTAGTTTAAAATTATTTTGATCTACCAGAATTTACAAGGATTCATTCTTTTCTGTTCTCCTTTAAGAATACAACTTCAACTTCCTGAAGGATTACTAACAACTTTCTGTTTTAACTTTGCCTTCTTTGGTCTCTCTATACATTTTTGACAGGTAATATATGAGTTGCTTTGGATCTTGTATAAGATGATTCTTGTACTGTCTGAAATATTGTTTCATGATCTCTTTGATCTGTTTGTGATCTACATAATATGAAGTTTCAAGCCAAATTCATGCCTTTTATACCAGATTCAGCTACTAAATGGTTTAGTGCAGACCAGAATTGGCAGAATGCACCCCAGGGGAATGGAGATTGATGCAAAGAACTGATGCCGTAAGAGACCCCAAAACCCACTCTGAGCCAAGTTAGTGTAGGATAAGATAAAAAGGTAGATTCTTTAATGTCTAGGCTTAGGGCTTTTAGGAATACATGATGATATGTCCCATGAACACTGATTTCCATGGTTTTTATAATAATGTCCACCCAATCCCCAGTTTACACATTTCTTAGTCCAGCCCCGGTTCCACCCCTGCTCCACCCCTCCAGGATTTGAGTCTGGAGTCAGTGGGACCCTGTCTTCATCATTCTCTTCTTCTTCAGCACACATAGGGCTCTTGGAGGTTTTCCAGTGTTCTTAGACTCAAGGTTGTTGGCTTATGTTTATGTCTTGTTCTGCAGGCCTTTCTGATAGTCTTCAGTTTTCTACCTTGAAGAGAAGTCTAAACACTAAAAGAATTTGAGCTACTGATATGTGGTAGGGGTTAGCATGTATAAACATTGAACTTAAGCTGCTAGAAATATTAATTAGCACACTAAATTTGCTTTTTACTACAGTTACAGGTACTTCTAAAATCTATAAAAATCAAAAAATCAAAACCCCCTCCTGCATCAGAACACTTCTCTTTCTAAGGGCACAAGGCTGACTAGTGCTTGCAAGGTTCATGGCAAGGAGCAGGAGTCGGGCATGGAAATGTTTTGACTGTTGTCAGAGCCCTAGATTAGGATTCTCAGAATGTTTGGACTATTTATTCCTTTTTCAGTTTATATACAGTGCCTGAAATATATAAACATTAGCATTCAGTTCAACAAAAATTATCATTATGTTTCCTTCTAGATCAAACAAATAAAACTGATAATGGCACTTTTGCATCTGCACAGTTTATTAAGTTAGTGAATGGAGCATTCAGCCAGAGTAGGGGCTTAAATTTCGAGGGAATATGGAACCTTGAACTGTCATCTTTTAGGTTTATGATCAATTTCAGATTGATTAAAACTGAAATAATAAATCATGTGACAGCAAGAAGTATTTTTTCCTAGTAATAAGGGTACCAGTAATATATAAAATATACTACTATTCTTTTTTAAATTATATATTGAATTATATAGGGGAATGTACATTGAATGAGGCAACAGACAGCATAATGAAGTTTATACAGGTGAGACACTGAAATGTTAAAATATTAGAAAAATACAGTTTCCAGATAGATACAACATTGTGTGCAGTGAATATAACCTTCAGTAGCTCTGAATGCCAGTGCAGCAAACCAACTTTTCACTTCTAAAGAAAGAAGTCTTGTCTGAAAACTTAATTTAATGCATGCTGAAACCCTGCTATCACTTGCAGCCACTGAAACATCCCTTTTTTTTTTTTTTTTGTCTTTGAAGAACAAAAGTAAGAGATTTTCGGTTGTTTTACAGGACCAAGCACCATCATGAGAAACTCATAAGGTGTAAGTAGGGAACTTCTCTGAGCTCTCAGGTTTAGTGAAAGCTTTGCATTCTGATTATTTCTCTGAGGCTATGCTTGATTTTCAGAAAAACATCAAGTTCTCTTTGTTGAATGATTCTAACTGCAAGACTTGTGATGTGACCATGGAGCCACAACACAAAATTTTAGTGGTAATGCATAATCCATTTCATTCCATTGGGAATCATCAGGCAGTGAAGAATTAATGTGTCACAATCAGATTTTCTAAGTCACCAGGATTTGGCACAAACTCAATGATTTGCTTCCAAATAAGTTGGTCCTTGGAAGACATGGCTTGATTCCGCATTTCTCTACAAAAGACAGGTGACCTTGCAAATTGGATGAAAGGATTTCTCTAAATCACATGTGATTTTTATTTGGTTTCCATTTTTTTCTTTCCTTTCACTTTAGCCCATGTAGCACCTCTAAAATCTGATAACCTACAACTGTATTTGTCTTTCTGGAGAATCTCAGAACAAGTATCTCTTAAAAAAAAAAAAAAAGGGAAGGCAGCTGCTAAATTATTACAAAGACAATCTTATTCAGAAGTCATAAAATACACAATTTTAGGGTGTAAAATTTTTCCTTCCCATTAGGATGAATTTCACATCTCAGTCTCCCCATGAATAGAATAGAGTTCATATTATCAAATATATTGAAGACTTCCAATCTGAAATCTTGTTCTGATTATATTGGAACAATGCTAATGCAATAGTGAACATCTATGACTGTTAAGACATCTCTAAACAAAGATCAGCTCCATTTTATTTGAGGTGGTCAACCTCTTTATTCTTTTGAAAGTTATTCCCAAACTTACCAGGGCTACAGTTCAGCTGGTTTACATCATGGTCTTTAATAGCTTTCCCCACTCCTTCCTCAGTGGAGTTTGGCTTCTCTGATGTGGTGTAACTGTAATGTGGGATCAGCTTTTAGGAAAGAACTGGGTGAGGATGGTCTGCAACAAGCGGTCTTGGAACCTCCAGTGCCTCGCCTGGGAGTGGCTCACGTGCTGAGCATTGGTCCCTGTCTGAGCTTTGCTGCTGGCCTGTCCAGTTCTCTTGCTGAGCCAAAGCTGTGGGCTTTGGTTCCCAAATTGCTCCAGCTCTTCCTCATCACCATTGACCTGCTGTAGACCTGGATCCTCTGCTGACCCAAGTTACAGTCCTGGGCCCTATCTTTTCCCCTTGGGTGCATGTTGTGGGACTTAGCCCTGCAGGTGGGAGCATTTCCTCCTGCCACCCTTTGTCCCTGCTCCTGGCCCAGGCCAAACTGCTGACCCTGCTTCTGCCAGGATGGCACAGAAGTAGCACACCGTCCCAGAATAACAATTTGGTGAAAAATTTCTTCAAATATATTCATTTAATACTAAGAGTAAAAATCTTGCCAGAAGTACCATTTTGAACCAGGAGATGTTGCTCCTTTCCAGTCTGTAAACTTTGCTTGCCAACTGATACCTATAAAACCCAATATTCAGAATCTGCATTTCTCTATTGATACCTTGGATTCTCTTGATTGTTAAAAAAACCCCTGTGATTTTAATACAAACTATGTGGATATGATAATTTCCTACAAAAGATGACTGCACAAACTATTTCTGTTATTAATTTTATGTATTTGAAACTATTTACAGTTGATAGATCTTTTGAATCTCATTAAGCAGCAGATGATGATCTCAATTTCATGAGATTGGTTGTGTTTGAACTCTTCACTGTTTCAAAGCTTTCATAAACCTTAGAAATTATTATGATGCTAAAGCAATGAACAAATTTACACAGATTGATAATTTTAAGCACTTTAGGTGAGAAAAACACTGTCTTGAAGAGTGGCTTTGGCTCATGCAGTCAGATGCCAGATTGTCCTTCTAAAAGATGTTTTTAAAAAGGATAAGGTATAGATGTGGACTCGTTTGAGATTTATTTTGAGTATAGGATGGAATGCCAGTAATTTTGTTAACACTTCTGTTGACATTTCTGAATACTCATGGAGATAAGGCCATTTTCCATAAAATCACTATTAAAATATACTTGTGTTTTTATGTGGAACAGGACAAGTATCACTGAAATCTGACTCTGTTGCTCTTCTAGCATCAGTTCTTTGAGAACTGAATTGAATAATTTCTCTAATGTCTTGCTTTTGAAATGACTAACTAGACTGTCTTTCATATGGTCAGATATGCCATTACTCGCAGGGTATTGTTATGAACTCAAGAATGTGTGACATTATGTGGGAAGGAAGTTGAGATGCTGGAGGCAGTCTTAGGTGTTTGGTAGTCTGATGACTTGTCTTGAACTTCACATATCTTTATATTTCATACCTTGTTTCTCTAAAGAGTTTCTTCATCCTGAAGGTTATTCCACATGGGTCGGTTGCATGAACCAAGTCTTGGTAACTGTTATGATCAAAGAGTGAATGACAGGATTTGAATTATGCTTATGGATTACAATCCTCTTGGATAGTATATTTCTTCAGAGGTGAAGATGAGAAATTGATGCACTAGATGTTTACATGGAAAATATATCTGAACATTACAACCACTCATTTCAGTATGACAGGAAGTCCTGCCAAGAAAGTATCAGAGCAGCTCATGCCGAGCAGATAAATATGTCTCTGCACACAGAGGGATAATAGATGTTTTGTGATTTAGATAGTTACCAGTGATATTTACTATTTGTATAACTGAGAATACCACTAAACCCCATAGCATCTTTGAAAATACTTTAATCTTTTGTCACATAGGATCATAGAATAAATTGGGTCAGGCAGGATGTGGAAGTTATCCAAAACAATCTCCTGCTCTACATGTTTTTTGGACTTTAACTGAATTGTAAACACCTTTTAGGATGGAGAATCCCTAATCTCCTTGGGCAATTTATTTCAGTGATTACTACTCTTGTGATTTTCTTTTTTCTTATGTCCAATCCAATCCCTTGATTGTTGATCTTGTCTATTAGCTGTGCATCTTCAAGAAGATTGTCTTTGTGTTGCCTGTACCTAACCTTTAAGTAGTTAAGGAATGCAAGTAGTTCTCCCTCTTCCCACACCCTTATTTACCCCAGCCTTCTTTAGGCTAAAAAAACCTATCTCCCTCAGCTTCTCCTTGTATATTTTGTGTTTTATTGCCTGACTGTCTTGTTTGGCCTCTGTTGTATTCTCTCCTGTTTGTTTGTAACTCTAGGATTGGAGGGAACCTAAACCTTCTGTAAGAGCTACTTGTTACAAAGTTACATGTCATACAGGTATCCGAACAACAAAGCTATAAAATGAGTTGTCACTCTTTCTAGGTGAGCAGTTGTATTTCCAGCACAGCCAATGCTTCCTTGCATGCCTAGATTTAACCTCAGTATTGGCATATGAAATTAAGGTACCAGATAAAAATCACCATTAATCATTCACAAAAACAGGCTTCAGTTTTGGCTGAAAATATTTTGACCATTTTTGTTTTCTAAAGTATTCATTTACAATTTTAGACATCTAAGAAGACAATTCCTTCAAGGAAAATAACCATTAGGAATGTTTGTATTTAATATTGATGAGTATAAAAAAGAAAGTATAAATCGATAACTCTGACATGACATGCAGTGAAGACTTGTGACAAACTCTGTCTCACTGTGCTTTAATTAAGACTCCAGAACTCTAAAGATCTGTTGAGTGGCTAACATGCAGTTATGCCATTATGCACAGTATCTGTCTGTAGTAAACAAACATTTTTAATTTAGCTAAACTCTTTGCAAGTGCAAAGGGTTGGTGAATGCCAATCATTTGCCATACTGTGTTCCAAGGAATGCAGAGCTAAATGCTACATCCTTTTGACGAGATGACCCATCTACTTTATTAAGGTAATTCATATGTGATTCCCAAATTAATTTTTTTGTACAAATGTTTTTTATATATAAGATTGTCTTAATTTCCCTCATGAGAAGATTATGAAGATTATTAAAAGTAATTATTTTTCACTAGTTCTCCTTTACCACTAGGGAAAAGTAGAAAGATATATTAATTTCTTTAATATTTATTTGTTTCTTTTACTAACAAATACTACTGCTTGCTTTCAAAATGAAAGTGACTCTTTCCTTCTTTGTTTATTTTTTTTTTCTGTCCTTTCTTTCTTGCTTTCGTGGATATGAACTCCAGGAGGACAAAGTGGTTAGAGCCTTTTTATGTTTAAAGTTCTTTCACGGTAGACTTATTTCCTGGCCTACATTTGCTTTCATTTACACAGGTGTAATTCCTGCTGAAGGCAAGGGGAGTTACTGTCATTAAAATGAAAGCAATGTCTGGCATGAAAGGCTTTCCTGCTTTACAAATAGCTTCCTAAGATTCTGTGAGTTGTTGTGAGCAATATGCATGATATTCCTCTCTGTTTGCAGCTTTTGTGAGCATGTCCCCACTTTTCCTGTGCTTTTGCAATATGATATGTGCACTGTTTAAAAAAATTAAATGAGTGTTTGTGTCACAGGTGTTGCTTTGATAAAATGCATTTGATTTTTTGTAGAAGTGGCATAAAGTGATCATAATAATTTTTGTACTCTGTATCATTGATATGTATGCACTGAACCTTTTAGCTTGTACTTTTTTTGACCTGGTAGTTCAGTTCTGATTTTCAATGACAATACTATCACATACCAGAAAATAGTAAGAAAAAGTATTTATTCTAAACATTGAGGAATATGCAAGCAATGCCAGTTATCCACTACTATTTTATTTTCTAAACTAGTTTGTAGGCTTTCCTAAATTGTAGTGCACATATTGTATTGAGCATAGTGTTGAAATACTGTTGGATGTTATGCATGTCACTGACATTCTGTTTGTCTTGATAATATTACACTTACAGTAAATAATTTAATCTGATTTTATTGTAGCAATGTTTAGAAAAAAGTAGTATAAATCTGAATTTGAGAATAAGCCTGGAAATGTTTCCATATTTTATCAAATTAAATGTGATTTTTAAAAAATATTGGAATTGAGGAGACTACATGAGCTAGTGTAAATCTGTTCTTCCATGGAAATCTCTACTGTATTCTAAAGAACTGAAGTTGCAAAAGCAACTTGCCCTGTAGTGCTTGATTAATAAGTTCCTTTATGAGATGGAGTAAAGAAATTCTTTGTTGTTCATCTGCGTAATGTATACAGACAGAGTCTTTTGCTATAGTAAATGTAATTCTTTTCTTGCTGTAGCAGTGTCAGGCTCACATTTAACTTGCATGTATGGTTCAGAAATACTTTGCTTCACAGAGAAGCTGTTAGCCATTTGTGGTTACCATTTAGGGTGTATCTTTGGTAGTGGGCAAGTGACACTTGAGGTGGGCCACATAGTGGTCCCCCAGTCTGTTAAGTGGTTGCATATTTTTCTTTTGAGTTACACCATCAGGGTTTTTCACAGTTAGGAGGCTGTGAAATCATAGAAGCCATGAAGTAACACCAGTTTCTAGACTACAGAGGAAGCTGTAGAGTAAAAAAGATGAATAAAAGGAACAATTTTCTCCTTGAGGAATTTACCCTTTCAGTATAACATTGCAAGTAATTGATGCATGCTACCAGTATTCCCACTATCAGTCCAACAACGGATGTCTGTGGAACTCATTTATATTACAGCAGTGTCAAATCCTAAATTCACCTGGAAAACAATAACAAAAAAGAAGTGTGAAGTTCACACTAATAAGGTTATATTATTATCTAGTTTTACCATTTATGTATGTTAAGGAGGAAAGGGATAGGAATTTCCCCAGCTAATCAACCAGTAGATTTTTTCCACAAATAAAGACAGTTGCTTTACTTAATGTCTGTTTCTGCTGATTTTGAAATAGATGGTTTAGAAGTTATGAAGGCAGAAAAAACAATAAGTATTTTAGGTCAACTTTTTCTCAGTTACAAACATTGTCAAGAAGGGATAGCAGTGGTATTCTTCTTGATATTTTAGTGCTAACTGTAGGGTTAAAAGCCTGGTGCATTGAATGTAGATACCATCAGAACAGGTACTTCAATATAAACAGTATTTTTAAAATTTAGTGTGATACAGCATTTATCAGTAGATTAACCTCCCTAGAGAATCCATAATATTACCCTTTATTCTTAATTTTTCAGTGTTAGTGTAGAAGGTGTGAATTCTAGTATATCTTGTGGGGCCTATTCTGTATTTTTTAAACATAGAACAATAAGTTCAAATATTTTCTATGTTTCTAACAAGGAGATACACAAAAACGTGTTTCTAACTCTTTGCAGCACTGATTCTTTGAATATAACTCATTTTCCAGATTCAGGTTGTTCAATTGGGTCAACATACCACCAAAAGTCATCAAAGTATCTACAGCTTCATCTAGGAGTATTTTCTATTTGAAATCTTGTTACGTCTTCTGATAACAATTAAGAATGTAGGAAAAAGCTGGGCTGTGTATGGTGTTGAATGACCGGGGCAATTGTACAGTACTCTACTGGAGCTATTTCTGGTGGTGGGGAATGGAGTTAGACATGAATCCTGGCTGTGTTGTGTGTTGTAGTTGTACCATTAAACAAGCACAAAAGGGAACTTAAATTACATGCCCTTCTACTCCACTCTTGAGAGACCCCACTTGGAGTGTATCTAGTCCTGGGGTCCTCAACACAGGAAGGACGTGGACCTGTCGGTCCAGAGGAGGGCTACCAAGATGACCAGAGGGTTGGAGCAACTGTTATCAGGAAAGGCTGACAGAGCTGAGGGGCTGTTCAGCCTGGAGAAGAGAAGATTTTGGGAAGACCTTGGAGCAGCCTTCCAGTACCTAGAGAGGACCTGTAAGAAAGATGAGGACAAATATTTTATCAGGAGCTGCAGCAATATGATGGAGGGTAATGGTTGTCAACTGGAGGGTTGATTTACATTACATATAAGAGAGAAGGTTTTTGGAATGAGGAGATAAAACACCAAAACAGGTTGCAGGAAGAGGTGGTGGGGTGGGGCTCTGCACAACACCATCTAGTTGGAGATGTCCCCACCCATTGCAGAGGGGTTGGACTAGATGAGCCTTAAAGATCCATTCCAACCCAAACCATTTGATATTGCCACTTCAGGTTGTACAACTCATGGTGCCTTTTCCCACAGAGAACATGGTAATGACTCATGAATGTCTCAGTCCTTCATTAGTCAGGCCTCATGGTATATAAAAAAGGACTTCTGCAAAATGAAGACCCCAATGTTCCAGAAAGCAATAATTTATGTTAAGATTAAAAGAGTAAGATCACCTCTGAGAAGGAAGCAGTTTATTTTTTTACATTGAAAAATAGCATGAATTTTTTCCATCTTCTGGATTTTTTTTCTGAAAGAAACAAAGGTACACTTTAAAGGATTTACTACATTTCTGTCTCTATTATTCAGTCAAAATGTGACAGTGAGGTAGAGGGTTCTTTGAGAAAGCAGGGACAATAAAGGCTGATAGAAATGAAGATGATTTAAAAAAATAAAGATATGCAGGATCATCTTCATTTTACTTAGATTTTGGCAATTTAATAAGTAATCAAATAACTTTATTAAAATGAGCAAAACCAGTAGCTAGAGTAGTGAAGTTGTATGATCATAGTATTGAAATTCATGGAAGGTGTGATGAGACAGATGAGGAACCAGGAACTGGGGTACAGTTTTTGCAAAAATATGTCTTCATTGCAAATAGTAAGAAATAAAAAAGTAGTAGAATATTTTAATTTTGACTGAATGTTGTCCAAAATTTAAATTATATTGAAATGAAATCATATACTTTGTACTTTTGCTTGGAGGCCATGACTTTGATCATTTTCTGTCTTGTTAAAACTGGTAAAATTCCAGTACAGTGTGTTGTTATAGACATTTGAAACTTAGACAAAACATTTAGTGGTTTTTAGGTGTTTGTTTTTCAGTGACAAGTTTTGAAGGGACATGAAACCTGCAGTGGCCTGTCCTTCAGAGGTTCTGATACTTTCCCTGTTATTTCATCTCTTTTAGTGGATTCAGGAACTTGCTTTTAGGGAAACAGTTTTAAACTACTACAGGTCAAAACCTTCACCATAACGATTTATAATTTTACAAACGATAAACCTGAGGAGCAATGCTAGGGAACTTCCTTCTTGTTCTGCCTATATTTCCTGTGAAAGTAAATAAAACATTTGATATTGTGCTTGAAGTAAGTTTTTTGCCTTTCTAGTATTAGGCATTTTGAGATACTTAAGACACAGGCAAACAGCTTGACTTTAAACATCAACTACCCAACTTTCACCAATCCTAAGAACTTACAGAATATTTTTTTTCATAAGGTCATATCAAAAACTTTTTAAGCAAATTCAAATTTGAATAAACTTACCAAATATCTTTGTAGGTTAGTTTCTCTAATACCTTGACTGACTCTGGAATTTAAGTTAAACTTTAATCATTAAATCAAAGTTTAATAATTTTCAGTATTCAGAAAATGGCAGATATTTTTAGCATATTGTCTTATAAATCAACTCTAAAATTACAGAAGAAAAGATAAAAAGCAACTATCATGGGACATTATTCTTCATCCTTTTGTCTTACTGCAGTTAAAACTTCCTATTCATCAGTTTTCCTTCGCCATGTTCCACAACAATCGATATTATTATTACAGTTAGGAGAGACCTAAGTGTTGGTAATGTTTTCGTAATTTTTGTGGAAAATTCACTATTAACAAAGAAAGAAGTTTTTCTCATTTTACTTCTGCCATTCTGAAGAGGGTCTGGTCCCTACTGGTCCCTACTGAGAGCCTTACTGTTTCTAAACCACTTATGTTGTAGGCCTGTACCTCCACAGAGCCTGACAGCTTTCTCAACTGAAATTTCCCAAGTGTGACAAGTATTTGCAGAATTCATAACTTGCTTCTCCTACTGCTTCCATCTTGGTATTGGAAAATATCTCTTTGGGTAAACTCTTACCCTGTTCTTGAAACTTGACTCAAGCTGACTTTGTGTCTTATGGAGGAACACGCTCTGAGTCTCATCAAGGTTTTTATGGGCTTTATATGCTCTAAAGGATATGATTTTTTTCTAACAAAGAAATATGTTAATTGCCACATCACTAAAATTTGGAAAAAAACCTTTTTTATAGAGATTCACAAAACCCTTAGAATATTTCCTAAACTTAAATATCCCTGAAAAAAGCCTCCTGTACCAGCTATTATACAGGATTGTTTCCTGAGATATCTCTTTGCTGAGGGAAGGTTAATGATTTTCCTCAGCTCTTGAGTATCATCTTTCAGATTGGGATCTGTAAAAGTCATTCGGAGACTTGGCAACTTAGACCTTCCTGTCTTGGGCCAGTTGTCCGAGCCTGTTCTCTGATCCTATTTCTCATTATCCATTTGTCTAAGCTGCTCTCCTTTATCTTACTGTGTTCAGACCACACTCCTATTTCCTTC
>VWZD01008901.1:88946-128163 GCA_013396695.1 Sakesphorus luctuosus | reverse complement strand
AGATAAGCCTAAGGGTGTAGAGCCTGAGTTGAGAATAAAATCAGTGGCCCAGCTGAAGTGCATGTACACTAATGCAAGCAGTATGGGGAAAAAAAAAGAGGAGCTGGAAGCCATAGTGCAGCAGGAAAACTATGATGTAGTTGCTGTCACAGAAACATGGTGGGATGACTCACACAACTAGAGTGCTGTTGGTGGGGCTACAGGCTCTTCAGAAAGGACAGTCAGGGTAGGAGAGGTGGAGGGGTGGCTTTATGTGTTAGGGAGTCTCTTAACTCTGTTGAACTTGAGATCATTAACAATAAAGTTGAGTGCCTGTGGACCAGAATCAGGGGAAAGGCCAACAAGGCTGACATCCTCGTGGTAGTCTGTTATAGACCACCCCAACAGGATGATGAAGGGGATGAATTATTCTACAAGCAGCTGGCAGATGTCTCAAGATCAGCTGCCCTTGTTCTTGTGGGTGACTTTAACCTGCCAGATATCTGCTGGAAGCTTAATACTGCAGAGAAGAGGCAGTCAAGGAGATTCCTGGAGTGTATAGAGGATAATTTCCTGCTTCAGCTGGTAAATGAACCTATCAGGGGTGGGGCCCCGCTAGATCTGCTGTTTACACAAAGAGAGGGGCTGGTGGGAGATGATGTAGTCGGATGCTATCAGGGGCACCGTGACCATGAAATAATAGAATTTTTAATGCTCAGGGATGCGAGGAGGGCCATCGATAAAACTTCTATGCTGGACTTCCAAAGGGCAGATTTCATCCTATTCAGAAGTCTGATTTGGAGCATACCCTGGGAAACAACCCTTGAAAACAAGGGGGTACAGGAGGGATGAACGTACTTCAAGAATGAAGTCTTGAGTGCACAGGAACAGGCTGTCCTTGTGTGCCAAAAGGCAGGCTGGTGGGGTAGATGACCAGCTTGGTCGAACAGGGAGATTCTGAAGGAAATTAGGGAAAAAAGGAGAGCTTACCGACTGTTGAAGAAAGGGCTGGTTACTCATGAAGAGTTTAGGGACTTAGTTAGGTCTTGTAGGAAGAAAATTAGGGAGACAAAAGTGCAATTTGAAATCAATTTGGCTACTTCTGTTAGGGACAACAAAAAGTGCTTCTATAAATACATCAGTAACTAAAGGAGGGGCAAGGAAAACCTCCATTCTTTGCTGGTCTCGAGGGGGAACATAGTTAATCAGGATGAGGAGAAGGCTGAGGTACTTAACACCTACTTTGTCTTGGTTTTCACCAGCAAGACAGGTGGCCCTCAGGACAACTGGCCTTTGGAGCTGTTAGACAATGACAGGAAGCTGAATAACCCCCCTAAATTCCAGGAGGATACAGTTAGTGGTTTACTAAAACACTTGGATCCTCAGAAGTCTATGGGACCAGATGGGCTCCACCCTAAGGTGATGATGGAGCTGGCAGAAGAGGTTGCCAAACCACTCTCCATCATCTTCCAACAGTCCTGGCTCTCTAGGGAGGTCCCAGATGATTGGAAGCTGGCAAATGTCACCCTAATCCACAAATAGGGCTGCAAGGAGGACCCAGGCAACTACAGGCCTGGCAGCCTGACCTTGGTGCCTGGCAGGGTTATGGAGCAGATTATCCTGAGTGTGATCACACAGCACCTACAGGATGGGCAAGGGCTCAGACCCAGCCAGCATGGATTTAGGAAGGGCAGGTCCTGTTTACCAGCTTGATCTCCTTTTATGATCAGGTGACCCGTGTGGTGGATGAGGGAAGGGCTGTGGATGTGGTCTATCTGGACCTCAGCAAAGCCTTTGACATTGCCTCCCACAGCATACTGCTGGAAAAGCTGGCAGCCTGTGGCTTGGACAGGGGCACTCTCTGCTGGGTCAAGAGCTGGCTAGCTGGCCGTGCTCAGAGAGTGCTGGTGAACGGGGCTGTGTCCAGCTGGCAGCCAATCACCTATGGTGTTCCCCAGCAATCAGTGTTGGGCCCATCTTTGTTTAACATCTTTATTGATGATTTAGATAAGGGGATTGAGTCCATCATTAGCAAGTTTGCAGATGACACCAAGTTGGGAGCGAGTGTTGACCTACTGGAATGAAGGAGGGCTCTGCAGAGGGATCTGGATAGACTTGAGAGATGGGCTGATTCCATTGAGATGAGGTTTAACAAGGCCAAGTGCTGGGTCCTGCACTTTGGCCACAATAACCCCATGCAGTGCTACAGGCTGGGGACAGAGTGGCTGAAGAGCAGCCAGACGGAAAGTGAACTGGGCGTTTGGATTGACAGGAGGCTGAACATGAGCCAGCAATGTGCGCAGGTGGCCAAGAAGGCCAATGGGATCTTGTCTTGTATCAAGAATAGTGTGGCCAGCAGGATGAGGGAGGTGATCCTTCCCCTGTACTCAGCACTGGTGAGTACACATTGAGTATTGTGTTCAGTTCTGGGCCTCTCAGTTCAGAAAAGATATTGAGGTGCTGGAGTGGGTCCAGAGAAGAACAACAAGGCTGGTGAAAGGACTTGAGGAACACAAATCCTATGAGGGAGCTGGGGTTGTTTAGCGTGGAGAAGAGGAGGCTAGGGGGAGACCTTATCACTCTCTGCAACCACTTGAAAGGATGGGGGTTGCTCTCTTCTCTCAGGCAACCAACAGTAGGACAAGAGGGCATGGTCTTAAGCTCTGCCAGGGGAGGTTTAGGTTGGATATCAGGAAGAAGTTCTTTACAGAGAGAGTGGTCAAGCATTGGAATGGCCTGCCCATGGAGGTGGTGGATTTTCTGACCCTGGAGGTTTTAAAGGTGGGACTGGACGTGGCACTGAGTGCCATGATCTAGTAATCAAATTGGGGTTGGATTGAGGTTTGGACTTGATGATCTCGGACGTCTCTTCCAACCCAACTGATTCTATGATTCTACCCTATGAATAGGGCACAGTTCAGGAATTATGAACTATCTTCATTGGCATTGAGCCTGTGCCATACTGAAAAAAGGCAAGTCACCACCTTTACAGATCTTGAAGAATGTCAATAATTTTACATGTGAAGTCCTTTTTATACAATATACTTTAGGAAAATGTGCTCAGGCTTATATTAACCCACCTGGATTAGTATTCCAGCTAACAGTTTCTAGTCCTACTGTGCATGTGGAGGCCTCTTTCACATTTTTAGTACATAAATGATGCTTTCCTAGTCATATGTCTTATTAATTGTACTCCAGGTTGAAAGAAGTGAACATAATTATTAGTATATGCCTTATGGATAATAAAAATGTTATACAAGAGAGATACATTGTCCATTAGGATGGTAAATACAGCATTAGTACAAAAGAGTGAGTATACCTTTTAAAAATTGTAGTCACATACCTTTCTCTTACCCTTCAAAGACATAATCATGTAAATATATACTTTGTCAAATCCATGCACAAGAAGTTATGGCCATTATAACTTTTCATACATAGTATATTCATTCACTATGAACTCAAGAGTGAATGAGTAGTGTAGTCACCGTCTCAGTACAAAGACTTTCTGTGTGCAAATGCAGATATCCCTTAAAATGTATGTAAAGATGGTATCATAACAGTATTGTAAGCTTTCCCACTTTTATTAATGGTATTGGAATTCTTGTGGCATTTAATACAATTTTGGGGGATAGGTATCAATGTGTCATTACAGATATAAGGCAAATAAATATTATAGCAGTTCTGGCATTCAGTCAGACTGATTATAACTTTATTACTTGCATGAAAGTGAAAGTCAGTACCATAGCACAGACTAGTGGCATAGCAAAATATTGAAAAAACAGGTAATCTTTATCAACTCTTATACGATAAATTCAGGGATTATTTCTGCTCCTGTAAAGTACTTCATTGACTAAATACATTAATTCAACAGAAGGAAATGGAGAGGGGAACATAACCCACAGGTATAGTTGAATAAATAGAGTTTAGTAGATAAATACTAAATAAAACCATTGTTGGCTGTAGTGTAGCATCAGAACAGGATAGGATAGGATAGAATATTTCAATTGGCAAAGACAATGATCACTTAGTCCAATTTGTGACTAATCCAGGGCTTACCAGAAGTTAATGGAAGTTGTCAAGGGGGTTGTCCAATGCCTCTTAAACACAGACAGACTTGAGGCATCCACCGCCTCTCTAGGGAGCCTGCTGCATCATTTGAGCGCTCTCTGTAAAGAAATGTGTCCTAATGTCCAGTCTAATCCTTCATAACCTACAGTCTTTTAATTATAAAAGCAGCTGCCATACAATGGTATCAAATAAAAACCTAAACCAACTTTAAGGAGTATTTCACGCTGTCGTAACCACTACAAGTGTTTGTTTCCAGATACAATTGAATAAATCCATAGTTCTTCTGATGACCTTAAAACAGTCTCTGTTACAAGATAACTTGTAAAAGATAATGAAGAAATAAAAAATTAGTTAGAACTTGTTTGTTCCCTAAGAACTAACCTTTGTGAACAGAAAGCAGATGGAAGGCATAAGGTAAATCTGTCTAATCCAAATTCTGAATACTCCTGTTCAGTGTTGTATAAAGGAAAACACATTTGTCTTTAAAAACAATTAATATAAGGGTTATTGTGAAAATGTCAGGCTAGATATATTTGGTGTGGTTATTTTCACACTCGAGAAGTTGAACAGAACTTCAGCAATACCTATCGTAGGCACTAGGTGGTGTTTCAGCCCTTCCTACGAAAATGCATCTCCCGTTCCGGTGCCACTAGCACTTTAGATTCTACTTTTGATCTAATACTTAACGTTTGAGAGCAGATTTTTGTCTATATTTTCGTCTCTTCCAACTCAGTGTTCCCATGTGTAGAAGAACTGACACCCACAAATTGCAGCACTGATGTCTGTGTATAAAATGTGTTCATGACTGTAGAATGCTAGGCTGGTGCTTAGGAGAGTTGCAAGCAGTAGTGGGTACTGTGTGTACTCTGGAGGGAAGATTTTTAATGCAAGGGATTAGCCATTTTTAATTACTTTTTTAGAAGGGAAAATTCTGTGGTTCTTCTTGTCAGGTTTGTCAAAATGCATGTACTGAGCATGCAATCCACTCGTGTAGTCTCTTCACTTCTTTGCTGCTCTGTCGTCACAGTCCTGTGAAATGCTCTGTCCTGGCGGGGACAGACCTGCTCTGCATGGGTCACCTGTTGAGTGCTCTGTCACAGGCACTGGGCGCTGGAGAAATCCTGTCCAGGAATATACCACTGTCCTGTCTGTGCTCTTATGACACCATCTTACAAGCAACTGTGTCATGTAATTGAGAGTTCTTCACTATAAAGTACCAGTATTTTTTGAAATTGCAGGAATGCTTCCATGTGCTGCAATAAGATGAAGACAATTTAGCCCAGTGGTACTTGAGGGCTTGTAGTTTTTGTGCTCACTGAAACACGAACATTTCTGTCCGTGTGAGAGTTGCCATTCTTCCCAGAGTGTGTGATTATTTGAAGATAAAATTAGGACTGTTCTGGTCAACACTATGAAATCCTGCATGCTGAAAGTATGTTGAAAATAAGGCTTGATCAGAAGTGTTAGCTGTAATTATCATTAGATACTTGTAGAATAGAAAACAATAGGAAAAATACATAAATATATGCATTTTTCATGTTGTGTATTTGAATCTTTTTCAGTCTGAAATATCCTAAAAAAAAATTTTCAGGAGTCAGATTAGGTCAGGAGTACTCTTTCTGATTCTGCTTTTATAGGAGGGGACATGAAATCATATTCGTTTTGAGGAACTCTTATTCTGTTGGGTACAAGAGAATAATATTTATCATCCTGGAGTGTGTTGTCTGGAGACAAAATGTGGCTGTCAGCCAAGGACATAGTTGCCCAGATGTTTTTAGTGTAATATCTAGTTTTTGTGATAATTTGATATCTACTAATAGGAGGAAAAATAGCGCATGAAAACTTTGGGGGATTTTATTTTATTGTCACTGAAGTTGTTACGTATTTGTATATTTCAATAATTGTTTCAGATCTGGTCCTTTAATTGCGCTGACACACACGTGAAAAGTTTAGAATGTCTTTCACCTGTGTACAAACCAAGCTGAAACATGAAAGCCTTTTAATTGCTATTGATTAAAGAGGGCAAAAGTATCTCTGTCTTGGTTGCTGGAATTTCTCTTTGGCATTTTAATGTACTTTCTAACTTAATTAGCAAAAGTAAAACAGACCTGTTCTTAAATTTTTTTTTAATGATGGCCAGGCCTGAAGCTTACACAGTGTTGACCTTTGAATGTCCTCTAATGACACAGAACCTACCTCAGAGAGCAAGCTGCTATTCAGGGGGTATCCATCTTTTTTTGCCCTAACTGCTTTGATGGTTTGTTCTACCTTGTTGATGTAAGCAGACAAGAGTTCTCATAGATGGTATCAGACCCATAAAAAAGTTAAGAAGGAAGTTTATCAGAATGGGACGTATTCCCACCATTAAATGAGCAAGTGATGCCTCCTTTTCCTGACCCAGCCTGGCAGTTTGGGAATGAGGCAGTCACTCAGTTTAGTTTGAGTATGAATCTTGCATCCAAGTAGCCCTTTATATGAAGCTCTCATCGAAATATTTTTTGTAAGACTTGACTACAGAGCATGGCCCAAATTTTCTACAAGAAAACATCCTGGAGAATAAAAGTAAGATACAGATTGAGGCTTTTGAAACCTTTTCTGGTGGACTGAGCTGCATGAATTGAGGAGGTAGAAACTACGTCCTCTGTGTGATAGAACTGTGGAGCTAACTGCAATTAAAAAAAATAATGAAGAACATTGCGGTAAACCTTTGAATGTGCTGAGTTGTAAACCCTTGAAAAAGAGGCAGCTTAGTGTAGGACTAGAACTGGAGACATGATACCTAGATTGAAGGCTGAGTGTAGACATTCAAGGGACATGTACTATAAATGGTACTATTTTGTCTGTGAAATTAGACAAAAGTATGTAAGGAGCATAAAAAGGAAAAGAAGAATAAAAAGAAAAAGAATGCTGAGGTAAGGCTAAGGAAAAATGAAGTTTGAGTGAAGGACTAAACTTGAAGTGAATTAATGCTATCTGCATCCAGATTTTAAGATAACACAATAATCAGTTTGAATGTGCCATTGTGTTCATGAGTGGCATGTTTTATTTGATTTACTACATCCTAATTTATTCTCATATAACATAATAACTGAATGTGAAATTAACTTACAGATAATTGGTGTTGTCACTTGCCTGCACTGACATGTGACTAAGGTGATCAGATAGAAAAGCTTTGCAAGCAAGTAAACTTTAGGTGATTAAAAACCTTCATTACTATATGCAGGATCTCACAACTGTGAAGTTGTAATAATTTAGTAAGCTTATAATGAAAGCTAAATCTTCACTATTAAGTGGAGAGATGCACCATCTTATACATTATTTATAAAATGATTTTAATTTAAAGTTGATCTGACAATGCAGTCACTTTCTGAAGTCAGCTTCTTCATGTAAGCTTAAGGTACAGACTGTCATGGAAGTAAATTAGCAGAGCATTTTGGAGAATGATAAAATTACTTGTTTGCAACAGCGGAGGATCTATTCCAAAGTTCCTTACACTGACTCAATGAGAGAATGGATTAAAAATTTAATGATTTTTTAATTCATTTTTTCTATCATCCTCAAGTTATGGCCTTAATTTTCAAAGTCTCCATTTATCGCCATTGGAACATCAATATGTTCTTTCATATTCCTTTTCATTTATTTTACTAGTATCTGTAGTTTTAACTTTTAAATAACAAAACAAAAAAAGACTAAAAATATTTTTGTTTGTAATTTTTCTAAAGCAATTTCCTCCAAGGTTCTACAGACATATTTTATTGTACTATAGCTAGGCTATTGTAATTTTAATAGAAAGAATTAAAACTGTGTTCTTTCTGCCTTTGGAAATGGCAATAATCAGCTGATGTGTGCTTGATGAAAATGTGTACAGTGTTTGCAAGCTAACAGATTTTACATTTAAATATGTCTGAACAGGTAATGTGGGTATGTAACTTGTGCCGAAAACAACAAGAAATCCTCACAAAATCAGGAGCCTGGTTCTATAACAGTGGATCACATGCACCACAGCAGCCTGACCAAGAAGGAATTAGAGCTCTGAGGAATGAGGAAGCACCTCAAGAGAAAAAAGCAAAGCTGCAGGAGCATCCTCAGTACCAAGGACCCCCAGGTGACATATCCACACAAGCTTTGGACAAAAACAGATCTCAAGGGCTCACAAGACAAGATTCAATTAAGAATGGTTCAGGAGTAAAGCATCAAGTAACAAGTGACACATCAGACAGGTAAGAAAATGTTTGGTTTAAAGTTTTACCTTATTTTATTCTGTAGCCTATAAAATACATATTGGACATTTTGAAGAAGCAGCTGAAGAGTCTTTTGTTTGTTTCAGATGGTCATAGCCAATGTGTGCTTTTCATTACTTCTCATTATAGAAAGAAACATGGAACAGGGCAGTTGCAGTGTGACAGAGCTTGTCCAGGCGGTGGCAACTTTGTCAAATCATAGTCATTGAGCTGTGAAGAATGTTGCCTTATTTCTTTTGTGGTCACTAACTTTATAGCACAATTTTAGTAACCCGAAATATAACTCCAAAAGGCAGATTAACAAAAGATGGTGTCTGTTTGGACTACTGAATTAAAACATCTGGTTGTACTTGCAGCAAATAGTATTGAAGACAGTGAAGGCTTTGTGTAATGTCCTGAGTTCTTTCATGGTTTTTCAGTCTCTTGCTGTTAGTTGCTGGCATTAGTATGAAAGTTTTTTCTTCACTTTTTTTATGTCAGTGTTACTTGGAATTGGTTGACACTGTTACTCTAATGGCACTGATGTTGTAAGATCTGCTTTAACCAGAGGCTGAAGGTGGAACTTCCCTGCCTTTTTCTTGAGATGATTTTACCAAAAGGCAGAAGAAGGCTCTCAACCTCTGCAGCTACATTTTATTGGAACATAAAAGTGAAAATGGTTTCACTGAATAAATTTAATTTCTTCCTGAACAAGACCTGAATAGAACTTTACATATGGTGGAAAAGGAGAGAGTGAGCTTGCTCACGTGTTTCCACAGTAATGATACCCTCACGTGTGCATGAGAGAGTGAAACCTCCAGCTGCCTCAGAATTTGGCAGCCAGAGCAGTATAATCTGGCAGCCCTCCTCTGCTGCCCAGCTATGACCTCATTACAGTGTTTATTCTGTGAGCTTGAAACAAGTTAGACAGACATAATACCTTTTTACAGCTAATATAATTAAAATAATTTTCCTTTTTCCTCACCTCTTGAATTCCACCATATTTTATTTCCTAATTTTGGTCTTGTATGGGAACAAATTGAATGTAATTAATCTAAACTTTTTGTTTAACCTATTCTATTTGCTGGTCTTTGCTCTGATTTCAACTGAAGGATTCAGTATATGTGCTCAGTTACATGCGTGGTCTCTGGGAAATACAGCTGGCACCCTAAGTTGATGCTAAGGAGCAGGAGAGAGGGACTGATTGTCTTGTAATAATAATGTGATGATAAAATCCTCTTGCTCTTGTTCTCAGGAACAATTTAACTCTGAAAGTGTATTTGTGCTATGTATGCAGAATTACGGAGTGAGACAGAGATATACAAATAAATAATTCAGATGCAAGATGCGTTTACTGTAAGTAGAGTTATATGATAAACGTGGACAGTATAAAGTAATATTTGCCAACAGGAAGAATTTAGACTTTATGACTGAAATCAGAACAATTCTGCTGATTGTGATCACTTCTACTTAACATATTGTTTAAATCCATATTTTTTTTTCAGTCATTATCCTTTTCCTTTTTTATTTGGATAATAATACTGATGCCCCCTAATTAATGTATGAGCGCATTTAGAATATGATATTTATTACATTACTGAGGGATAGAGTGTCTTATGAATAATTTTCTTCCCTAATGATCCTCATATAAGCTCTCTTTTTTTTTTTTTTTCCCCTGGACATAAAGGAAAAGATTCCTCTGTGATGCCCAGTGAGCATCTTACTGGTCAAATGGGTTTTTAGAAGAGACTATCAATGTCTCTGATTAAGACTGTTGCAGATGGGGATATGCCTATATGCTGTGGTGCTCTTGCTGCTCTCGTCAATGATACTGGAAAGATGTACTGTTTGTGGTGGTTTTGGCTGGGGTAGAGTTAATTTTCTTCACAGTGACTGTTATGAGGCTGTGTTTTGGATTTGTGCTGAACACAGGGTTGATAGTATAGAGGTATTTTTGTTACTACTGAGCAGAGCTCATGCAGAGCCAAGACCTTTCCTGCTTTTCCTACTGCTATGCTGGCAAGGAACTTGGGGATGCATGGGAGGCTGGGAGGAGGCACAGCCAAGACAGGTGACCCAAAATGACCAAAGGAATTTTCCATAAACATCATGCTTAGTATACAGTGAGGGGAAGAAGGAGGAAGAGGGCATTTTAGGTGTGATGTGGTTTATCTTCCCAAGTAACCATTGCGTGTGATGGGGCCCTGCTCTCCCGCAGATGGCTGAACACCTTCCTGTCCCTGGGAAGCAGTGAATTAATTCCTTTCATTTCTTTGCTTGTGTGCAGAGCTGTTGCTCTTTCGCTTTCCCTGCTAAACTGTCTTTTTCTCAACCCATGAGTTTTTCATGTCCTTTCCTTCAGATTCTCTCCCCCATCCCACTGCGAGGGAATAAGCAATTGGCTGTGTGGGGCCAGGCTGCTGGCTGGACTTAAAGCATAATCCTATTATATTCAACTGAAGTAATGCATAGAATATATATCTCATAATTAGATATCATTTCTATATTAGAACTTATAAATCCATATATATTCTGTTTATTGTTGTTTATCAGATTAAGAAAACTCATTTTATCTATTTGAAACTTGCAGTTGTGGTCAAGCAATTATATATAGCTTTGTCTAAAGGCTGCTGGACTTCTGTCTTCTTTTGCAATTCTTCATGTGATGGGGTTTGGTTTCTTTTATTTATTTATTTTTTAATTAACATCAACTGTAAAAACAAGCCAGCACAGAAAAATGCTATATCATGGCAGGTTTTTTCTTCGTTTCTTGAACTACTTCTATTCAGAAATGGGCAACTAACTAGTAGGTTAGACCCTTTGTCTACATGAGGTAATTTGAGAAAAAAACATGGTCATTCAAAGTGTCCAAAATAATAGGGAAATAGACAAAAATGTCTCAAATATTTTGAAGTGATTGTTGTTTATCTTGCAAAACCTCTATAACAGAAGTAAGTAGAAAGTGAGAACTGTATTGTATGTCTTATTTTTCAACCCAAGGACATTAGTTTTGACACAAAAAAAAAATGAAAAAAGTTTGTATACTTAGGTTATTATAATTTGAATAGAAAGGAAAAATGTACCTTTTTTATCAAAGATTTTGAACAAATTTGCAACTTACTTTGACGTTGCAGCAATCACTACTTAGTAGTTCTTTAAATCAATCATCATGTATCTTGGTCATCTGGAACCAAGTCATTCACTCCTTGAATCTCAAGATCATCAGTGTCATTCTGCCTCATTCCTTATTACATCTTTCCTGATTGTACTTTTTTGTATTTCCATTCTTGAGTAGCACTCACCATAGTTTTTTCCTGTTTTCTTTAATAGTGTTATTCTTCATTAAAATAATATTCTTTCAACCATTAGATTAGTATTGATAGATCCCAAAATGTTTAGACAGACAGATATGGATTTTCTTTGACTGCTCTGAAATTTGTTGCCTTAAGGAATTCTGGGATGATTTTGGATTGCACATTCTCCAAGGAGGTTTTTCTTATATGGTATCCATTACAGAAAAAAAAATATAATTAAATGTTAAGGAGCAAGTTGTGCTTAACAGCAGTAGAACAGGTTTCCATTATTAATTTTTTTCAAGTTCATGGAACAGAATCATAGAATGACTTGGATTGAGGGGGACCTTAAAGATCATATAGATCAACCCCACTTGCCATGGGCAGGGACACCTTTCACTACACCAGGTTGCCAAAAGCCCCATCCAGCCTGGCCTTGAACACTTCCAGGGATGGATCATCCACAGCTTCTGTTGGCAACCTGTTCCAGTGCCTCAACACCCTCACAGTAAAGATTTTTAATTTATTTAAGTCTACCATCTTTTAGTTTTAAGTCTTTACCATAATATTTACAGTCTGTATTACAGCATTTTTACCACTTTGTATAGAGTAAACCCATGGATGAGGCAGCAGCAGCAGCACACCTTATGATTCAGTAACTGACCACGGTATATTGGGCACTGTTTGAGGTGACATTAGCATAATATATATCACAGGGAGGTTTTATATTAAGCACAGTTGAACTGTAAGCACATGCAGTGGTTTTCACAGACTTAACCTGGTGTGCAGAGCACGGATGCAGGTGCAGCGCAAGGGTAGGTTTGCTGCAAACTGCCAGATAATGTGGATCAGAGAAAAGCAAAATGTTGTTCTAAGTAATCCATAGACTCAGAAGGTCCATTCTGAGGTCTGCTGTGTACAGATGGTCGATTTATGGCTGCAGTTCTTTGATTTGCAGTATTCAACTATGCAAAAGGGTCCTATTTTATTTTAGTTTCGTCAAAGACTTTCATGTAGTTTATTATTCACAAGACCTACACTACTCATCATGCAATACATTGTGTTTTCTCTCCAGCAGCAAAATTATTTGAACAGACATAATCTTTTTTTTCAGGCATTTTGCAGCAGGCAATCAGTTTGTGAAATGGTTGGTTTCTTCATTCCAAAGCCCAAGCCAAAGCAAATGTTTATCATGTCCTGTTAAAATGTGTGCAATATCCTAATAATAAAATCTGGGAAAGAGGGAACCTTAATGCTGATATAAAGCTTTTTTACAAGTTGTTATCTTTCCCTGAATTGTTTGATCTTTAGGTAGTGTTGCCATGATTGACTTGTAAAATAATAATTTCTCTTGCTCTTTCTAGGATGTATTGTGAAGCCATTGCAGTAGTTTTCTGCATATCAATTCAGTGTTTTAATTTGTAAATATTTTTTACATTCCAAAGGTGTTGCTTCACAAACCTTTTTTCTATATACTTAGCTCTCTTAAAGTAGGAAACAACTCATGCATCTTCCCAAAGGAAAGTTATGACGACATAACTATTAATATATATCTGAATTGGTGTTATGTAGTTCAGGTAGATGTGAATTATTAATTTTTTTAAAAAATTATTGTTATTTTCCCTAATCTGTACTGTATGAATCAAAAATACTTTTCAAAATTTGAAAAGGATAACTTCAATTTTACAATATATATGTCATGCATTATATTAGTGTAAGAAAAACTTCCTCAAGGATATATTTAAAGAGATTCAATGTAAGAAAGACAGTAAATTTATTCTTGCTGCATCTATCAGAGGGTGAGCCATGTCGCAGAAAGAGAATTGGTTCTTGGTATCTGTAAAGATGATGATCTGTAAGATCATGATTTGAAGCAAGACTAACGAATAAAGCTGCCTGAACCCTTTTCAGATTAACTGTAAGGATATGAGATTAAATCATAAACCCCAGAATGAAAACAACAAATGGAGAGTGAGCAGCTGCAGAGTTGCACAACAGCAGTATTTATTTTCCAGGCCAGCAGATAAGGATAAAATGCGTCCTCCTTCCCTCTTCCTTGGCTTCTCCTTTCAAAGCTACATATGTATTCTGTGGTTTATTTTCTATCAACCCTCTTATCTAAGAAAAAAAAGAGTATTTTTGTGGTGGTTTCCATACACTGTAGTGGTCTTGGAGAGTATATTTTATTCAGAGTAAGAAGTGTAAACAAGAGTGTTGAAGCTACTTGGGTCCGAAGATGCACAATTTCTGCATGTAGTCCTTATGAAATGTATCCATGTGTTTTCCACATAGAAAGGCTTTATTCTGTTGTGTTCCCAATGGCAGTAGCATGCAGGTGGCTCCCTGTGTCCCTTTGCTTCTGTTCATGGGAGGAGGAACAGCATGAATTGGCACTGTAGGCTCTGTCTTTTGGGTCTGCAGTTGGGGATGTAAGGGGGTGAACAGAGAGAAATAAAGAGACCAAAATAAGAGAGAAAAGCAGGAGAGAGGAAAAAGCAGGCATAAGCTAGACTAGAAACATCAAAGAGCAGCATGAATTAAATAAATGAAAATGTGTGTCCATCTGTTTCATGTTATATCTTTTTCAAATGACTCTTCTTTAATTGCTTCATCACGAACAACTGATACTGAGAAGAGCACTGGGGGTAGTTTATTGCAATTTAAGAGATGACAATGTAACATTAAAGAATCAGTCAATTACATTTCTTTTTGAAAGGCTGAAAACTGGCAATTTCTCCAGATTATTGCTATTTTTCTTCTGCACCACTTGTGACGTATCACTGTAGTGCAGCCTCTGATTTTGATTGTTTCCATTTCTGAGTATCTAAGTTGATAGATTTTTAGGCCAGATGTGTTAAAAAACCTTTATTGGAGCTGTGAAAACAGCATATTTGAAAGCAATCTCAAGTAAAATAGAGGAAATTTAACTTTTTAACCTATTTTTTTAATCTGCTGACATATTTAAAGAAAGTGAGAAATATTAAAATAATTGTATAGAGACAGTTTTTAAAATAAAGGTGTTAATATCCAAGAGTCAGACTGATAAAACTCTGTGCAGATTTGTTCATATCCAGAAGTATCCATTAAGGAAAACAGGGTCTCTAAATTTTTTAGGATTTTTTATGTGAGACATAAGACATAAAAAGGTAATATGAATTATTTTTTTTAATATTGTTGACCACCACAGTAGAAAAATCCCCCACAATTCTTGTGAAAGCATAATTATATTCTTTCACTTCATGAATAAATCTAATAATTTGTACAAGAATTTTTTAGGTTGAGTTTAAAATTGAATTAGTGTTCTCTTCCATGCATGACTGCAAAGAGCTTGCTCTGGCTTTCCATGGTGCGAGAACCAGATGCAAAAGGCTTTGGAGGTACTCTACAGTATTTTTTAGCATATTAACTAAAGATTTAAGTTGTACAGGATTTTAACTGCATCTGAATAACATTTCATATTCATCTTTCTACTCCTGTTCCAGCATTTCTTACCACTTTGATAGTCAGTCCTTGGAGCTATAGGGGAAAAAAACCCTGTCAATCTCAAATCTAGTCTCAGTAGTTTTGCTTTTGTTTCATGTGCTGTCTTCCATTTCAGTGTCTGCTTTGCATGATTCTTAAGGTAATAGCTTACAACAAATAGATTAGTTTCTTCTTCATAGAGCTGCTGCTCTTTTAATTAATTTATCTACATATAGGATTAAGGGTATGGATCAACATTTCTTGGCCGTTCCAATTTTCAGATGGAAACTGTGTTTATCTGCTGTCTCAATCTTGGATGACATAAAAAGCAACTTATAACTATGGCCAGAGGAAGCAATAGAAATTTATGGGAAGGGAGCTAGAGAAAATGCAGTATTTAATTATTGAAAAGAAGTACCTTGGGCCCAGGAAAGTCAGAAATCCTTCAGTGCAGAAATTTTTACGAAATAATTAGACACTTTGGCAAAGATTAAGCTGTGCCTGCTTATGAGGATGAGTAAGGAGTTTGATATAATCTGTAATGCAGAGTCTCAGTAAGCAGTTCCTGAATGATACTGTCTATTAGCAGTCCAGACTACCTATAGTGGGTATCATATGTTTCTACCTGCTATTAATAGGTTGCAATGAGTTGTAGGATATCCATTCTGTTTTAATTTCTGGAAAAGACGTGGAGCTTTTTTAATTCATTACCTTTGCAGAACTGTCTGTCTTCTGAGAAATAAAATAGCTTGTATTGTTCTGTTTGTCTCCTAATGATGGTTTTATGGATCTCCTCCTCACACGAATAGTGACAACACAACGTTCAGGATGTGCAGCCACATTGTGACTTCAGTGTTTTTCTGAGATTTGCATTGCTTCCCTCCCTCCGCTTTTATTTTCCCTAACTGATTATGTTTTATTCAAAGAAATACCTTTTATTACTATTTCAAGTTGTCTTTATCTAGCTGTAGAACCTGTACCAAGTAGCATTGGGCCTCTGACCAGTGGTAGCTACAATTTGGGGTCTTTGTTTTAGGGAAATCCAACCTGTTTGGAGAAGTGAGAAAAAGAGGAAAATTCTGTAACTGCAGGAGAACTAACCTGCCTTTATGAACAGCCTAAAACTGCTGTATTCCTTTTCAAAGTGTTTTAATTAAGCACAAAACAGAGAGATTTAATTCCAGCTTTGAGTGACAGTCTGAATTCCTTGATTCTGCAGTTGTTCTCCGCAGTGAGCTAATCGCACCTTGATTTCAGGGAATTTCATTTTCATAGTTTACTGTAAAGTGCCTTTTCAAAAGTAATTCCTTTGCAACGTTCCTCCGTATGTTGCTTACTGTTTGTTACTGATTACTTGATTTTTTTTTCTCAATTATTCATATTTGTTGTGTGCACCTTACTGAAAACTATCACTTACTATTTGGCTTTTCCCAATCTTATGCAGAATGAGCTCAAGGAAATCTTGATATTCAGTGCAGATATTTGGTATCTTTGAAGTGGTGTTTGCCTTCCATTGCAGTGTTAGGTTTCTGTATACCACAGCTATGGGGTTTTTTTTGTGCTAAAGGACCATAAATAGTCTAAATATGTAAGCAAAGATATCAGTTGTATAAGAATATTGAATATTTTTGGTTAAATACTGACTACAGCTAACATTTATAGAATTAAATGTAGTTTTGCTTTTAACTAAATTGACCCTGTGTCAAAGCAATACCAGAAAAAAAGTGAGGGTGGTCACATTTTTAAATTATTTTTTAAAATTAATGAGACCAATACCCTTCTGGGTTGAGCATGTCTTCTTGAAGCACAGTTTTGTTGACCTTGCTCAAACATGAATGTTGGAGCTCACTGTGTTTATAATCCTTAGTTGTGCTGTGCTGTGTTTTTGGAGGCTAAGCTCTCTTCAGAAGTATAAAGAATGGATTTTGTTTAAATTTCATATTTAAAAACAATGGTGTGTAGAGTTGAACAAGATACATCTGTGAAGTGCAGCTGAAGGAAATGCCTACCATTTAGTGAAGTAAAATTTGTTGTTTCAGGCAGCAAAGTGATTCTGGAATTTGCAGGAAGCAATTCAGAGACTGGCCTTTTGTTTCTATACTTTTTACCATAGGTATACAGACTGAATTTAAAAAAAAAATAGAGAATGCATAATTGGTACTGGTACAAATTCTTTCTTTGTCTCTTTGTGCCTCTAGAAGCCACAAAAGATAAAGAAATTACTTCTGTAGTGCAATTTAGTTGTCATTTATCTTTTACATGGTAAGATTCAAAATTTTACTGTCAATCTATTTTATTAAGTCAGATCTGAGAAAAAAAAGCAACTAAAAATTAATGCAATAGGATGCGGGTGACCATATGTTCATTATTAAAGGTTACCTTGCTAAGTGATACTACTTTGTTTTCTGCCTTGTCTTTAGTATGATTATTCTAATTCTTTTTCTGCCCTTTCTTCAAGCCAAATCCTTGTTTGTTCCTTTGCCTACTCTGGAGTGTCCTTATATGATTATTAATTAATTGATTGATTTTATTAGCTCATTTTCATTGTATATCACCATCTCTTTCTCACTGGTGTGAGTTCTTACCAAACACTGGCTAGACATTAGAAGTGCTTTCACAGTATACCCGTGACATTCTTTCACTTAGGCTGACATTTTTTCCTTCTCTAACCCAGTTCTTCTTTCTCCCTGCTGTAGCTCACCTCTTTTCTTCACTTTACAACTCATGTGTCTTTTCAGTTTTATGGTGAAGTAATTGGACACTTCTCTCCCAAGCTTTGAGAAATCTTAATTTTGTGCTTTTCAGTAAAAATAGATCCCTCAGCATTCTTTACTAACCAGAAAGAAGACAGCCACAGACACTTTAAGGGAATAGTTACCTGTTCCAGCAAAGTAGTGCAGTACAATGTCATTTCAAGTTAAGGAGAAAATGTAGGTGACCTGAAGTCAGTGATTCTTAAAGTGGAGTTTTAAAATCCAAGGTAATACTTATATATGATATGCAGTGGCTTGTGTAAATATGCAACTGGCTCTGACTTCCTACGCTGTGCTGGACTGTGCCCTGAAATCATGCCCTGATGGTTTTAGAGAAAGACATCAGAAAGTGCCCAGTTCTGCAGCACTGAGCTCCTCGGAAATGTTGTTAGGGACCTCAGCAACTGCATCCTCTTCATGGAATAACTGGAGTTCAAGTTGCTCCAGACAAGCTTTCCCAGTTTCCAGTCCAGTGCTTTGTCAGCTGGTGCTGTATGCTGAAAGTGGCCCCTAGAAATAGTTTATATGCCAAAGTAAGTTTTCATTCTGCAGTGTGGAATAGAACAAACCATGAACTTTGCAGCAGAAAACCCATTTTCTTTCGTAAAAAGAAAGCATCAAGAACAAAACTTCTCTTGGCAATATTATGATCGAAAGTAAGGCATTTTAGCTGCAAGAGGTTTTATTTGTAATGACTGTGAAAATAGTCTGGTCAGACTTTAAATGATAGACTTTCTTGATGATCACTTAAAATTTTTTAAAAAAATACCCATCAAAACACAGAAGATTAGAACAAAAACCATCTGATTTACTCTGTAATTCCAAAAAAACTGGGAAGGTTCAGAGAGACGTTGCATTCTAAAGTTCCGAATCAGTGGACAAAACAATTTGTTTTTCCAGAGGTAGATTAATTTTAATTGAATCTTGTTGACTCTGGCATGAGGTGCTGGGCTGACAAAAATTGACCTGCTTCACTTGTATCTTTATGCTCCAGTTAGAACAGTAAAAAATTTTTAAGCTAGAAGAGGAATTCGAATTAGTTCAACAATCCTAACTCTTGAATATAAAAAAAAATGACAACTCAACAGTTCAGCAATTCCACCTCCTCATGAGGCTGAGATAATTGCATTTTATTCTTGAAATGGTTGTGTAATGATTAATCTTCCTCTACCATTAATTAAAGGGGTCTACAACAAAAGGTATTCTTGAAAGAAACCAAATTTAATTTGGATTTGCATTTCTTATAAAATAATGTATATTTTGGATGCTTCTCATGTCTCATGACTCAAGTAAATACAATGACTTACGAATTTATTTAGAAAATATGTATCAATATTTGAAACTAGAAATTTGATCTTTTAAGTAAATTAAAATTGAAAAAAAAATCTAATATCTACTCGACAGAATTTTTTAAATGCAGCGATGCTTTCCAAAGTTAGAGTATCAATTATAAAGACCATGAGAAGCAGAGCGGAAAGGAAAAGAGGAAGATATATAACTTAAACAATGGAAAAGCGCAAAATGAATTGTGAATGGGACTCAGAACAAACTCTGGAGCTTTGGCTACTAAGGACAGTGCTAATAGGGTGTCAACTTCTCAACAAACTTGCTTTGGATGATAATAGACTACATTGCAGTATTAACTGATGCACTTCTGTGCTCCTCCTTCAAGTAATTAGGAGCACTTGAAAGAATGTTTGTGTCCTTTTGGTAGATATTCCCAAAAGCTGTCAGTTGTTTTCAGAGATAACCCTGGGGAAGCCAACCAAGCCAGAAGATTTTGCTCAAGACAAGGATGATAAATTTCATTCTCTGTGTGTGTACAGCTATTTTTTTCAGAAGCATTTTTTTCATCTGAAAATGAGACTGATTTAGAAATGTATCCTGTGGTATGTCACTGAATATCATGAAACCTTACAGTTAAAACAACAAATTATTAAATTAACCCTAGCTCTCTTCCCAAATGGCCAATACTGCCTTTACTCCTCTAAAAAAGAACTCCTGTATTCAGTGGAAATCTTTCCAAAGTAAAATATTTACACAGCCTTAATGCGTATAAAACCCAGGCTCCATGACACTGTCAAAGGAAATGAATTCCAGAGGTGTGTGATTATCAGGAAAATATTCTTCTGGTACTCCAATCAGCTGAATATAGGAGTAACGCAGGAGACCATAAATCTTATAATGACATGAAAGGAAGATAAATTAGTCTCTTTGAACTCATCCCCAAGATATGGAAGGCTCAAAATTTTATCCAGTGTACTGAACAGCAGAAATTAATAAACAATCCTGTGCATAGATGTGTTGTCTTAGCTTCTGTTTCACAAAATGAAAAGACTGGTCTTAATCTTACTGTTATCTGGAGGGTGATCTGTCTTTAGTTTACATGTATATTAGTCTTTGATTCCATCACAGATCACCTGGACATTTTGAAGCCCAATACAAGTTTGGAGGCCCATTAAGGTCCAAATCAGTCATCTGAAAATAGAGATATGGCATTAAATCTTTTAAATTTTCCAAGTGACTAAAAGAAATTTCTAAAATTAATTAAACTTCCAAATTCACTGTGAATGAGAGCCAACTTCTGCAATGTATAACCACCATGGAATTCCAGATCAGTGTATCTGTTACTTTCTTTACAGAGCAGGGAGCTTTATGATCAGCCTGCTCACCCCAAAAAGAATTTGTGTAAAGGATCTCATTCAAAGAGGATAACTGTGTATTTCATGAAGAAAATGTTATCTGTGTGTGTATTGGAATCATTACTGTGCTAGGTGCATTTACATTGTTGGTGGTCATCAGTGGACTGTTTCAGGATTTACTTTTTACTGAAAATTTGGGGATAACAGTGTCCTTTCTTAAATTTCTCTAACTTGCAGAAAAAGGGATCTAATTCCAAACTGTGTGCACTGAGGAAATCAACTTGTGCCTTGAATACATCATCCTGAGGATAAAAAATTGCAGATGCCTGAATGCTTTTGGTGTGTGTATGTTCAGCTTCTGTTTCTGGTATTTTACATTATAAATCATGTATAATATTTTCTTAGTATTTGAAATCACTTTTATTTTTTTAAAGGTGACAAATGATCACTTTTGATCAAAGTGAAGAACAGAAATCTCTTTTGTAGCAGATGAAGTTTTTAGTGCGTTGTTTCAAAAATCAATCAAATCTCTGTTCTAGGCCAGCAGTGCTTGACTAGTGAGACACATCTCATTGGTGAACCATCCAGAGCTGCAAATGAGGCATAAAGCAGGATTCATGTACTGTAATGAGGTGCAAAGAAATATCAATTGATTGTAAGTCAGCTGAAGGTAAAATTGGTTGAAATATACTCTAAACCACGAGTTCTGCAAGATGCAGCACCTACTGAACATTGAGCCTTTTGTATCAATGTGTGTTGCACATACTCTTCTACTTCCTCACCAGTGCATAGCAGCTTTCTGTTGTTCAGTAATGCAGCTGTTGTTTTAGTCAGGGCAATGAAGTCTCAGACGTTTTCCAACTCTGATAGCCCAATTCTTCTACGTCAATAGCACTCCTTTAATACTTTGAGAAATATTTTTATATGTTATATGCCACATGTATGAATGTGAACAAATGTATATATTCATATGAAAAGTTTAGGATGCCTAACCATTTCAGTAGAATATCAGACAGTCTGAGGAAAGTGGAGAACTGATTGTGGGATAATGACATGACCCAGAAATCCAGCCAGTATTTTGTCGAGAAAACTAGATGTTTTTCTCCTGTAGGAAGCTGACTAGTCCCAGGGAAATGAAACAAAATTAGTAGCATGTATGAATTATTTTAGTACAAAATAGATCATGCTTTTGCAGGTTGAAGAAGTAATTTGTACATTTAGTAGACAAATAGGTTGGCCTTTAGTTTACCAAATGCAATTTCTGCCCCAGCAGCTCTTTATATAAATTGTGCGTTAGTAGTTTAAAAAACCTAATATCTCTAGATTTTAAGACTTCTTTTTTATATGTCATATCTGCCATCAATAAGAATTTTGCTTGAAACCATGCAGATCCATAAAATATTTGTGTTATATGTGGGGAAAATGCATAAGTAGGAAAAAGGGAGAGAATGAGCACACGAGGACTTTTTTCTGATGTGGTGTCAGAACACAGACAAGGCAGGAACTGGAAAGTGTTCTCAGCAGTACAAATGCAACCACAGAATTATATTCCTACTTCCTAAATAAGGAACTTAGACAAGCATAAGAGCACTTCATTAAACCTATTTTTGGGCACTCATGCAATTTTGGGCGACGTGATTTTCCCCCTTCCCGCCACGTGTTCCTTTTTCTCTCTATTGATTATACAGCAAGAAAAAGGGGGGTAACCTTCTAAGCTGCACTCCTTAGTCATCTGTATTTAGGTGGGAGCCTTGGTATTAAGTTCAGTCTAAGCTCAACTTCTAAATTTGCCTAACATAATAATGTCTTCATTTTTAAGCATAGACTTAGCTACTCAAGGAATAGTTAGAAATGCCTAGATCTGGCAAATGAAGCAGAACCAGGCACTGAAGCTTTATTGAGGACCAAGCAAGTTGTATAGATTGTGCAATATTCAGAGGCATGAGAAGGACAGAGATAAGAGAAATAATTAAAATTAAACATTTCATGCAATTATTTTCAACTATTCTATGCTTTGTCATATTTAAATAAAATTTCCCATATTGCCTTTCAGCTAATATGTTAAAAAGAATTCCACAGAGAGGTTTGAGAAGCCATAATCTATATTGAGCTAAGGAAATTAACCAATAAGTCAAAGTTATTCATGTTAAAGGTAGCTTAAGAATAATTGTACTGGGAGGTAAACCCTGTTCTGAGGCATAGTTATTGATTCATTTCAAGAATTACTACTGTTGTGGTATAGTCTATCACAATTAATAACAAAAGCTTTTTAAATTGCAATTTTCCTATTTCCTTCATCCAATTTATTTGTTATTTTCTGCTGTCTTACTCATCCTGAAATGCGCAGTTTGTGTGGTCAGTGCCAGTTTTTGTGTGTGTCCATATCAGGCCTAACAGTAGGATTTCCCCAGTGAACAGATGGCACATTTCCGACTATCTGTGTAAGGAGCAAAATCAGACCTAATGCTGTGTTATCTGAGTTTTGAAAAATGTAGATTTTTTTATCACTAAAATTATTTATACTAAGTCATTTAGCATTCAAATTTCACAAGTCTTCATTGTTTCCTTTCATAGATCTAGAATTTAATAAGCAGCAACTTGTAAAAAAAAGATAAAATCTCTATTTGCAAGTATTTTATTTGTAAAATGCATTCTTTCCAAACTAGTAAGTATGCAGTCAAAAGTTCATGTTTATCTTGCTTGCCACTTTTTTAGAAAGTTTTAAAGCCATACTGATCAATGGATTATGATTATTTCTTAAATTTACTTAGACTATGATGAGATGCAGGGAAATGAGGTCTTTTATGTCCTCGCAGAACTTCAGCACACCTAATTAAGGGCTTTTCTGCTTAGGAAGTCCAAAGCTGATCTGGAATTTCCCATCAGGACTTGGCCTTTTGGGCTGATGTACTTGACTTTCTTGGAAATCTATACATGTCAAGCTTAATTTTGTCTTTCATTAAAAAGTACACAGTTGCTTACCTTTTCTCCCCTGTATGTACTGCAAATTTTCAGAGAGGTAAAACCCAGATTCCTGTAAAGGTGCAAAAGGTATGCTGATAACTTATCTTTGTATTTTATCTTCAATGTAAATAGATTAATCAGAGCAGCTCCTTAGCCATTTTGAGTATTGTTGTACGTGCTGTGTGGGGTCATGACCGAGGAATGGTGCACAGGCTGCTCCGACTGGCACCAGAGCAGTTCCAACACTTGGAAACGCTCTGGGGGCACAGTGTTGAACTGCGCTTTTGGGCCTTCATCCAAACACTGTTGGCATGCAGTGTTATCCCTGATTTCACTGGAATTAGGCTACTAAACAGTTGATGCTACAAGGAATGGAGCTCAGCAGACTTCGGAACAGCAAAGTTCTAGAATCCTAAACACAGCAAGTAAGAGAAGGGCTTGGGGTTCACGCTTCTTGTGGAGACCACTGACACTATTCTTACATGCAACCAGAGTCAGATCACTTAAATTCATTTCCTAAAATATTTAATAGATAATTTGGCTACAAGGTTTCTGATGATTGACTGTTTTTATGGAGCTCATTCCAAAGATAAATTATTATTATTTCATTGCTTGATATTACTGCTAGTGGAACAGGAGATAAACTTTTGTAAGCCCTTTGTGCATGGGATACCACTAACAGCAAGTCCAGTGGAAACTGAAGAGTGAGAGAGTTAGATACAACAGGGAGGTAGTTCCATGAGCTTCAGAATCAGTACAGGCCATAATGGTGTCTCATGTTTTTCTGCCCAATATCTTCTGTGATGTGATGGAGGATCACAATAACTTCAGCATCCTCTCCTATTACTTTTGACAATTTTGTCAAACTTTAGATGGGAATGGAGCGGTTATTTACAGACCATATTCTGACTGTCTTTCTACTGTGAAAGTCCATGGGTAATGGCTCAGTTCTACCTACTCTTTCCTTATGTGCATTGACTTGGGTCTTCTATCATGATGCTGATTTTCACACAGCTTGCTGAAAATTAACTACTTGAACATTGATGCTCTGTGAAATTAACCAGTCTCCTCAAGCATATTAGTCATGGTCATAGATGATGATATGGAGCAAAAAATGGATAAACAGACTGTCCAAGATTCTAAGTCTCACATCCTTGGCTTAAAATGTATAACTTAGACTAAATGGAGAGAATAGGTTATTACTAATTGGCTACATGGGAGAAAAGTTAATGAGGACACTGAAAAGAATTATATGAATATGGGTGGAATGCCTCAAAAATTAAATTAAAAAAGAAAAGACATGTGGAAGATTCTCAGAATAGAATGCAAGAAATTAAAAAGAGTATTTCATGGTTGACCATGAGGATGATCTTACTTTTACATTACTATACCTTGGTAGTGGATATTTTTGGTAACAAGATTTGGTCTCTTAGCTGGAATTTCCGTATCGTTCATTGTAGATCTGTGATCTGACTACCAGGGAATAAAATCAATATCACTTGTCCATTCTCAATTAATGTTTAACTCAGTGAATTAAATAGTTCTTTCAAAATTTAATATTTTATGAGAGAGAGAACAGCAGCAAAGACAAAATCCCCTTTGAATAACCAAGAGGGTCTTGATGGTCATATTTTAGGAAGCTAGAAGAGAACCTTGGGACTCAGTTTTCCATGTTCCCTAACACTGTTCTACCTGCCAAACTACCTGTAATAAAAAGAATGGTGCATTTTAATGACTACTCAGGCACCAGCTCAAGGAGAGGATTCATTATTACAGATCTTGGACAGAGACTGATGCTTCCCTGTAGCCTGGATTTAGGTACTTTTATCCTTTTGGGATTGGGACTTTATCTGTATTCTTATATTAGATATTCAGAATACTGGCTTCTATGACTGCTATGATTCTTATGTGATTAAATTTACAGTTGTAAATTTTTCCTTAGTTGCTAAACTTCTCTTGTGAAACTGAACCTTTGAACATTGATGTAACAAAATAAAAATGAGCATGTGCTTTACCGCAAAAGAAAGTCTGGTTGCATTTCAGTTGCAGTAGTGAAGTGGAATGTCCATCCTTCAATGTAATTTACGTTAGTCCCTCCAAGTCATGTCCCACCTCGGAGCATCAGTTTGCTGATCTGACCCAAAATGAGGATCCTATAAACTGCAATAATGTGAGACCATCCAGAGTGTGGGGCCACTGTTGTTAGCTTTCCTATCTGAAAAGCATTTGTTCAGATGTTTTCTCTTTTAATAAGGAATATACTTCAACAGTCAAAATTTTTTAATTGTAAATATTTAGCTAAGTGCTTTGATGAGGGCATATTGAAGTGCAACGGTGCTGCATTACATGTACTTATGTGCTAATAATTTTATTTAGGATCTAGGTGAAAAAACCAGACGTTTGACTTTCTGTACATTAAAAATTCCCACTCTTATCCTCAAACTTCAAGGGACTCATCTCTACCATTTTCTTTTGCATTTCCATCAAACTATACTTAGGTACTAACCAGTAGATTAAAATGGAATAAAATCCAAAATTTTCTTCTTTTCGTTGTCAGCTCCATTCTGATTCTGAAAAGATGGAACTTCACTGGGCAGAGCCTGCTCTGCTCATGCTCCTTCATTCCATTTCCTCCAGCCTCTTCTTGTTAGGTCTCTTTACTTTCTTGATTCTTCTTAGCTGAACAATAATATTTCAGAAAAGGTGGAAATACCTAGAAAGAGGTCTTAGTAAGAAGTCTATATTATAAGGTCAATACAATACCAGAGGCCACATAGTAATTACAGGAAGGAATTGTCTATTGGCTAAAGGGATTCTTGTAGAGTGTTAGAAGGGTCAGGAAAAAAAGCAGTTTTGCTTTTTTCTGTACCATTCATTTTTTGTAATAAAAAAAAAAGTTTCTCTGATCAACAGAAAATAAAATTTTCATGAAAATTCCAGATATCAAAAAAATATGTATTTGCACAAGCCTCCTGTCATTATAGTTGAATTTTCAACTAGTAGCAACTATTGAGTATTTACCTTTAAAATCACTCTATCTTTTCTCTATGGGAGGTTTTATATGCATGAGTGCCTACAGAGTATTCTTCATTTCTTACCCTGAAATTAAATAATAATAAAAAAGACTAAAAATGTATCTCATTTTTTCAGTAGTTTTAGAACAATTTAAAAAAAAAGAAGAAAAAGTATGCCACAATTTCCATTTTAAATATCTGAAAATGAAGATATTAAAAAGCGAATGTCAAATGTTCAGAAGTTGGTTGCAACTACAGGAGCATTCAGGTGGTGATGACCATTCATGAGGAACACAACAAAATCATGATGTACTTGAAATAAATGACAAAATATTGGTCTTGTACCTATACCATGGTCAACACCATCTCTGAACTGTTAAGTGGTGCGTATTATGCTGATTGGAATGACTCGAATCCTTTGTGACAAGATGATTCTGTTTCTTGGAGCAGATGCAAAAAATTTTTCTTTTTTGATGGAATGAATGTAAAGGCAAATTTCCTTATGTTACAAAAACGAATTCTCTGTAGTGTAGGTAGGATGGTTTCCAAGTATTATTCTTCCGCTTTTTTATAGCAGGATAACCATAAATACTCATCAGTTCCTGCTCCAGGATCAGTTACCAGTTCTGACACACATATAGTCTTGTGCTTTTGACCACAGATTCATTACTCAAAACCAAATGCTTCCATAATGTACAGTATGTTATAGACATCAGAACAGATATTAAAAACTGTTTTGTTTAGTGTTTTGGAGGGTTTCATATGAGTTTTGCAAACACTTTTATTAGTAGATATTTTCATAGTTAAATAAAATAAAATATGTGTTTTAAAGGGTCCTGGAGATTAATTTGTTCCTATTTATTTTTTTTTATATTATTTGAAAATCTGTGGTGTAGTTGCCATCCTTCTGGCCAAAGAAGCCTGGATGGTTTTTCCCTTCTGAGCACATAAATGTAACACATTAATTAGCTGGAAGGTTGCTTATTCCCACATCATCTGGGATTAAAATTGCTTTCAGTGGAAGATCTTTAGTAATGGCCCTCATTTTATATTGATTTGTTTGGATATTTTGTAATTAGTGCTAAGATGTTAAAAGCTGTGGATGAAAAATGAGATATTAGAAAAAAAACCTTTTTAATTGTTATATTTCAATTTGACAGTGATATAATACTGTACTGTTATGTAACACCATCCTCTGCACAAGCATTGAAAGAAAAAAAGAAAAATGTTTTGTAGTCAGGACTTCTTATTTTCTGTACATTTAGTGGTATTCACAGTACATATTATCTTCCAAAATCTTCCTCTGTTGCATTAAAAGACTGATTCTTCTTCTTGCTCTGCCATTCTATACTCTGTGTGCACCTGTGCACAGGCTCCTGAGACAGTGGGTTTTCCTGGAAGCAGACAGGTTTGGAACACCCTAAGAAGTGATTGATTTTTTTTCCCTTCTATCATGGCTGATTCAGTGCTATAAACTTTTAAAAGATACTGAAGACTTCTCATTTTGAAATGCAGTGCATATGTATAAAGCAGCCATTCCTTTTAGTAATGGTTCAAGTTGTGTAATAAATCACTGCCTTGGTGCTGTATGTACAGCACCTGCCAGAGTGGTTACATATAGAATGTATACTGTTTGCTTCAGTCATGAATTGATGTTACATTTCATTACATTTGCACTGAAAACGTGTTATCTCGTATAAGGTATGGTATAGCTTTTCAGATACGAGACAAAAGATCTGTTGTTACAGTCTCAGTGCTACACGTTGTTTATCATGTGAATAATATTTTTAGAGTGGTCTTTCTGCCCTTACATTTAAAAAAATTTTAAAATTCTACATACATGGTCACGGATATTAGTCATTTTTACAGGGGAGGGAAGGAGGAGGGGAAGATGCAGAAATCCTCCTCCTCTTAGACAGTAGTAACAGTGCGAGGATGCCTTGTCCTCATTTTTTTTTTACTTCTGAGATTTTATTGCTGGCAGCCAGATGTGCTGAAACTCCTGACGACAGCATCTATTCACTGCGTGTTTTTAATAGGCTTAGAGAAATATGAGTAGAGTACATGAAAGCAGCTCAGCTTCACACTTCAGCTGGGAATGCCCAAAAAGCTCTCTGCTGTTTAGAATTCTTGCTACAGTCAGGAGAAAGCCGCACGGGTACTAAATCTTCTACGACTGAATTAGAAGAATAATGACTGTACAATTAACTATCAGCCCCTGCTCATTTAGGCACAGTTTTTACAGAGACCAGGAGAAATATGGAACTTGATTGGCATGTTTGTATTTGATGGTGTGTACAAAATAGATGACTTTTAAGACAGGTGGTGAAGAAAAATAGAAGGGAAAGAAAGAGAGAAAATGCAATTTGAGACACTGCGCCAGGTCTGCAATTCTGTTTTATCTCATTTTCATGGGGTTTTCTCATCCCCTCCAAATATTTTACAAAATGATCTTTTTGGACAAACGCTGAACAACACTAGGTGAGTAGAAATAAAACATTTTTGCTTTATCATTTCTATTCCTGTGCTGGTGGTAATCTATTTGCATGCTTTTCAGTAGGGTACTTTTATAGTTGCACTCCTAGATATTAACGTTTCTATGGTGGCAGCGAGTCTGTTCGTGTTTTTATGTTTTATGTAAGGATTTTCATGAGAGCTCGATCTGCAGAAATAAAACCAGCAAAGATACAATAAAATATTTAAGATGGTTATGTATCTTTCAAGTACATTAGCTGCCATTAGAAGCTGGCATTATTAGCTGTAATCCTTAAAGCATATTAAATATTCATAAACAAATTTGTCAGAGAAAATGATTTCTGTGTGGATATGGCAGTGAAAAGATTAAATGCTCAGAGATGTCTGTTTAATCATACATAATTTATTGGAAGATTCAAATTAGTACTCCTGCATACCTTTTGCAAAATAGGCAAAAAGCAGTTCCTTAATTTTAGAAGATTTAGGTTTTGTGTATGAGGCTTTTCAATAATCTTTTTAACTGGCCAAATTATAGCTGATCAGTGGACACTTTGCAGCAGGTCAGTCAGCTCTGTAGGCTATCCTTTTGTGAATAGCTGTTATTTTGTGGGAATTAGAAATGATAAGGCAAAGTTGTTGTTTGTTTGTGTGAGACAGTTATTGAATTGGTTTCTTAGGATTTTGGAGGGATAAACTGCATTAATAATGCCTCATCTCTGTGGCATTATTCAGTAAACATATTGTAGTACAGTTCAGAACTTTTTCATACTGCTGTGAAATATTAACAGTAAAAAAAATTAATTACTTCATTCAAAAGAATGAGAGTGTAGGTCAGGCAGAAAAAGAATCCTGTAGTATTTTTATAAAGATAGTGCACTGATGGAAACATTCTGGAAAAACAGTGGAAGCAATATTGCAGTGACTATATCCAGTGTTTTAATCTTCTCTCTATCTGTGGGAGAATTCCATTTTAAATGGGATATTGTTTCTCAAATACAGAGATATTTGCACTTGTAACTTTAGAAAACTGTTATAATTTTATTTTTCAGACTTTAATTGTAAGGATTCTCTCCCTTCCTGCTGCTATTTGCTTTAAAGATATTTTAATGTTTATTTAATGTTACTGTTCTCAAGTTTTGTTATCGTGGTTATGAATTTCTAATTAGGCACACAAAATTGTGGAGGTTGCTTTAGCAATCAGAGCCACGGTTATGATTTAAGATCTTTTTAGATATATATGAAATCTGTATTCCAGGAGATTTTTTCTTACATCCCTCTGGTGTACTGTGAAATCTTTGAAGCTCTACAAAATGGAGCAATAATTTATGTATTATCAGCTGTGGCTGTAAAACTGTGCATATTTCCAAGTGCACAGTTTCAGGCCTGCAGCAACCAACAAAGCCCTTAGCAACTGTTCTAATCAGCCACCATCCCAGTCCTGGTTTTCTGGCTCTGCTTTTGCAGATCAAAGCCATGCTTTTTGTACATCAAGGTGCATGCTTTTTGTTGATTATTTTCCAGATCCACATGCATCATGCTTTTAGGTGTGGATTTTTGCTTGTGAGACTCCAGCAAAAGCTGCATACGGTATCAGCTTTGAATCAAAACACATTAGGGAATTATTTTGTTGCGTTTTCTGTGCCTGTGATTAGAAATATATTTATTCTAGGAGACTGGCAAACAAGAAAGGATTGTTAGGAAACTGAGCCTCCTACTCAGTATGGACTGTCTTATTTAGGATGAGAATAGTTCTGTTTTCATAAGGAGCAAGGTAGTGTTTTTCTAAGTTTCATTCCTTTTGGTTTCGATAGAACATTGTACAGTTTTTAGCAATATGCAGCAGTAATTGTGAGACACTAAGACATGATGCTTTCTGTGTCTTCTGACACTCAAGTTAGGTGAAAGTTTTTTAAGGTAATTGAGTAAAGAGATTCCCTTCTTTGAATAAGTATCAATATTTTAACTTTGATCTTGATAAAAGGATTCTGAAGAAGTCATCTATGAAGTAGTCACTAAAAAATCTTGCTGGCATTTATTTAGGAAGCTAGTCAGCTTGGCTTACTGATTTAAAAAAATATGTTCTATTTTTTAATGAAATCAATGTAGTTTATATCATATGTAGATTTTTTGCTTAAAGCTTTGCAAAATTAATGTAACGCACTTGCTAAAAATTAATTGTTCATGCATTAGGAGTTAATGTTTCAGAAGTGTGGTAAGAAAAACATTAATACTTTCAGCATGGAAGAGATCCTGCTCTGATGAGGTATAATCAGAGGCCTGCCTCTTTGGTCTTCAAAGTTCTGTATTTTGTCAGACTAAAAAGCCATGATCCCTTTTTCTTTTTTTACAGTTTCTTTCTTTTGTTTTTATATCTAAAAATTTCAAGTCAGAGTCCAGAAAGATAAGAGCTGACATTACATACAGAATGATTAATGCTGCTTATACAAAGTAATAATGTGAAGAAAACAGGTTAATGCATTCAAATAGCAGAGTGGATAATGGAGTGTAAACCAGAAAGTCATAGGATATGAAGTATACATGTATCTGTAACTGAATATACATTCCTCCTAATTTTCACATCATTTATTATTGGAGTTCTTCAGTTCTTCTGAAAGTTTTAGATATGCTGAGATTTTGTTGCAGTAAAGACAGATATCTTGGGCTTCACTTTCTGATATTATGTCAAATATTGACAGGAATATATATTAAACTGTTTTCTACTATTTCCCATAGAAACTTTACCTGAGTTGGGTTCTTATTTGCAGAGTTTTGCGTTGCAGCAGCTGATGTAAGAGGACCCCAATGATATTAACTTCCTCATTAGTTAGATTGATTTTGCCATTTAAATGGGTTTAGTTATCTTCTCCAAACAGCTTCTGTTGGAGGAATATTGCAGTTGAGCTCTTTTGCCATCTGTAGGGCAGCACTTCCCTGTGAGATGCTGTGAACAGTGTAAAGGAGAGAGCTGGTTTACTGGGCCTCCCTTCTGTTCCTACACGGCTCTGTCTGACATTACCAGCTCCAGCCAGTTGAAGCAGTAAGAGCTCTGATTTTACCTCAAAATTGTGTTTCATCTGTATTGGAGACTGTGGTGCTACTTCCTGTGTCATAGGTTATTTTCTATTGAAAAATGCTAAGAATGACCTCGTGTTGGGAAGCCATAAGAATTGTTTTCCATTCTTAACATCTGGCAAACAGCCAGTTAGTTCAACAAATTTTTCATGTGTCTGGGTAATTAAATCAGGAGACCTTTTCTGAAAACACAGTATATGCTTACATTGCATCTGAGTTTTAAAGCAGCATCTAAAGGAGCTTCAGTTTTTCTGCAGTCTAAAATTTGTCTGATAACTTTCAGTGACATACTTTTCATTCAAATAACAGAAGACAATGAAATACAGTTTTAAAATGTTTTTAAAACCTTTAGTAATGAGATAAGCTGGATTTTCTCATTGCCATTCTTCATTTAGTGTTTACTGTACAAATGCTGTGCTGTCAGATGCTCTATTTGTAGTAGCCTACTTTGAGAACTCACAGTTGCTTTGGGCAATATTCAGATTAATACATCAGTGCATAATGGCAAGTATCTTTTGTGACTAAACTTGATAAAACAGTTCAGTGGAGTATCAGTCCAGATTTGCCGTCACAATATGTATTAAAAGCTTTGCTCAGAGAATGGAAAACAGTGGATTTACCAAAACTGAGTTTCTCACATATTGTTGCTTTTCTTTTGTTACAGCTATGTGAAAGTGAGTTTGTTGTTTAGGTTGGCCACACAGGGGCATAAGACAACTAATATATTCAGCCCAAAACCAGTATAAAGGTTGTTCACAAACTCTATGTACAGCAGAGATTTGGGAATTGTCCAATTTTTGAAACTAGACACAGTTTAAAAAACCAGATTGTATTTTCTTTTATTAAATTAAAACCAAGTATTTTTAAAGACCTTAAGAATTTTCACTTTTTTAATCCCATTGGCAAGCATCTTTTACATAAATACACTGATTTTTCAGAAGGTTACTACAATAACCAGTAAATTAACCTGTTTGTGAAATCAGATACATACACTGAAAAATATCATTTTAGTGGAAACATATGATTTATTTTCATTACTTAATTTTCTGGTTTTTTTTTTATCTAAGTATACTGAGTAGCTATTTACTAATGCTCCATTTTATAATGAAGCCATCACATGATATCAAGAACTACTGGCACAGACAATTGTTATTTTTCACGGTACAAGTAATGATTGCTTTGACATTGAAGCAAAAAGATAATTTTCTGTTCCTTTTGGGGAAAAATTTTGTCAAGATGTTTCTGTAGAATAGATTTGAGAGTTTTGTTTGTTTGTTTGTTTTTTCTCCCTGACTCTGTACTGGCTCAACAAAGCAAGAGGTTTGCTAATATTCTAAGAGAATGCTGCATTTTTAGATATTAGTAGCCTAAGAGCCAAGGAGAAAACACCATAATGGCGTTAGAACTGGGAGTATGTTGTCTGTATTCTGTCATGCAGTACTGAATAATAACTGAAACTGCCTTTCCTCACTTTCCAAAACTATGTCTATGGCTACCTTTAGAAATTTAGGTAGTTGGGATTTTCATGTCTGCTCCTTTTTGCCTCCATACTAGATTCATAGAATCCTGCTTTAAGTATTTTCCTCAAATCTGCAGCTCATGGCCTTTTTCAATTAGAAAACACACAAGGTTGGTAAAAAATCCAGAAATTTTATTTGTATTCCTACTATGTATTTTCCCCCTAATGATTTAAAGGCATAGCAAAGCTATTTCCTCCCTTTGTTCTTAACTGTTTGTGTCTTGCTTCAGGCACAATCAGAATTCCAAAACTAAGCTAGTTCCAGTCCTAGTCCTCTATATTACTTCAGAGAGGTCATCCATGTCAAATGATCCTCTAGATTTATTTCTTTCTGAAATTATAGGGATAGCCATATTCAGGTGAAGTTCTATGTGTTTATTTATATTTATATTTTTTATTTATGTTAATATATTTCCATTAAAACAAGGGGAAGACTGGCAGCTGGGACAGCAACTTGTATATAATAAGCAGAAAGAAACTCATGCAGCTGTGCATTTGGTCTTTTTTACTCCTTTGCTATACATCCCTTGTAGAGCACTCTGGGTCCTCTTCAAGCTGCAAATAAGCAGATCGAGCTCCATCTATCCTTTGCCCCTCGACTTGCTTCTTTGGGACAAAGTGGGACAAGTAGCATGATTTTCCTAATCTTCTCATGTTTCTATTTCCATTGTAGAAAGCAACAACATACTAACTTGCCCCAAAGCTTTTTCTTTCTGAGTTGTTCTGTATTCCATCCTGTCTTGGCAGCTGTTGGGTTTGGGGTTTGTTAAGTCCCTACTTCTAGGAAAAATGCTCCCTGTAACATTCTGTTATAGATATTTTCAGAGAGAGAAAAGTAAGATATTTCCTTACAGAACCATTTCTTTTCCCATCTCTTCCAGCTCTGGAGAGAGATACCTTCTGTTACTTCCACCTCAGTTGCTACAGATTTAATAAGGTGGCATATGCTTCCTCCATGAATCTCACAGAGCTGTGGATATTTGCAGCCATAACAGGTTTCTCTCTATTCTCATTGTGCATCAGCTGCTGTTATCCGATGATGGCAATAAAATCCTAGCTGGCATATGATCTTAACCTCCCACCAGGAAGAAAAAAGAGGATGGATCAGAGGTGGATAATATCTCTCAATTCAATGAGTATGTTAAATTGACAAATTCAAATAATGTTAAATTTAGAAATGATTAAACATGCCTTAAAACTTGATTTCTTTTTCTCACCTGGATGAAAGCAACAGAAACTTAAGCTATGTTTGAGTTACCAAGTACAGCATTTTTGATCAGAACATGTAAAACAATCTCTTTCTATTATTGAATAACTCAGATTATTCCTGTCATTCCTCATAACACTCATGCAATATGTGGGTATTACCTTCCTTTTCTGGAATAAGAAAAGACAGAGGCCATGATATTAAAAAGTGACTCTGGTTTTCTGTACTTAAAATATTTAAGAGATTTGTTCAATTATGAGATCTCAGTATTTTATGAAAAGCACATGTTCCAATATTCAGGAATCAAGGTTGCTCATCTCAATTGGTCATTAAATAATAGATATATTTGAGTATAGATTGAGCTGTGGTGTCTGGAACAATAGCCCCAGATATCCATTTTGCTCGTTTTCAGGGTGCTGTCACTCTGGCAAAACTGGCATGAGTGCTAAGCACACCTGCTCTGTACTGCCTCTGTTGAGAGTTTGGTATGTTGGTGTGTGCCAGTCAATACTCCAGACTATTTACTGTAGCTGGTCAGTCTTATATTCATAAGTATTTCACTTTTCTACCTGTGTGGTCAAAAACGCCTAGGAAGAGTCTTCACCACTCCTGCTTCATGCATTACTAAGTATGTAAAAAAAAAAAAATAATCACAGAATATTTTGAATTGAAAGGGACCCACAAAGATCATTAAAGTCCAGCTCCTGGTCCTACCCTAGACAGCCCCAAATGCTTCTTGAACTCTGTAGGGCTTGGTGCTGTGACCACTTCCTCGGGGAGCCTATTCAGTGTCCAGCCCCCGTCTGGGAGAAGAACCTTTTTCTCACATCTAACCTCAGTCTCCCCTGGCACAACTTCATGCTGTTCCCTGTCACTGCTCACCACAGAGAAGAGATCAGTGCGTGCCCCTGCTCTTTGCCTCACAAGAAAGTTGCAACTGCAATGAGGTCTCCCCTCAGTCTCCTCTTCTCCAGGCTGAGCCAAGTAAGTGCCCTCAGCTGCTCCTCATATGGCTTCCCCTCAAGGCGCTTCACCATCCTCCTTGCCCTCCTTTGGACACTCTAATGGCTTAACAAATTTCTTATATTGTGGTGACCAACACTGCACATGGTAATGGATAACAGCAGTCATGTAGGCCCTCACCTTCTTGACACTCTTTAATCCTTTTAGCTCTTTTCCTTTTGGGTCAGTAATTGTGTGCACAGTTATGGCACAATGTGTCTGCTAATGGCACTATTCATCTACCAGATCAGGGACAGTAATTATGCTGCACTGTAGAAACATGGGGCTTTGAAAAGCAAAACCTTCCTTTTCAGAATCAAGATGTATCTTTGCTTTGTTCCTTGATAGAGAAGATTTTCTTTTGTTCCTGCCACAGATGCTGATCACTGAAGCAGTGGAATGGGGGAAGACCACTTCTGTTGTGGGTCCTAGAACTTTTGATTACTTTTTTTTCCCTTTCTGATCTTTTGGACATAATATCATTCTAAGTAGGAGGAGAACTAAAAGAGAAAACAAACTTTTTAAAAAAACTCTACTATCACACCTTACAGATGGACAGAATAGCACAAATAACATTGGGATGTTTGCTGTGCAGGTCTGGTTAAGCTGGGAGGAACAGAAGGGAGAAGTACTGCAGTTACCCAGCTCCTTTCCTTCCAGGTGCAATGGGGCTGTCCTACCAGGTGCTAATTGTGAACTCAGAATCCCTTTAGATTTCTCAGGAATATAGTCTTGATTTTTGCACTATAAAGGCAGAATGAATGTTTGGTCATAGAAACAGTCTTTCAAAATGGTTAAAGATAGATTGGTATCTGGGCCTCAAGTGATTTACAGGGTTCTGAGAATGGAATAAAAAAAGTATAATATTGGCCTTTGAAAAACTGCGAAATCCAAGATGAGTTTTGAAGGTAACAACGTCATTTTAGTTTTACCCTGAGATAAAAGGTTTGAGGCAGAAGTTGGAAGTGTTTCAAGTCCTTGGCTTCCCTTCAGCATGTGATTTGCAATCGGAAGGGAAAGACATCTTTCTGAAAGCTGTTTTTTGGGTTCTGTTTTTTTTCTTAATCTGACAAGGAATAATTATGAGGTAGAGGAATGAAATAAAGAAGTTGTGTATTGGACAAATTTGTCCCAAAGTTGTCTAAGTCTGACAAGGATTACAGATTGAAATGCTGAAAAATTAATTGTATGTTTTATAATAAGAATTGAGTTATGGATATATTGTAAGTCAGAGTGAATTTGGATGCTGTCACTACTCAAAAGAATGAAATATATCTTGATTAAACTTTACCCTCCCTGCAATTTTTGAGTCAGATTTCTGATTAAGATATACTTCCAAATTCTCATCTTCTGATATTTAAAATAATTTTTTATCATGAAACTTCATCAATATTTTGAATAAATAAGTTTTTAGCCCTTATCTCAGTAAAATCCATATATATATATCATAATATATCATAATAGGAACAGTAACCTGTAGTTGTTAAAATGTATACAAAACTAAGTTGAAAAGCAAGATAATGCAACTATAATCCCTTCAAGGTAGTTTTCTTTATTAACCTATAAAAAAGTATATAAAGTCACAGAAAAATGTTCCAAAGCAAAAAGTATCTGGTTTGTTTATTGTGCACCAAAGATGAAAATTTAGGGTATGTACTGTGTGCATATATTTGTCAGTAAATAACAACACTTTTCAATATTAAATAAGGAGAAAAAAAATGAAAATAGAATATTTATTGCAAATTTTAGTATTTTTTCTCTATGTAAGATTCAAAATATTTATAAAGCGACTTAAATAGATGATGAATAAAACATTACTAAAAGATGGAACCTCAGAATTTCAGGAAGAATTGACACTCCCATTATTGATTATGTCTTGTTGTACAAAATATATTTTCAAGTATCAATATACAAAAAATATACAAACGTAACTAAAAAAACATTAAAACCTTTGGCTGAAATAGGAAATGTAAAATCTCTCCTCCCCTCTTACCCTCTCCATTTCTATACACCTGTTTCTCTTTACATTTCTTGATTTTCCTAGTATTATATTTTAAGCTATTGTTCCTGTGTCTTCGGATTGCACTCAGAACAAATGCATTTTGCATGGATGTGAGGACCTCAGGGGTAGGCAATGTTTCATTCACTTAAGGACTTTCAGTTTTTCACTGCTAATGGTAGCTTTGTTCTGCTGTAAAATTACAAGAACAATGAGTGTTTTACAGAAGACTCAATTTTTATAGCTCATCTGTATTACAGTGACTCTAACATTGTTCAACCATTATTCAAATAACCTAAAGTAAAAGCCTCTAAGTGCCCTGTATCAAGAACTCTTCCAGTAGGACATGCTTCCTCAAACTGTCATACTTCTAGAAGTTTCTGAAAAATGTTAGGGAGGACAGAAAAGATTTCAAAATGCAGCAAGACTTACAATATTAAAAGCACAGAAATTCAAATAATTTATGTGCACAAAAGGTTGCTTGTGCTTTACATGTATCTTTGGGGCGGTCCCGTGGCGTAGTGGAGAGCACTCTGGTCTTCGACTCCCAGGGTCGCAAGTTCGAGTCGCAGTATGGGCAGCCCCGGCAGTTCAATGCCTCCCTGCCATCGGATGCGAAGCAGGGTCAGCCCCGGTTAGTACCGGGTGCTGTACATAGTCCTAAGGAGACTTCACTGTCACTGTCCAAGCTTGCTTAGCTGTGGCAAATGAACCTTAGGACGTAAACGGTGGGGCCAGTTCTGCACACGCTGTGTGGCAAATGAACCTTAGGACGTAAACGGTGGGGCCAGTTCTGCACACGCTGTGCCTCACCTAAAAAATCCCCTGCGCAGGCTCGGAGGGCCCTCGTGGGGTGAGCCCTTCCCAAATCTTCGTTCGCGAAGATTGGCCATTATTATTATTATTGGTTAACTTGCTTATTTGTAGGACACAGCATAATCAGGGTGTATAAGGAGTACCTACAACAGTAATTCAAATCTCTTGGTTTTAGAATAAAGCATGGGAAGAAAGTATAGTATCATTCAGTCAAAGAACTGGGCGGGTACACAGGTCTGAATTCTACACCTGCCACTGTCAACATCTCCTTTGCAGTGTCAGGAAAATAATGTCAACTTCACAGCTGGAGTTTTCTGAGCTATATATCATATTTAATACCTCCCAGGAGTCTGTGAATTTTAATTTATAAATATTTGCAAAGGTCTTCATTATCCTGTATTTCTAAGCATACATGAGTCAAAGTACAAATTAAATTTTCGTTCTATTTTTGGGGAATATAGATTAATCTCTAGATATTTGGACATGTGACAGAGTAACTTAAATGTTAAACAAGGATTTTGTGCCTTGCCCTTCACTTGCACCCTCTGTGACACCAGCTGCAAATTGATTCATATTACTAACTAGGTTGTTTCCTTACATACTGACAGCTACATGTTTGATGTGTGAGGGTTTTTTCTTGACATGGGTATTTCAGAAGTTTTTCTCATTAGTAAAAGTACTGAACATAATTTCTCAATTATGCATTCATATACAAGTAAAGCAAATGTATTT
>VWZD01008901.1:74404-88922 GCA_013396695.1 Sakesphorus luctuosus | reverse complement strand
TTTGTATTTGCAGAGAAATTCTTAACAAGTGTGAGGATGTGAAGTAAGCATGTTTGATAATTTTAGATTCATAGAAGTCTTTAGGGTGGAAAAGACCTTTAAGATCTTTGAGTGCAAGTGTAACCCAGCCCTGCCAAGTCCACCACTACGCCATGTCTGTAATAGATAGTAATATGACATAAAATTTAAGAAATTACACACATCACACATATATTAATATAATAAATATTATAATATGATAGAATATATAACATAAACTGTAATGGAGACACTAAAAAGTTGGGTAACCATGCAACTTTCTCTGAGACTATACTCACAAGATTTCAGTAGTGTTCAGAAATTCCCTGTTTTCCTATTAAGCACAGATCAAAAAACCCGTTAATTCTGCAGGGCATTTTGTGTGGCCTTGTGGTAGTAAATTCTTGAACAAGCTGCAGATCTGCATTTTTTGTGGATTTTATTGCTGCAGTGCTTCCATGCAACTATTGCAAAGGGGGTTTTGCTGGGTTTTGGTCTGTTGAAATCCACTACAAGTAAGTTTGATTTTGGAGTTCATGGCTGAATAAAGAAATAAACCCATTTCCTACTTACCTCTAGTTGGGAAATGTTTAAAATAAACACTGATGTCTAAATGCTCTCTCAATAATAACCTTTTTTATGTAAGTTATGCAAGCTATGTTAGTCTGTATTTAATTTTGGTCATGTATGGGTGATAGCTGAACTGTACTTGTGTCATAAAGAGAAAAGCCTGTTGCATATATCCCCCTTTGACTGGAGAGAGTTGATACTGAAATGAGTTCAGATCAGATTGAGAACTAATCTCCAATCCTCTGCTGCTTCAGATGAAGTGAGATGAGCTAGTTAAAGGGAAGAAAGAAAAGTATATATTTTAATAGGTTTTTGGCAATACATCAGCTTTACTTGAATTCTGGGAGTTTCATTATAACAGTTGAAAATTTAGAGTGATATGGTTTTGTCTCCAGAAAGTTTTAACTCACATGAAAATGTGTGGAAAAAGTCCACTGAAATTTAAGGACTGCAACAGTGTGTAGATAGGAAATGGGATTTATCATATAGATCTGTTCACCGAGTTGCAGATATTTCTGTCTCTTGCCTATCTGTACTATTTTCCTTCTCCTGCTTCAGTGAAAAATTGCTGCAAAATAATAGAATATCTCATGAAATCATATGTCATGCAACCCTCACGCAATGCAAAATTTAAACTATGGCAATAGAATTGAATATTTCATTATCTCCATGTACCTAAATAAGGCATTGCAGAAACTATTTTCTTACCTTGTTACTTTATCTGGGGTTGAATCTCTATTGCAAAAAACCCACCTCGTTAAAAATCCAACATCTTTCCTTGCTCATATCTCTAGGTACAACTGAATAACTTATCTTTATTTCAGATTTCCAAATGATTTTGCACTAATGGCCATTGTTGTGGTTTTTTCTTTCTTCCTTTTTTTTTTTTTTAAATTTTTCTGGAGGAGACTGCACTACTGTAAGTTATATAATCAAAACCAAGAGGAGGTAATATGCTCCCAAGCCAATAAATTAATTTCATTCTTTTTTATCAGCACTGTACCAGATTAGTCTGTGTACTGAGCAGATCTAGAAAGAAAACTTTATTTTCTATTATTTAGTTGGATTTTATACTTAATTACGTATATGCAGTGTATTTTTAGAGCACATTTTAGCAAGACTGAAGTGGATACAGTGAATAAATATAAAGAAATGCTCCAGTGATTAATCTGAATGCACGTTATACTGATTGCAAATTGCCTAATGCCAGTATGAAACTGATTTTATGTTTATATACCTATATGCGTCTGCATAAAAAAAAAAAATAGTCATAGTAAGCACCTTTGCATGTAGACCTGCACCCTGCCTGTACACAAAACATGTCAGGAGGTCCAATTTAGAAGCATTACTGAACTGGAAAAAGAGGTTTCTGAGAGCTGCTGTGAGGGAGGATATTGCCAGTATCACAGCAGAAGCCCGTATTAATTCTGCAGTGAAAGCAGAGCCTCCATTTCCTATGATTATATTTTCTGTCTCTGATATACTGTGTGCTGATTAGCTGTACTTTCTGCTGCAGGGCTGCTGCATTTTATTTGTGGTATATAATCATGTATAATAAATAAGGCTGTTTGAATATTTAACCAAGAATCATCATACATTTATTCACTATCCATATATTATCATGGGTCAATTATGGTTCCATAGTTACTGTAATCTTTTTTTCCTTTGAAGGAGAAAATTTTACTTTGTTGCTTGTATGAAGGAAAACAATCTCAGGTATTGTCTATCCTGAAACATCTCTAATTCTGTAAAACATTATTTTAAATATGTACATACAGTGTCTCTTTTTAAAAAAAAAAAACCTCTGTACAAACAGTAGAAGGAATAAGGTACTAGTATAACCTTTCCCAGTTTCCTTGTAGCTGTATGATCTGCTACCTAACAAAGACTACAATTGGCTAATGTTTTCCATGAATCTTGGAATTATGGATCTTGATTAGTTAATCAAGAGGGGTTTTTTTAATCTGGTGGTTTATGTATTTTAAGTTAGATATTAAAAGAGGATTCAATATCTGTTGTTATACAAAGATAGAATGACTTGGTTTGGAAGGGACCTTGGAGATCGCCTCATTCCAACCTCCCTGCCATGGGCAGGGACACCTCCCACTGAATCAGGTGGCTCAGTGGCCCATCCAACCTGGCCTAACTGGTGATGTCCTCAGTAAATCTAATACAATAAGATAGCTGCACATGGTGCCACAAAAATCTCTCACTATTCCTCCAACCTCCCTGCCATTTCTTCTGTAAACCATCTGGCTTCTATTGACCTAGTTAAAAAAGGGAGTTTATATTTGAACTCCTAGTGATTAACATATATTTATTGTATATCACTCAGAAACTGAGCTTTTAGAAAATGGCAATGAACTTCTGATGAATATAAATTGTAGCACAGAAACTTACTGTTTTGCAAGTAAAGCCGATAGATGCCTGTTGGGGCTGACCAGGACTGGAGCGTTATCAGCTAAATAAAACGTTTTGAAGACTATCTTAAGTTTTGTGCAGTATTTTTAACTACTAAATACAAGGGGGAACATGCTCCACATCTCTGAGATGTCGGTACTTGAATCACATGCAAAATTCTGGATATAAAATTGTATTAAAACTGGAGGTATGTCCAGGTTGGTTAGCTAGCACTGAAAGGAGACAAATTACTTAAATATCATGAAGAAAAAGGATTTATTTAGGAGATTTTAAACCCCCCACAACCATGAAGTGTGCTGGAATGAATGGAAGGCTTCCACTGAATGCCCATGCAAATTTCTTAACCTACCATGTTACAGAATGAATCCCATAGGAAATGGTATAAGCCTTTAAAAAAATAAAAAAAATCTGAAATTAGATTGAGAAAACTCTCGAAAATGTACTGTGGGGAAAGATCCTTCATTGTCATGGAAACAAACTAGATGATCTAATGTTTTCCATCTCCAGCTGTGTTCTATTTCTGCCATTCACTTTCAGGTGATTTTAGAAAAGTGAGGCATTTTTGATTATTTTCACTCTCTGGCATTGCAGCATAGAGTACTAACAGTTGAGATTTAAGTACTATCTCAAGAAATTTATATTTCACTAAGATTAACTAGGAATTATTGTTTACAAAACGTGAATGCCTAATTAAAACACATGGACTAAATTGCATTATTAATAGAGCTATAGTAGCACCCCTGTGAGCATATAGGGAGCATCTCTTCTACTATATTTTGCTAATTCTGCTGCCTTCCAGTCCAATGCAAGGCAAGTCAAAAAACTGAAGCCAAAATTAATTTTATTTATAGTTTATCTAAATTATTGTTGTGAGAAAATGACCTTGTTTTACAGAAAAATTGTGTGGATGGTGTCTGTATATTTTCCTTTACACAAGATCTTATAGTGTAAATTATTTGCTCTGAAGATTCTCTAAAGAATAATAATGCAGATGAAATGCATGTTTCTTCCCATGAGGCTAAAAATTAATTTGATCTAGCACCAATCCAACCTCCTCTCTTCCCAAGAGGCAACTCTTGCCTGGTCACGTGAGAATTTTGTACTTGAAACATCATTAGAAGTTGTTTCCTTAAATTTCAGTTATATCCTTAGTCTTTTTTTTTACAGGACTTAATTCAGAAATCAAATATCTATATAAAGAAATAGCAAAAAAATCCAGAGAAAGAAATATAGAGGTTCTGAAGGCATTCTTAATGCTTGCTGTACTTATCTGCAGTTTTTAAGTTTCCAGCAGAGAGGTTTTACCCTTTCCATTGCTAAAATAATTTTCAGTTATGTAAACTTTGAGTCAGATAGCGTATTTACTAACACATCAAATGGAGCTTATGTTGAAAGTTCAAAATCTAGAAGGAATATTTCAAAAGGTAACTTCGCAATTAGGAGTCTGGTATCAGACAGCAAGAAGGAAATAAGACTTTGGTCTCACCTAACTTCACATACTGATTGGAACCACCATGAGCCTCCTGTGGAATCAGTGGAGAGACATCAATATTTTAGGCCAGAACCACTTGACACTTTGGGCAGCTACATTAAATTCAGTCTACTGTTGACCAGAAGAGATGAGGTAGTAATGGCTTCATTGTTTTGGGGAGTTAGCATTTCCAGAGGGGTGTGAGTGCCAAGGATGTAATTACTATTCCCTGAAACTTTCCTTGCTGTCTAGATCGCCACTCCTGCTCCTGGCTCACATTGCTGCCCAACGTTTTACATGCTGCAGATAATTAACCAGTTAATGGCAATTATAATGAAACTCAGAGTATTCCGAGGAAAGGCGTGTGAGACAAATATTAATCACCTCATATGAATATGACTATTAGATGCACCCAGATTTTGAATTAGTTGTCTGAGGTCGGTATATCCTTGTTAAAGGAATTTGAGTGGTTGCTTTGGCATTATAATGTACAGAAATATTTAACAATGATATAAATTCTAAAGAAAAGAGAAGTTGCAAAAGAATAAATACATAACATTAGTAACTTAATTTTTTTTTCCTTAGGCAAAGGCAGTTCCTTCTACCTAAATTGTAAGATTCTTATATAGAAAAGAAATCTCATCACAAATGGTGTGATAGAGAAATTCTATCCTTGTTTTCATTAATAGTTGCTATGTAATGTCTATAAAAAAATCTTATTCTTTCATCTAGATACTATGGTTGTTGTAGGAGCTACAGTGCTGCTTACAGAATAAACATAAAAATTTTATTATGTAAATTTAAAAAAATTGCGTCATATAAGATTAATGAAATTCAAATTACCACAGCCTGAGTCTGCAACAACTAAAATGCTGACTGAAACTACTCAAAAAATCTACTGAAATACAAAAAAAAATTTGAACCCTCTTTTAATGGGGGGTCCGAGCCTGCAGCAATATTTGCTTATCCTTTTATGCTTTGACAGCAGAGGAACTTTTCATAAGGTAAGATTGTCAGATGATTCACTGCAAACACAATTTAATGTGGTTTGCAAAAAATGTGCTCTGTACTGTATCTTTTGCAACAGAAGTAGCTTATTTCCAACTATACTATGTATCAATATGCTCTCAGAGTTATTTTTTCAAACACCTTCACTGTTTAACATTCAAGTTCTTGCACTTTAGAGAGATTGATTTCTAAACTGAAAACTTCAAATATAAAATTACTCAAAAAATTCTCAGAAAATTTTGCAGACTCATAAAAAATGTCATATTCCCAAAGAGGGCACATTTAAAAGGAATCTATCTGTTTCAGTTTATTTGAATTTCACTTAGATCTGTTCTGCATCCATGGCAGCCTCATGGTAAGTGCAGTACTGCCCACCTTTGCTTCCCTCATAGCCATCAACAGCAGCTGTTGCAACCAAATCACTGAAATGAAAAAGAATCAGCACAAAATGCAGTCACGCTTCCAAGAATATTAATTTAATCTGTGAACTGAAAGAAAAAATAGTAATACTAATTCATTAAAAGTAATAAGCAACACCAGTCAGATTTATTTGTCTAATAAGATGGTTGCATTGATTCTAATTGTGTTTAAAGAACAGCCATGGATGAAAAATGTAATATAAGCATTTAAAATTAAAACGAGATTTATCATTATCTCTTTATTTCTGTTTTAACTTCATTTTTTTGTGCTAGAGTCTCCAGAATTTTTTTTTTTGTGTGTGTGTAAATTAGAAGCCACATAAAATTTAATTGAGTAGCTCTGAAATACTGTACAGGGACAATGACAATTAATTCACTCAAGTAAAAAGGATGCTTCAACAAATGCTGCAGGACACATATCCAACTGCAGTGTCAGACTGTTTAGTTTCAGATAAGTTTTCTGTTCAGTCATCCACAGATGCAATGTTAGACTGGAAATTATTGTAAAAATCCATGAAGGATATTTTTCAGAATATGTAAACATACACACACACATTTTTAAATAATTAACACAAATTTGTGACTTTCTTAGAGAAGAATTGCTGGTTTTTATATTTGGCTTACATTTTGAAAAATAAACCTTTGTGCATCTGTTAAATTAAACAGGTCATAAACATCTGTGGATAAGTATGTAGCTAGTTGATAGATCATGGACACCTACAATTTTAGGAGTCACTTTTAATACTGCTTGCACTTCTGAGAAATTCCTGCCAGTTCTGAAACATCTTGTCACTTAAACAACATGTAGTACTGTGTAAGATCACTGAGTGAAGAACTCTGGTGCTGCAGGTGTGCTCAGAGGCAGAGGACACCCTGAGACCTGCAGCCAGCACAAGGCTCACTGACCAAGGAAATGCTCACTCAGAAACACTCCTAAAATACTAATAACTTAGTTATGCGAATGCACAGCTGCAGCCTGGGGTCTTTTGTTCCTCTGTTAGTGAAAGCACAAGGGCCTCCTGGAAGGTGATCATGGTCAAAGGCTCAAAGTTGATCACAGAGGCACCAATCAGAGCACCCCAGGGAGTGGTCACTACTTCCTGGAAGCATCTGGGAGGTGGAGGATGCTCTGATCAAAGGTGCAATTGAGTCAGTGGAAACAGGACATGAGGGAATGAGGGTACATACCAAAAATGATGAAACCTCCAAAGAATTTTCTCTGCTGGTGATATATCCTGCTTCAGTAGAGCCAGGAATTTGGTGGAGTCTTGGAGCAGGACCATATATTTGTTGACTTAGGTATCCCAAATACTGCTTAAAAACGTAGTGAAGTTCTCAGATTCCTAAGTCTTCTAATTTGCTATGTAAGAATGGTTAATGTTGAACTTTGTGTTTTATATCCCACTTAATGAACTACTTAGGAAGCCATTGTATCAATATAGGCTGGGAATGAACAGATGGAGAGCAGCCCTGAGGAGAAGGGCTTGGGGGTGCTGGTGGATGCGAAGCTGGACATGACCCAGCAATGTGTGCTTGCAGCCCAGAAAGCCAAATGTATCCTGGGCTGCACCAAAAGCAACGTGGCAGCAGAGCAAGGGATGTGATTCTGCACCTCTACTTTGCTCTGGTGAGACCCGACCTGGAGTGCTGTGTTCAGCTCTGAGGTCCCCAGCACAGGAAGGACACTGACCTGTTGGAGCAAATCCAAAGAGGGCCAAGAAAATGATTAGAGAAATAGATAACCTCTCCTATGAGGGTAGGTAAAGAGAATTGGGATTATTCAGCCTGGAAAAGAGAAGACTTTGGGGTGACCTAATTGCGGCCTTCCAGTACCTGATGGGAGCCTACAAGGAAGGTGGAAAGAGTCTATTTACAAGGGCATGTAGTGACAGAATAAGGGGGAATGGCTTCAAACTGAGAGAACATAGGTTTAGATTAGATATTAGGTAGAAATTCTCCACTGTGAGGGTGATGAGGCACTGGAGGATGTTGCTCAGAGAAGTTGTGGCTGCCCCATCCCTGGAAGTGTTCAAGGCCAGGTTGGATTGAGCAACCTGGTCTAGTGAAAGGTGTCCTTGCTTATGGCAAGGGTATTGGGACTATATGATCTTTAAGGTCCCTTCCAACCCAAACCATTCTATGATTCTGTATTTTTGGTTTTTGATGCAGTAATCTTTGACGTTTTCCTGTACACCAGAAGTAGAACAACAGTGCACGCTGTTATTATCAATTATGTATTAACCATTTGTCCACAGATTACAGGTGACAAGGTAAGCACTGACAACAGCAGACATACCATGCAAATTTTTCCTTTCCTTTAAAAGAATCAATATTCTCTATTTTCACTGTTAGAAGCTTAATTTCTAGATTGGAAAGAAACTATATCTTGATGTATTTTCTAAACCACTCTGAGAGCATTTAATTGTGAAAGTAAGTAAAGTAAAAAATTTCCAGGCAACTCTCTATTTCAAATAAAAGTATGTTTATAATAATAATAATGCTCTAGTGTAAAAGATTATTTTACTATTGCTTTGTCATCTACAAATACTTAATAAATTAGTAGATGATTATTGTATAAGCTTGCCAAGCACTACTGCGTTTACTGTAGTCTTGTACAGTACTGTAGCTCTGAGATGCTCTAAGATGCTCAAACCCTGGCAGAAATAATCCCTTGTGAGGTTGTGGAGGAGAGTAATAAAGTAGATCTTTCAACACAGTATACCATGGGATTGGTTAAATGGTGTCCAGCTGGCTCCAGAACAGTGCAGTCAGTATAGCCAACATGATGGATGGAATGAAAGTGGGGGAAAGAGGCAGGGAAGGATCAGCTAGCTCTTTCTCAGGTTTTTGGCTTAGGAAGAAGCCTTTCTGTGGATATCATAAATGAAGTGCAAAAAATCTGTTACCTTCTCAGCAGAGTGTAAGTTATCATTATTATGGTTATGGTGTTAAGTTGTTATGGTGATTCTAATTAAATCTTATATGTGAGAAAAGAGAAAGGACTGAGAAGGCTCAAGCTGGATTGGAAGTGAGGTATCCTTTGGAGCAAGAACACGAGTATCTGAAAAATTGAATGGATTACTAACATTTCAGGAGTCTGCAATACCAAAGTTAACTTATGATAGGGATAAAATTCTGGGATAATTAGTTGAGTAGAAGACTAATAAAGGAGCAATAAGTTTCAAATGGGTGAGCTTGACAATGGGCAACGGCTTGATAAGACACTATGTTTTTTGTTGTTGTTGACTTTAGGCTTGTGTTTCATGTGGTTTTTTTTTTTCATTTAGACAAAATTCTATCTTTCAGAGAGGTGTGAACATAAATCAAGTATGATCAGATTTGCTTGTGTGGGACATAAGTGTGGAAAATATTAGTAAGATCATTAACTGTAGCCAATTCTATGTTCAGGTCTTCCAAAGGGATTTTGCCTCCTGGGAAGAGCTTAAGAAAGCTCTACAAGGGAGTTCAAAGTCTAGAAAACCTGCCCCAAAGTTAAGGAGGTTAAACATGAACGATATTTAAATAAGGTGAAATGTTCACTTGGTAATGGCTAATAGGTGCCTGCTCCCTGACAAGTTTTCTGAGGTGCAACAGAATCTCTTAGCTGCAAGGAAAACATCTCAGGCTAGAATAGGATGGAAGTTTTGTTCTAGGACTGGGGGACCTGAAATCAGAATATTCTGAATCACAACTGGATGTTTTTCAAAAGGTTATTTTTCAACTCAAATGCAATTTATAGTCTTGATGTAAGAAATCTTCTGGTCTTTGTAATCTGAGAGAGCATATGTCTTGATAAGATTAATTCCTTTACACTTTAATTTATGAACTAACTAAAGGCCAAGTGAAGGATATAAATATACAAAAAGTCTATATCCTCAGAGATTTGAGACAAAGGGAGATAAAAAAGACTGTACAAAACCCAAGGAAATAAGTGTCAGGGTGGAGATAAAACTATGTTATGTAAGAAGAAAGTATAAATGCACATAGCAGCAATGCAATCTGCTTATGGACACTCAGCAGGTTAAAGCTGTGAGTATATCAGACAGCAGGGTCATTTTATAGGTCTTTTTCCCACCAGATATTCTCATGTGAAATGGTATTTATTTCTTGTGAACATACGCTTTCAATTTTGTTGCTTTATCTGTATAGAACTGACATGTATTTATCAACAATAACATGAAAAATCAGCCATATTAAGTGGGCACAAGCACGTGAACATTATTTCACTTTTTAAGGAAATTTTCTGAATTAATTTTAACAATTCATCTTGCTAATAGAACATTATACACAATGATGTTATTTAATTTTTTTCTTAGGCATTTGGTTTGTATGATACTAATTTTTCCCCCAGTGAACCAGATTATTGAAATTCAGAAAACTTTGTGCTTTTTTGTCATCTATTAGTAATGTGTTTTGTTACTGCAAACAATCAAGAACAGATATTTTAATACAAACAAATTTTCCATAACAGGTATGTCAAATAATATTGATTTTATCATTAATTTTGCTTTAATATGAGCCTTAAAGGCTTAGCTAATTTACCCGAGGATATAATTTAAATCTTGTTTAGGACCTAAATATGTACTACTGTATGTTTTGCATTCTATGTGTTACATGCCTTATGTTCAATTTAGAGTAGATATGGTTTGTGTGCATTTTAAGAAGCTTGCCCAGATGGTGTGCATTGCTGTTTCACCATTCCAGCCACACCATTCCTATGGCCCTCACCACAATATTTGTGATGATTCTCATCAATTTATCTGTATGCTTATCAGTTCATCTCATAAATGCTGAGGTTAAATGGATTCATGGCTTTAATATATTCTGTTAGTCATATTTCAATTATCAGCTTTCATTACAATCCATCAGAATCTTTTCAAATCATTCCAATTCTAACAGTGTTGTTGAAGGAGAACAGCTCATCATTTTGTTTCTATTTCCATGTACTAGATTTTGTTACTATTTTTCTTAAATCAGCAAGCTACCTATTAGGAAATTTGTTTCCCTTTTGATAAGCTAAATAGGAGTTATTAATTAATCAGTGGCATCTTTGTTAAGTGACATGTTCCCAGTAGCTGAACCATATCTATCCGGACTTCCTTGAGTTCTATCGTTAGGCCCTGATTTGATCTTCAGAGAAGCTGTAATATAAATTTATTGCAATAATCGAGATAATACAACTTCTGTAATGAATTTATACATTCAAGGATTATATTACCCCCTCTGCTCAGAATCTGTCTTGAAAATTGAAGGGACCACTTCTCAGTTTGAATCCTTCCATCCTAATGATATGACTGGCCTGTTTTTCCTTAGCTGTTAAGATTTGCATTTAGCTGTGCTGCAACAGGATTTTTGAAGTTATTCCTCCCTTTAGTCATTCAATTAACACCATCCTCTGACAAGTTCATGGTTACTTGGGAGATATGTAAATGTCAATGTGTAAATAATTATTGGCACAACACTCCCAGTGCTTCAGGGTCTAGAAAATCCTTGTTAACACATCACCTTGCTCTTTGTGTAGCCCTTTTGAAGCTACTCGGTGAAAACTTTTAAACTCTGTATTATTTAAAAATGTAAGCCAATCATTGCTAACATTAGAGATTTCCCTGGCTACTGATTTTTCTTGAATCAGAAATATTCTAATCATCATCACCTAATATTAATATGTCATCTGAATTCCTTCCAAACCACAGGAGAGTGATACTCACTGAGTGTTTCTGTCTGTCATCTGAAATATTTTTGATTTCATAACAAGACTCATATAATTGTTAGAATTCTCACGCTCTCAGTATACTTTCAGAAATACTTCGTACAAGTTTTGTTCTAATCTCTTCTGACAAGGGATTTTTCTTATGTATTTTTGGTTCCATTGCTAAATTTTTGTTAACTTCTAGCTTTATGTTAATTATTCTTGGCTTCCCCTTTTTTTGACTTGTTATATTTGTGTAACTACTTTCACTTACAACTCAAGTAAAGGGCAGCTGCTAAAGTGTTCTGAAAAGTACTTGATCAGGATTTCCACTTTTCTATTCACATTTTTCCCCCTCATTAGTTTTGGGTCCTGATTAGGAATCGTTTTCAGCTTTGGGGCACAGATTACTGAAAAAGTTATCATATGTGTATTACAGGCTTGGACTTGACCGTCAGTCATAGAATAAAGTAATTGTGATCATTTGTACCTAGGATGTTACTCAGGTTTAGTTCCTGTTCTTCATCATCCTCTCAGGATGATACCTGTCTTCTGTTGATGAAGTATTTTTTTTCTCAGTATTGACAGCTTTCTGAAAAATTCTAGGGACATTTTGGCATTGATAGCCTGAGATGTCCAGTAGGTGTGGCATATATACTTATTCCAATGTTTTCCTATTATTAAAAAGGTTTCATTTTGCTCTATAGATGATAGCCTTAATGAATTTGTTTACTCAGCTACAGAGACTGGATGCTTTGTAGAGAGGCTGAAGCTCAACAACCATCCCTGGAAGTGGTACAGCTGATTGATGCGGTGGTACATGACTCAAAGAATGTGCATGATGATTCTAATGAGTGGCTCTGTAATTATAACAAGCCTGTAGTCTGTCTTTTGTTTTTATATGTTAAAACTTTTCAGATAATTTCACTGAAAGTGCTTCAGAAAACAGAAGGGCAGGTAAAGGAAGTAAAAGACAGTAATTTAGTAAAATATCTTAACTCCATTTAGTGACATGAATTGTATGAAGAAATGAGTCTTTTTTGATCCTCATCTTGGCAAAAGTTCACTTCCAAAGTGTGATCAATAATGTCTTAAAAATTAGTCATTATTTCTTAGTGTTCTGCAGTGATATGTGACCTGCAAAGGAGTTGTATGGTAGTGTCATTAATTCTGATATATGTAATTACCAGTAGCAGAAGCCCATCAAGCAATAATATAACTTGTATCGTGACTTTAGAAGGCAGTATGGCATCCAGTAGTGTATCTATTTCTCATAGATTTTTTTAAAGTTTTCATTTTATTCTATCAACAGAGATCATCAAAGACCATATCTATCTGTTGGATATTTATTTCTCACTCTATGGATATGTTTGTCTTGCTCTTTACGCTGGGTGACCATTTCAACAAGTATGTGAACAAGATGTTGTTACATTCTTTGGCAGTTTTCTTTGCTGACACCTTGGACAACCTTGTGTGACAGTTCAGAGACTTTCAAAATACTTTGCCTATACTTTTCTACCAGTGAGAAATTCAGCCCCTTATTTGAAATTAAACTCAGTGGATTAAAATGCAAAGGCAAGCAGCATTTTGTACTCCAAAACTTTGTTGCTCTGCAGAATTATTGCTTAAAGTTGCCTTCTTATAGCCATAACAATCTCTGGCAGATATTTTGCAAGACTGAAGTTCCCAGTGTTTTACTACTGGCTACAGGACATAGAGACGAAGTGTCCCTTAGGTCACTTTCTTACTTCCCCGGTATTTGCACACTTTCAAGTCAAACAGCCTATTTTCTTTCCGTCCTTTTCCTTTAGGCTCCTGTCTACTCAGGAAAAAAAGCCAACAAAGCAACAAACCACCAACCTTTGCATACCCTTAATGTGAAAAAGGATCCTTTTTTTTTGTTGAGAGAGAGAAGAAAGACCTTTATAAACCAAAATGTAATGTTTGCACCCTGTGGGGGAAAGTGCAAAGGTGATTCCATTTAAAGTTTTCCAAATGAATGAGATCATGTAATAAAACTCACTAGAACACATAAATTCTTACTGTATATAGAGCTCAGCCTAGCAGGGCTATGGTTACATTTATTTAGACGCATTCAATGTTGCAGCATATAGAACAATTCTATGTAGCTGAATTTATCTATTTACTAAATAAGCTTACTCTGACTTAATGCTACAGCCTTTGTTTGGATGAGAATCCTTTGTCTCTTCTTAGCTGGGTTGTGCTGGAAATTAGTGTCTTATCTTCAGAATGTATAAAAGTTCTCAAAGGATATCCTGTATTCTCGAGTAGAGTGTGGGATGAAAGGTGTTATAATTGAGTCCAATCCCTTACATTGCTGTTAAAGATGCAACTGAGAGTTTTGAAAGGTTTTCAAAATGCTGCATGCTACAAAGCCCTGTGCATTGTTTTGCCTGTTTTTCTTTTCTTTTGATACTTGAAAAATGAGACCCATAGTATGAGATTTCAGGGAAAGGGAAGAAATGGCCAAGAACTTTACCAATATCATATATTTTTAAAAACATTCATAGATGAGAATGCCAAATGACCTTAAAAAGTAAGACCAGACTTTATACTTCTGAGCAAATAAGTTCCTGGCAATCTGACATACCTAAAATTCATTCTTGACCTCAATTACATCAATTAGACTATCCATGAAAGGGTAAGTAAGATGCAACAATAAGACAGCTGACATTTTTTTCATACCATCTGGACCATGCTTGTCCTCCTCTCAAAAATCTGTTGCTAGATAGAGCCAAATTCTCACACATCAGTGAAAACTAAAGTCTAGCAAACCTAAAATCAAACCATGCTTCTGGAAAACAAGAATGTACATGTGATCACTGAAAGTCACAAAGCACAGGACTAGTTAAATAAGATGGGGGAGCAAGAGGGATCCAGACCTTGCTTTTCAACATTTTC
>VWZD01008901.1:11621-72887 GCA_013396695.1 Sakesphorus luctuosus | reverse complement strand
TGTTTCTTTTCAACATTTCAAAGCACTGTTCTATGCTTTTGACCACTATTGGCTGCTAAGCTGATACTTCAGAAAAGTAGCTACAATGTCTCAGGCTTTTGAGTAGAAAATAGCTTATTTATAGTCTTTTATGTTGTGTTCTTCGTTTATTTTTGCCTTTATGTTTTTTTAACATATTAGCCATCTTATTATCCAGACATTATTGTAAGATTTCTATAGCAAGTTTTAGTGGTAAGATTTCATTGTATTCTAAATAACCATCAAAACTATCATGTCAGTATTTGAGTCTGTTTCGAAGTCATCTATAAATATACTGAATATTATCAGCACACATACTATGCTCATGAAGGAGAAATAGGAAACGTAAAAGTCTGGTATGTATTTTTACATTTTACAGCATTATTACCCATCCAAACTTGCGAAGTTCACATTGTGGATTAATTTGTCATAAGGTAACTGATGTAGAGTTTGATCAAAAAAGCACAATCTTTCTCTGGTCCTGTGTTCTTGCCTTTTCCGTTGCTCTTAAGGACCCTTTTTCTTGAGTATTGAGTCTATCTGGTAATCTTCTCCCTGACCTACAAGCACCGCTTTAAGGACTGTATAAAGCCCATGAGCAATGTGATGGAGGGAGAAAGAAAGGTAGAGAAGCACAGAGTTTTCCTTGTTTTTAAGGTGTTTCCTTCTTCCTTCAAATGTGGTCCCCAGATATTCACTCCCTGGTAACATAAGTGCTGCTTGGAGGTCTATTATGTTTACTACTCTATGTACTCAATGGCCTTTGTTGACTTTGACAACCTAATTTAACCTTTGCTGAGACCACAGAAAAGTCTCACCCTGGCTTCAATAGGAGATAGATCAGACCCTGTAAATTCTATTGTGGACTATTGCCTTTCTCCAACTTTATTCACTGGTTTGGCGATTTCAAATATCCAAAAGAATTCCAGCTTAATTTGCCTAGCTGGTGTATCTTGGATATGCACAGCTTTAAAAGTTAATAAAAACATATAGGTGAATGAGAAAGGATATGTAGTATCACTCTTCAAAACTCTGGCATGAAAACCTGACAAATTCCATCTCCTGCATCCAGCTTCAACTCCTAGTAAAATAATAAAATAATTAAGGAATAAGGAAATCTATACAGGGCCCTGCTGTGCTCTACAGAAGAGATCAATGCAATCTCTTAAGTTTTCTTACTTAATTTCAAATCATCTGGGCACAAGTACAATTTCATTTACTGAAAAGAGATGGAATGACGTCATCCAGTGGGTTAGGATGAATGGTTATGTTCAAGATGGGAGACAAGTGAATAACATGTGGATTTGTGAAATCTGATAATATGCTACACTTTATAAAAGTATCCAGAGATTAATATTATGTGAATGAAATACTCTAATGATGCTAAATGAGAGTAGTTGCCAACACCTGAGTTGAAAAAAAGGAATAAAATAGGATGAGTGCTAGAAAAATACCACATATAATGAAAGGAATATGATGAAATACAGCTTTAAAAATGCAAGTGACTGTGTGCATGAAGATGAGGAAGTGTGTGCTTAACTTTGAATATGTGAGTCATCAATTAGCCTGCTCAGAATACAGTTTAGAGATGACATATTGACAGTTGAAGAATTTTTTTGCCCATTCGCATCTGTCCCATATCCTGTCTCACACATTCCCACTTCTAAAGACACAGTTTACCATCCCCTTTGAGATATGTGTGGTAAATGTTCCTGCAGCCTCTTCAGCTTGGGCAGTGCATCCTTGAACAGCATGTTGGATGAATTCTGATGGAATTTTAGATACTTAATAAATAAACAGTAGTTGAGTCAAAATGAAAGCTGGACCCTGTACTTTCTGTGCTCTCAGGAGGGGTTCTGCTGGGCCATGGCTTTCCATTCTATGATTTGGTTTTGGCATTGGATAATCGTAAAGGGAATATCTGTTAAGAAGGGTCAGAGATGTTGTGTTAGTCTGCTTATACAGTACTGGATTTCAATGTATTGTAGTGAAATTACACTATAAACAGGATTGGTTTTACACTGTTCTTCCTCCCTTACATCTTAATGGTTTAGTGCTTAGGGGTAATTTGTTAGTTATACATCTGTACATTATATATAGATTACATATAGTGGGGTTTTACCTTTAAAATAATTTGGATTAGAGATGCTTTACTAGTTGTTCAGACTTCTATTTTTACTCTCAATGCCCTTAAACACCTACACCAACTGTCTTTGAAGCCTGTGTAATTAGCTCCCATAGGCGGCTTGAGCTTTTGTTTGAAGCTTCATTTAGGAGGAAATCCCTTGTGAACCATTGTATTTTTTTTTTTACCTCATTTGCCAGGCTGAATCACAAACTGCTATACATATAATGCTTACACAGCTGAAATGGGTATCTCTTACCTTCTCCTGTTACCATTTTCCCCCTCCTTGGACTAAGTACAGGCTCCTCATGTTTATACCTCTTATGTAAATGTGGTAAAATAGGCCTTCCTTGGTGAAGCATTGTTTTGGAGAAGTCCATTTTTAAATGAGATCACGGTGTAAATTAATTAGTTCATCATGTTTTCTGCTTGGTAAGGTATTAATGTACCCTCTGGCTTGAATGTGGATATTCCTACATATGAAACCATGACTTTAGAGGAAAATTATATCTTTTTTCTCTTATATTTTTTGGTTGCCAAGTGATTTTTTTTTTCACTTGGCAAGTCCCATTATGAAGGACAAAATATATTAAGAATATTTTATGAAGATGTTTTATTTTCTTCCCATTATTTTTGAACAGCTGAATGGTTGAATAGGCTTTCTATGTGCGGCACAAACATGTTAAACTTAAATATTCATGTAACAGAATATGGAACACAGTAAAGCATAATATAGTGCATAGTATATTATTTCATTACCAAAAAGACAGGGTTTAATCCTTAATGATAGAAAAAGAGGTATTTTAATCAAGTTTTTACTGTTAGGATTTTTTTACTTCTGTAAATTGCTTTACAATGAATTAACAGTAACTTGACAAAAGAAAATGTAAATGCTAAAATTTTAGCTGAGGCTGATGCCATTTTGAGATGAATCGCTGACTAAGGTTGCAGTGAGCTGTGAAAGCACAACTGAGAATGTTAAGAATGATCCGAATGAAAAATATTTCATATTTCATTGTACTGAAACTACAAGCTTTTCATCATTTGGAGTGCCTGGATTATTTGACCAGCTAATCTGGATATACTCTATTTGAACTGGACCATACTTTGCTGAAACATCCTTTTCTCTCTGAACACAATTGAACTGCATTACCAATATGTTCTTGCAACATATTTGACATTCTACATTGAATCATGTAGCTTTTCCCAGTAAATGACTTATGGACCGCTGCATACCACTACACATTCTGCAAGTGTTGTTAGGAATTGAGCTTTCATTTTTCTTTAAAGAAATAACTTGCTCTTAAAATATTCTTATTCCTTCTTTAGTATTATCATCAATGCCTTTACTTTCCAACAGTTGTATTTAATTTGGACACAAGTTGTTCTTTTATATCTCTCTTTTTTTTTTTAATGGCTTCTAAATGTATGTTATTCTAACTTCCACAAATTTTTATGAGAAAGGTTAAAAATGGTATTTATTATGATTTTAGCATCAAAAATAAACTACTATGGAGTTTTAATTATCATTTGGTCTTTATTTCCCATAAAAATGTGAATTACCTTTGAAGCGTTATATATATATACACACACACACATATATATACAAATATATACATATACATACACATGTACACATATACGTACATTATATATATGTTAAAGTCTACAGGCAAATAATATCGTGGTATTTTAACTGATGATGAGGAAAGGAATGTTTACCTAAGCTGTTTCCTGGGTTTCTGAATATTTGCTCTTCTGATCCTTATACTTTCTGTCTGTAAAATTAGCTGCTTACATAACTTACCATTTTCTCTTTCAAAATCTACATAAATATTTAAGTTTGGATTCTGAGGACTTGTAACAATGCAAGTTTCAATGAAGCCCTTTTGGAGCCAGAATAGTTTCCTAGCATGAGAGTGTGTTGAAGCTGGGGCAGAATGTGCTGCAGTTTAATTGAAGTGTGAAAAGTCAGTGGAAGTTTAAAAAATTAAAAACTTTGATCTAAGTGATTTGGCTTGATGTACATTAGGTGATAATAAAATTGGTTTTTCCTCTTAGCCACATCACACAGAGGAAGTCTGCAAATTATTTGCATTTTTTTTCCTTAGTAAATTCTCCAGATATCTCTTCTTATTAAATAACTTGAATAAAGAAGAATAAAAGGTGACTGAAGTTGCTAATTAAGGGGGAGATATAACAAATTAGATAAAGGGCAATAGCTAATCTTTTATACAGCTGTGAGTATTATTGTGTGTAATCTCAGTAAATAAAAATTAGATGTGGCAATGCAAAAATGGTTCCTTAATAACCATGTGTGACTTTCAAGTGTATATTTAAGCCTTGCTTGTTTAGGAAACATGCTTTTCTTGACTCACCAGCTGAGAATCTCTTAGTCAGGAAGTGCAGAAAGCACTACAGATTGCATTGAAATGAAACGAACTCACAGAAGAACCCTTCTTTCTCTCCTGCACTGTGTAACTGTGTGTGTTTCACACAGCCCTGCCTTTTGACCTTGTGAACATGAGTCTGTCAGTTCACATTAATGCTTAAACTCAGTAAAATATCTTAATGAAAGCATCCAAGCTCAGGCCCTGTTAGGGAATGGGGTTTTCAAGACTGACTGCAAAAGATGCCTACTCAAGTCAGTTGGTAATAAGCAGTGCCTGAATGTCTCTCAGAAAAATAATCATTTATATTTCACTAGCACTTAAGAAAGTTGTTAAACTTGCCAGCATTTACCATTTTGTAAATTGGCTGGAGCTGTTCTGTTGGCTTGGTTATTGTATTTGGGATAAGAATATAGTACTTCAGCAAACTACGAACACATTTTGGCAGGAAAATCTCACACTAAAGCCATTGAGTTTTAAAGTTTGTTTCTCTGTTTTGCTTTTGCAGGTCAATTTAACAAAACAGAGTTCAGTTGTGTCTTCTTTGTTTAACAAAATCTAGAATTTCCCATGAAATTTGTTTCAATGGGTTTAACTTAGTTGTATCTAAACTGAAAACGATAAATTGTCACAGTAATCTGGATTATTTCATGAGGCACTCACATACCTTAGAAATAAGTATTTTTTTTAATATTCAGGGCAGTGTGTGCTCATAGCCCAGAAAGCCATTCCTGTTCTTTGCTTCATCCCAAGTGTGGCCAAGGGAGGGGTTCATGCTTCTCAGCTCTGCACTCATGAGACCCCACATGCAGTGCTGTGTCCAGCTCTGGGGTCCTCAGTCCAGGAAACTTATAGAGAGAGCTGCTCCAGAGGAGGCCAGAAGGATAGTCAGTGCACTGCAACTGGTCCCCTCTGGGCACAGGCTGAGACAGTTTGTGTTGTTTCGCTTAGAAAAGAGAAGGCTCCAGGGAGAATTTATAGCACCTTGGAATATTTGAAGGGGAGACTAAAAGAAAAATGCAGGGGAACTCTTTATGAGGAAGCATGGTAATACTGGGAGGCAATGGTTTTAATCTGAAGGAGGGTAGATTATGGTAAAACACAAGGAAAAGAAAAATTTTGGTGAGGATGGTGAAGTAGTGGCACAGATGTGCAGAGAAATTGTGGGTGCTTCGTCCCTGGAAGTGTTCAAGGCCAAGCTTTGAACAACCAGGTCTAGTGGAAGGCACCTCTGTCCATTGCAAGGGGGTTGGAACTAGATGATCTTTAAGGTTTTTTTCAACCTAAACCAGTCTGTTATTCTATGATGCAATTTATGTGTCATTTAAGGCTCTGTAACATATCCAGAATACTACTTTTGGCTCCATTAAAATAACAGTTTAATGGAATCTTTCTTATATTTATAGGCAAAGCCTTGAGATACTCATAATTCAGGATTAGAAGTAGAAAAATTGAGTGAATAACGAAAAATAATTTTATTAAATATCAATCCAAAAATCAGAACCCTCCAGGAACACTTAATCAATACTCAGTTTCTTTTCAGTTTACAAAACATCTTTAGGCTTAGAGCTACTTTCCAGTAAAATTTTATGAATGTTTGATAAAAAGATGTAAAAGAATATTTGCCTGCCTAGAAGTCTCTATCTAACTAAACATGAACTGAAAAGAAATATTTTAAATTTAAAAACATTTCCTCAGGATACATCAATCCTCTAACAACTGTTTTATTAGTCCTTCATTGTTTCCTGACATTTAAATTATTCCATGAAGCCACTTATTAAAATCAATTCAAAACTCTCTGAGTTATTTTGCAGAAGTTTTTTTGCTACTGTTTTGGGAAAATAAGCCAAAACAAACTGAGACATTACCAAGGAAAAAAGGCCTTGCTTTCAGATCATGCTTTAAACTTGCGGAGGTGTGAGTCAATCCTCTTTTTGTCTCAAAGTTCACGTTGGACATTTGGAGGGCAATGTCATCATCGTGGCTGTCAGCTATTCAGAGAGAGAAAGAACATTCATGCCAGATGGTCTCATCCTTTTTATCAGATATGTAACAGTGATAGACAACATATGAGTTAGGCAGCAGGAAGAGAAACGAGACAGAGGAAAGAAATATAGATATCAAACATATCCTTTAAGTCTTCTTTTTTTTTCAGAATAATGGAGTAGATACCAATGCAGGGCAGGTACCCTTTGAATGTCAGAAAGCAATGTAGGTGTTTGTTGTAGGCTTTACAGCGCGCAAAGGTGCAACATAAGGTGATGTAAAAATAGACTATATTTTCTTTAATTCTTGTTCTACAAGAGATTTCGTGGTTTTCTAAGACTTAAATTAATCTTGAAAGATTTTAGAGAAATATCAGGGAATGAAAGAAGAGAAGGCTCCAGGGAGACCTGATTGTGGCCTTTGGTGTATAAATGAGCTTATAAGAAAGAAGAAGAAACTTTTTTCAGGGTCTGTAGTGACAACACAAGAGATGATAGTTTTAAACTGATTTAGGTTGGACAAAAGGGAAAAAACCCATGATGAGGGTGCTGAGGCACTGACATAAGTTGCCCAGAGTAGCTGTGGATGCTTTATCCCTGGAAGTGTTCAAGGCCATGGAGCTCTGAGCAACTTGGTGTAGTGGAAGGCATCCTTGCCCATGGATTGGAACTGGATGATCTTTAAGATATCTTCCAACGTGAATCTTTCTATGTTTCTATAACATGCTCTCTATCCTAGTAGTAAATAAACTCCTTGTGCAATTCTTGTTAGTTAGTGAGAACACCATCAGAGGGAGACCGAGATGCACAGTGGCCCTATTAAAAAACCCCCATTGTTTAATATTGTTTAGCATATTTTGATTTTTCATGTCATGAGAAGTTGTATAATCATTGACAAAGTGTTAGAAATAGCCAGACTCTTAAACAGCACCCAGATCAGGTATGACTACAGGTAATATTACTTGTTCAGTTTCAGATCAATATGACATTGGTCTCAATACATGATGCAGAAGCTGCATCACCTGTACCCTACCACCTCATCTATGCCATAACAATCCTAAAGTTGGGTTGGTTTCTTTTTTTTCCATTGTACCCTTATCCTAGTAAAACTTGGTTTTCTGTCCCATATTTTCTGCTTAGAGCATGGCTATCCTATTCGTATATTCCTTATTTTCCTACATGATTGGTTTGCCTTTGCCTTGGTCTGCTGTGGATTTCCTATTTTTTATTTTTTCCTTTTTGTTGGAATAGTGCTTTTGGCTTAAATTTGGATTAATTTCATTTGAGTTTAAAAATCTACAGTGTAGAAATCTGTATCTTGGTTGTCTAGATTTCCTTACGAGTAAAAGGACAGAAATAAATGGTTTTAGGGAAAAAAAATTAACCTCTTACCAGGAGAGACATCTAAAATTTCTTAGACTCTCTAAGTGCCATTTCCTTTCAGTGAGTTTAGGGGACTTACTGGAGTTTAGGGAGCTTGCTCTGGAGTACCTAAACTACTGGCTTTTGCCAGTGAGGGGAGATGACCCAGTCTCTTGTGTCTGTGGTTTGTTGTTCCATTTGTTTTAATGAAAATTCAATATTTTTTAATGTAAAAAAAGGCAGCTGTTCTATTAAAAAGCACATTGATAATGTTTTTAGGCTGCTTTTCTTCTGGATTTCCAATTGAGTCTTAATGAGGATGATGATGATTGCCAGTTTAGGCATCTTGACAGGTAATGTTCAGTGTCAGGCAGACATTTCAATTTAATCTAGTATTTTTGGAAATTGCCTGTGTCAATGAATGTTTCTTCTCTTCTTTTCACAAGGCATTGTCCAAAAGAAATGTAGATGCCAATTCTTAGCCATGAGGACCTTGTAGTTTATTCACACTTTGCACAATGTGGTACCATGCTAGAAGTTCAGAAATTTTAGCTTTATCTTGTAGCTCATCTACCTTAGCTCTGTTCATAGTCAGTGGGGAGAAGCGAGTTCTCTAGGGGATGATTCAGAGAACCTAAACTTATTTTTCTCTTCTGAATTGCCATTAGAATCTTCTGCCTCTCTCGAGTGACTGTAGAGGGGACCTGGGAAGAGCAGATTCTCTGGTCTAACATACAGTGTGTTTGAATATCCCCATGTAAATATACAGAGAAATCTAATGCTCTGGAAATACTCGTGCACCCATTAAAGTGTATGTTGGAAATTATGGTTCTTGTTCCATATCGTACAGAGATAATTAACTACAATTTATTTTCTTTGCAAAGCAGGATATTTAAAAGCAGATTACAGTGTAGCATGTCAGATGGAGGAAAATCTGTTAATTCTAGGGTAAAATATACTAGATTTGCTTTTTATTTTAAGGTACAGAATGATATGGTTTTGGGTACATGTACTAGTTTTCTAGTTCTGATATTTTCTATACATGCCAAGTTTCAGGTAGGAGATTTCAAATACATATACACACACTCATTGTTACAGATCAGATTTTATTGCTACTGAACACAGCAAAAGTTTATTTAGTCACGAATTTTATCTTGATATGAATTTTATCTTCATGTAGTCTTGATAACGTTAGGTATAGTATTCATTCACTTTTTGTTAGGTAAACATGATTTACTAAAATACCATTATTATGTACCTCAAAGTACAAGAAAAAATATAATCCCTTTGTATTTCTGATGGCATTTGGCAGTAAAATAAAAATTAAATTATTTTGAACAGATAGGGATAACAGGATTAATGCAGTGTAAGGCTCAGTGAGCAAAGTGGTACAGAAAATAATTCTTTTCTGCCAAGACTGAAATTCCATGTCCCTTTGACAGCATCACTTTTATGTTCAAATTAACTTTGATAGTGAATTTGAGAAGAAAGAGGGTTTATTTGTGACTAACCCTTTCACCAGATTTATGATGAAGGTTTATGAAACCCTGAGTTATAAGCTTTCTATGATGCATCCCTGTAGTTAATTTTAAAAAAGCTTACAGAAGCATAATCAACATTTCCCCACTTTTAAATTTGTTTCTGGGAAGACACTCTGTCTAGAATAAAGCATTGTGAATCGTTGGGTGATTTGGTATTTCTGGGACAGGTTTTCTATTTTTTTCACTGTCTTAGTGAATTATTTTAAAGGAATATGAACATGCTGAACTTGAGGCTCATAGGTATGCTGCTCATTTTGTCGGACTTGTACGAGTCATTTTTAGATGGACTGGGAGCATCTACATTCTGCATATCAGGTTACTGTTTGTGAGTCAGCAGAAATGGGTTGCTGATGACCTGTCATTTGGAAAGGAAAGCGGATGTCAATACCTGTGGTTGCTGGAGGCATCCTGTGCGTGTGGAGCATGGGGCTTCCTCCCTGCTCACCACTGAGCAGTCCGGGTTCTGCAGTGGCCACAGAGCTGCAGGACCTCACATGGCCCTTTCCAGCCTTGTAGGGAGCAGGGCAGAGCACTGAGGTAGAGCCCCAACAAATATTGATGGCCTTAAGATTACATGTTGAGTGCCTGAGGTGTCTGTGCATCAAAGCGATACATCTCACAGAACTCCAATTACTGTAAGGTAAGTAAATATTTGCTTTTTTTATTTTTTCTCTTCTCATGATTATTCCTACAAAAAGGCAAACTGATTAAGTCTCTATATATGAGTAAAAGGGTTTATCTGAGAAAGTGATGACTGCAAAAGCTATCTGTAAAGCCAAATTTTTATATTTTTTTAGCCTTTACTCTTAAAAATACTACCAAAAAGTGTATCTGCCTCTATCTGTGAAATTTTTATGTACCTCTCTAATCTGCAGTGCCTAAACAGTAAGTAGATAAATGAAATATTTATTACATACACAGGTGGAAGAACTAAATATATTTTCACATGTCCAGACTATTGCATAATATCTGGTGGATCATAGAAGAGTAAAGATAATAGTCTTCAAAAGATTTCAGTCTCCTTTTGAGGACTTAAATTTTGTGGTCATCCTAAATTTTCTTGGAATATATTCTTTCTGAATAAGTGACCCAGTACCTTAATTTCTGTAGATATTTCTTCTCTTTGGGTGTCCGCACTTTGGAAAATAAACAAAAAGCAGACTGTTTATGTATTACTGTATATTTTACTCTGATTTTATTTTCACTGGCTTTTTCTGAGAATTCTGCTGAAAACTATGCCTGTACAGGACACTGAATTCTCTGAGAAATCAATCTCTGATTAGATTCTTCTGTTGTTTCTCCACCAGTTAATTACATTTTTTAAGCACAGCCATAATGTAGACTGAGACATATCACTTTTATGGTTTGTTCAGTAGACTGCATTGCATATTTTGAATTGGTTAGCCTTGTCCTATTATTAGAAGATGCTGTAAAGGAGCATGCCTTTGTGACACTAGTGTGCAGTTGTATATTGTATATTCAGTGACCCAGTATTTTGTAGCATTTCAGACGAGCCATAAGAGAAAAAGAACAAAGACTAAATGCATGAGTCATTTTTTGCCGAAAGGATCTTATATTCACATTTATATTGTGTCTCTCGGAGTGAACATGTATGGTTTTTGTTTTGCAGGGATTGAAGGCTTTTTCTAGTGAATATCAGAATAAATGTGCAGTTGTCTCCTTTTGCTGTTCTTTCAACTGGAAAGTACAATGCAGCCCCAGCATGTACTCTCCAGTATGAAAAGTAGTTTTAGAGAATATCAACTAAACGCTATAGTTATTTTTAAAAACTGTCCCTTTCTGAGAGAAAACCCAACCCTTTGACTGTTCAAAACCAATATACATTTGTGAAATATAAAATCTCTTTTATACTAAACTGGTTATTTTATATAATTATTTCATTATAGAATTAATATTTTGGAAAGATATGTAAAAATAGTTAAATAATCTATGCCAGAAGGCTGGAAATTTTAATAAAATATTAATGTCTTTATTGTAAAAATAATTTTCATTCTGAATACTAGAAAATATAATTTATTTGTATCTTTGTATATTTTCTACTCTAAGCTAATAATAAAAGGTGGTCCAACTTCATTGGCATGGAAGCAAGGAATGCGATGGATTTAGAAAGATGTGATGTGTAGAAAACTCAAATTAATGAACTCACTGAAGTGTGATTTTCAAGAGAGAAAATATATGTAAAAGTTTCCAAGGCTTTTTAAGCCTGAGGATCAGACTTCAGGGACATATTGAATTTTGATAATTGATAAATTTCCATATAAATGTCTTTGGAAATGTGACAAATGTAGGTGCAATATTCTAGAGAAGATAAAGGAACATTTTACTTCTCTCTCTCTCACCTTTTTGATCCAGCAGTCATTTTATGCCCTGCATAATGTCCTCATTAAATGCTGAGAAGAAAAACAGTTGCACTTTTTAACTACAACAGCATAACATGTTTAATTTTACTTTCATTTATTTCAACAGTGTTTTACAAGCTCTAGCAAATTATTTTCTGTTTCAGAAGTAATGTAATCTGGGATTTAGGAAAAGAGATTTGAATTCTAAAGACATTTACTTGCCATGCTTAGTTTTATGTTTGTTATAAAAACATTAAAAAAATAATTGTTTTACTGATAAGAATGCGGTAAAATAGCAATAATATGATTTATGTAAGGGTATAAATCTTGATTTATATAAAGTGGTCCAGAGGGTTCATAAACATGCATTTATTGAGCATTTTGATGTTAGCTGTTCAAGCCTTGAAAACTGGTTTACAGGGAAACTGTTGCATGGAATTGTCAACACTCTACTGGTTAAAAGATTGGAAACTTTATTAAACTTATGGCCTGATTGCCCATTGTCTCAGGCAGCTTTCATCTCACTGACAGATCTCTGGATGTCTTTTAAAAATTGGAAATATCTGTTGGTCATGCCTGGAATTACAATTAAAGTAATGTCTGTTTGGATATCTTTATCCATCTATAAATGAGGCTTCCCACCAATACTTAATTTTAACCACATACAGTAAAGACTGCAGTTATCCATATAGTCATATTTTTTCCCTGACATTCTACTTTTCATCAGAAAATCTAGTGTGAGATTTAGCAGTAAGATCTCTCTTTTTTTCTTTATGCATTGTTTTTCCAGATTTAGAGGTCTAGATGCCACAATATTAATAGTGATACCATTAGGAGATGATTACTGATAATAAATGTCATATTAAACTTTGTTATAAATGCATTATTTTGCATTTGGCCCAATAATTTGAATTTATTTTCTTATTTTTATCATAGCAACAGCAAGAAACAAATTCAAAGATTTAATAAAGTCAACTACAATGAAAAAAATCCAGTGATGCCTGGAATAATTATTTCCTGTTGTCAGTTCTCCTTTTGTAAAAATCACAGTATTAAATCTTATTGAACTCGAGTTCCCTGGATATGACTGAATACGTGCACTTGATTTCATGATTTCAAAACTTACTGGCTGCTGATAGTTTACCTGACTGGATAACTTTGTGTTATTAACCACCACTACAAAATGTGTGACAGGAACATCAGCCTTCAAGGAATGGGTGACTAATCCTTCGAAGATGAGACAATGCATGTTCTGCAGTCACACTACAGAAAATTACTAGTATTGCTAGAAGAGTTTTACTCTTCAGCATTATAAAATCTTAACAAATATTTTGTTAGAACAAAATTTTTGTTTCAACCATTCACTTTGTCATTAAATTTTCTGTACTGAATACCCAAAAAGAATGCTCAGACTTATTAATGTTTTTCCATAATACAATTTACTCAGAAAAAAAATGATCATACTATAGTCAGGGCTTATTATTTTAAGAAACATTTATTTTAAACAGTTTTTCACATAGATTCCTGAAGTTCTGAGCACCATTTTGCTGGGTGTTATGGAAAAGCTATAAAGAAGCTTTAAATCCCCTACAGCAGCATTTCTACTCAGATAAAAGTAATAAGAGGAAAATAGTTTTTCTGGCGAAGATTATCTGTCTTTAAGTAATGGTTTTGGGAAAAGCAATGAAATACGGACTGAGATGTTAGGCATTTTTGAGAATCTCAGCCTCTCTGCTGGAGTAAATTTGTGATATCAGAACCACTAAATAGACCTCCTAATGTAATGAAGAAAACCTCATTTACAGTAGGTACAGATAATGCTTCACATGCTTTCTTGCTTCTGTTCCTCTTTCTTTTCCCACAGCCTTTTCTTTGAAGTTCTGCACATGTATCCTTCCCTCTTTCTTCTGCCTCTCCATTCCATCTTATGTTGAAGGCATAGAGCAATAATCTGAAGGTGGTCACGTTCTGAATGCACAGTAGCCCATCAATTTCATAACTGCTTGTCTGAAATTTTCATGAAGACTGAGTCATAAATCCCTCTACTCCTTTGCATCATCCATCTGAATTACAAATAAAGGTTTTATCTTTTCCATAGACTTACTTCTTTTTGATCTAAAGTAGCAAATTCAGAAGAATGAAGTGTTATTTCTAGTCAGAGTATGTGTGTATTTGTGTTATATGCATCATGAACTCCATACAAGAAAACATGGGCAATGAGCATTGAAACTTCCTCCTCCAGCTGCAGCACCGGAGGCTTTGCTTAAGTGCTGTGATTGCACCTGAACTTGTGCTCAAGGCCAGGCACCTTCCACTCTGCAATCTGCATCACGATATTGCATAAGAATGGGGAAGATAGTGTGTTAAATCCTTTTAGCTGTAAAAGTAATTGTTAATAATTGTAGAGTAATTGTACCACTATTTCTAAGTGCACCACTTACTGTAAGAAAATTGTGTGGGTCACCTCAAGCCAAGAATTCTGGGAGTTTTCTAATTTAAATTGCCATTTGCAGTCTTGCTATTTGCTTATTATCTACTTCTGATATCAGTGTGCTTCTGTTTTATCTCCAATGCTGATCTTGAATCATTACTTGAAAAAAAGCCTCCATTTGTCCAGTTCATATGAAGACATACTGTTCAATCCAATTCCTGCTTTTTTAGTTGCCTATTCTCAGAAGGTGTCATAAAAGATGACCCAGAAAGATGATCTCTCAGGAAAAGGCTCTGCAGACAAATGCTTTAAAAATATGTTTTATTGGAAGGCCTGATGTAGATTCTCTTCTGGAAGAGAACTGGTTTGCAGTTGGAGTGAATCATAGTACTACATCTGAAACCCTCTTGTTAAAAAGTGATATAGAAATGCAGACGGATCCCTGGTGTTGATAATGTGATTTCGCCATGATCACAAGACTCTTTTGATGGCAAAGATCAGAAATATATGTGGATTCAGGAAGACTAACTAACACAAAAAAAGCATGTCTACATAAGGTGCATTTCTATTTGTTTGCTCTTTTGCCACCTGGTATTACTGGCCTCAATATGATGCCAGTCAACTACTGAGCATGACAAGAATTGCAAAGTTTAAAAAATGCGTAAGCAGAAAACAGGTTTTGTGATAAAATCTGAGTGCAGATTGTGTTTCTGGAAGAAAACTATGCTTGGTTTGAGGATACTAGAACAAATGAACTTCTATGTTAGAATATATAGAGTATTTCTGTTTTGCTGTGCCACATGAAACTATCATAATTATTGCTAGACAGTAGGTAGCTTGACAATGGAGGGGATCAGGAAAGGAAATCAAGTCTGTGTTGAACCTGCCTTTAATAGTCAGTGAGCTTAAGAAAGAAGTCCAGAGGATTAATTGTCTCTTGATCTTTGGAAGTAATATATGTTAAAAGCCCCTCTTAAGCTGTTGCTTGAACTTGGTCATGGAATCAGGTTATAAAATTGCTTTTCACATGTCCCCATTAAAATGACTCTTGATTATTCACTTCTGCAAGCTGTTCATATGAGCAATAACAGTTCTGAGAGTGATGAAGTCATCATCAATATCAAGACTATTTCATGAGTGTCTTCATAAAATGTTTTAAATAATTATTTTCCTTTATTTTTTTCTTGTTTTGTTACTGTTTTCTTGTTCCTTTCTGTGTTTCCTTAGCTGACTGATCCCACTCTTAAGACAGAGTTACTGAGAGTGTTCTGTAACTTTTACAATAGGCTTCACAGAATCACATTATATTCTGAAGTGGAAGGGACCCACAAGGAACATTGAATCAAACTCCTGGCTCTGCACAAGACCATCTTCAAGAATCAAACTATGTGCCTGAGAGTATCATCTAAGTGCTTCTTGAACTGTGGTAGGCTTGGAGCTGTGATCACTTCCCCATTTCAGCACCCAAACACCCTCTGCGTGAAGACTCCTTTTCTAATATCCAGCTTGAGCCTCTGCTGGTGGAACTTCAGGCCATTCCCTCAGGTCCTGTCACTGGTTACCACAGAGAAGAGATCAGGGCCTGCCCATCCTCTTCCCCTCACGAAGAAGTTGTAACTGCAGTGAGGTCTCCTCTCAGTCTCCTCCAGGCTAAACAGACCAAGAGCCCTCAGCTGCTTCTCATACATTTCCCCTCAAAGTCCCTCACCATCTCCATTGCCCTCCTCTGGACACCCTCTAACAGCTTAATATCTTTCTTATATTGCGGTGTCCAAAACTGCGCATAATATTCCAGGTGAGGCCATCCCAGTGCAGAGCAGAGTGGGACAATCCCCTCCACTGACCAGCTGCTGATGCTGTGCCTGATGCCCCCAAGGACACGGTTGGCTCTCCTGGCTGCCTTGTCATCCACCAGCATCCCTGTACCTCTTTCCACAGCACTGCTTTCCAGCATCTCATTCCCCAGTCTTACATACACCTGGGGTTGCCCTGTCCCACATGCAGGATCTGGCACTTTCCCTTGTTGAAAGTCACATGGTTGGTGATTGCCTATCCTCTAATTTGTCGAGGTCTCTCTGCAGGGCCCCCCTGCCTTCAAGAGAGTCAATAGTTTCTTGCAGTTTTGTATCATCTGCACTTTTGTTATTGAAGGTGCTGAGAACCCGGATGATTTGAACAATTCCCTCTCAATGTTTCTTAACCATTTACCAATTGAGTCTAGTTGGTATAGGCAGACCTTCTTTTGATTATTCTCATACCTTTTCTAGAAATACTGTAATTAATGGAAAAAGTGATCAATGTTAGGTCCAAAATCTGCTAATATATAGGCTGAACTTTGGTTACAATTTCATCGTTTTTGCCTTGACTTTGCAGAAACCTGCTGAAAACTAGTTTATTGGGTAAAGCAAGTAATGTTGATGATAGGAACTGGAACACATGAATTAGTTGGGATGTTTATATGCATATGGAGTTACAAAATGAGATGTCATTTCTCTTTTGGAATATAAAAAACTGGTGTCTTATTTTCTTTTTTTAAGTAAAAGTAGAGTAATTAAGTTTACCTTCATTGCAGTAGAATGCAGAATATATCTAAGGGCTTGTTTAGGCTTCTTTCAGTTATTTCGTTCTAAAATGCCTTCGATTTTCACACAACTCTCTTGGAAAAAAACTAGTTTTTATTTCAGTGAATTTTATTCATCGCTGTTTTGTTTCTAGTAATTCTGTAAGGACTATTCAACAATGGTTTGCTTCCTGATAGAAGAGGGTGATATTTTCCTCTGTATGTTCTGTATTGTTGTCATCTTAACCAGGTGCTACCTTTCTGTATAAAAGCTGCTAGGCAGCCAGGGTTACCCTTTTCACTTTCAAGTATTTGTTCATTTGCACACAGCTTCTAGAGTAGCCAGTGATCTTCCATGCAGATTCTTACGAAGACCTGTGAATAAGTTTTTTCTTTGGAAAGTGCCTGTTGAACCTGTTTCTAGTGCAGGTATCTCTAAAAGGTGACCAGAGACCAAGAGGGGGAATATCTAGAGCTGGCCTCAGCCCTGCAGAAAAGCAAAGTAGCTTTGTTAGGAATACCTAATTCAGGCATCTGAACTGGGTATCTAAGGATGGCCCTTCGACCTTTCAGAAACCGCGTAATTTTCATCCATGTGATGTTGTTGCTACGTGGTGGGACGTTTTTCAGACAGTGCCTCTGAAAACTCAGGTGGCACAGGCATGGTGGACATCCCTACCTTCTACCTGAGCCCTGGGACCTGGACTGCAGGAGTTCTGGCTGGGCAGCCATAACTACTCAGTCCTGCACATTTGGGCTCACAGGACTGTACATTGCAGCCGACTGCTCAATCTACTGTGCAGAAAATTCTCTTGCTAAAAAAGCATTGCAGAATCATGTCCTACCAGTATATAATAGAGGTGCTAAAACTTTTTATAAAAATGCAAATAATTTTTCCATAAACTTGTAATCTGCTTCTATGTTGGATAGACTTAAGTGCTGTTTTAAAATACTGACATTTAATCTTATCTCACCAATGTGGTGGTGGCAGTGAGTGCATCCCTTAAGAAAAGCTTTTTGGAGTTCTACCTTAAAGAGAACAGAGCTACCTGGAGTATGTGTGTGGCTTGTGACCAATGAGAGGCTGTGGTGTATGCAAGGTGAATTGGTTAACCAATAATGTGGTAGCATGTTGGATGTGAGAGTGCATAAAAGGTGTGGATATTACTGCATAAGAGTTAGTTAGATCCACATCTACTAGGATGTGAGATGATGTCATAGGAACTTCTAGGAACTATCTACTTCTACTATGAGCTATGAGAACTGTCTGTTAATCTATCTTGAATAAACTCTCTAAGTCATGAGCTTTCTAATCAAGCCTTCTGATGTCTGCTGTGCCTGAGCTCTTCTGACCGTCAGTCCAGCGCCCAAGCTTGGTATAAGGGGCTCCCCCTATAGACCAATATATTGAGATTGACAGTTGAATAGGAAATTTACAGTTTTGTGTACTGTGGTAATTTCAAGAATTTTTGAATGCACCTGCCTCATTTCATAGTGGTCCAGCTGATGTTTCCTAGCATGAACATGTTGAGCCTGACAGCCTTGACTTGGAGAAGCTGCTGCAGACGGCTCATCAGTCATTGATGAGCCACCACAGATTTAATTCACTAGATTTAATAATAAGGACATTTTTACTGTGGTTATTTTCTGATTGCTCTTTTGTGGAGGCATCAAAACAACTTAGTATCATCTATTTAGTCTCTTACAGACTGAAAAATGAATCACAGAGATATTTTAAAACGAAAGTTCATTGTATGATATCCTATATATATATAGTAATTGTGGACACAGTGAGGAGGGAAAAAACCAAAGAAAAGATACATTGACCCAGGTTCATTAGTAAAATTACAGTTTTAGGAGTTCAGCAGGCCAAAACACCTCCAGAGACTTTACTATACAAAGCAATTCTCAAATGACAGTTCATGTTGCTAATATTTTCTTAGTTTAGTCATTATTGAAGAAGCTATAATTTTTATGTAGTGGTGATAATACCCAAGTAATAATGGAATGTTTCTCCGTTATTCTCCTCTTCATCAGACTTAATGGTTTCCTTTGAAGAAACAGGATACTTTCATCTGCTGGTAAAAGAACCTGCTAAACAATCCCTGCATTAAGAAACTGAAACACTTCAAAAAGATTAGATTCAAAATTAGATCAAATGATGTTAACATAAAGTATATTATGATATATACTCTGTGAAGGCTGAGAGAAAAAACTTTGCTGTTAGAAAGCCTTTTGTAGGAGTCTGAATTTACTATTATTGAGGTAGAGAAAAATCTAGGTTGCAACTGAGTCTGTATTTTTCCCATATCATGACATTTTATCATGGCTTAAATTTATTATAGTCAAATATGGGTTGTATATGGGTTTTTTATATTAAACAAAATTTATTTGCAAACTAGTTTGCATAGATGGAAGATGCCGTGGAAAACTGTGGAAAAATGGTGTCTATAATTTATTTAATCCAAGTGAGGCTGTCTACATATTTGCTTTCTATTATTTTCACATTCTCACAGTATTTTGAATGTATGTTCTGGAAATAATTTGTCTACTGATTTTCACTTCTTTTTTTCTCTCTCTCTTTTTTTTTTAATGCTATGTAAGAAAAGGTATTTCAGTTTTAGAGTATGTTCAGCACATCAGACTGAAGTAGATGTCATGGCTATTTTAGCCTAATGGTTGAAAATTACATCAAAATTTGACTTGGTCCAAACTAAAACTGAGATATTACATAACTTAATTTGAGGCCTAGAATGCAAAGCAAATGCTGGAAGTAGTGTCACAAAACAAGAAATACTGGAACTGCAAAATTTTAAAAATGGCCTACATGAAATGCCCTGAGCAGCATGTACATTTGTAGGCAATAGTACTGTAGCAAGGCACTAATCAGCTAAGTACCGTAATCCTCCTTATAGGGTAAATTCTTACTTGACCTCCAGCTATATACAGCACATGGTAACAGCATTAAACTATAACACTCCTCTCATGCTCTCAATAGCTTCCCTTTAGGTCAGCTCTCTGACTTGAATCGCTGTTGTTTCATATACTAGATATTTTTTTTCCCTAGATGCCTTATATTTTATAATTACATTTTTGGGGAATGGAAATGATTGTAAAATATATCTATAAAATTGTGTCTCAGAATTAAGAGACTGTTGCTATGATTTCACTGAACCTAGAGGATTAAATGAAAGCGCTAGTGAGAACAGAAATTGATGTATTCTCATGAACCCGAGGCTTCCAACTTCCCAGATGTGCAGTGGCTGATCAAAAGGTAAAGCAAGGAAGAAAGATGCTGAATGTGTTGTTTGAAAACAATGCTAACACTCAGCATTTTTTGTTCTTTTGGGGGATGATTAGGAAGATACTTTTTAATTTTAGCAAAAAACCTCAGTGAAAGTACTGAAAAATTTTTCTTGTGCTTCAGACGTATGGGAATATTATCATTAACAAAGTCTTATACTTTAATTTAGTTTCTTGATTTGTCTTCTGTTTTCTGTGACAAAAATATTTCTTGAAAAGTTCTTTTAATAAAAATAGTATATGTGAAATTTTGAAATGTCTCTGTATTTTAAATTATCTGTCATTTTTAGTAGCAGTTCACTATTGCATTTACTCCTTCTTATGTTTTAATGTTTCTATGACCTGTTATTCTTTTATCAACATGGGTTTTGAACTAATATGAATCCTGTGCTATGACAGCTGTTAATTGATTCCAGACTTCTGCATATTACTTCTGTAGTGTCGGTACTGATATAGGTAACAAAAATGCACATTCTGACCAATTATCCTTGAATAGTATTTAACCCATTTGCTATTGTTTTTATGATTAGCTGCTTTTTTAACACTAATTTTTCATTGAAAAAGTAGGTGAGATATTTCTTATTTATCTATTAAGTGGAAACTATTAGCAAAATACTAATTCTGAAAATGTTCAAAAGTAGAAATAAAGAAAAATCTCAGAATGTTTCACTTAGATAAGCATTCATCAGTATAGATGAATGAACACTCAGATTAAAATATACTTATTTTATTTCTCATTTTGCAGTTCTCTAAAATCAGATTATATGATATAAGGGCCACTGAATACTCAGTCAAAGTAAAGGAGGACAAAGTAATTTTTACAAGTTGAGCCAATTTTCCTATCTGAGGTTCGGATTTAATAATTAAAAAAAAAAAGAGGAACAAGCTTATTGCCTAAATATTTACTGATTAGCAGGTGATACTTAAAATCACTAGTTCTGATCAGCAATTACTCATTCTTTCCATGTTATAACTTTTTTCCTGACACAAATTGAAATTGGCCCTGCTGCAATGCTGATTTTTTGCTGAATTGCGTGTATAGGAAGGGATTGTATTGTTTGATATGTCTGTGCAATCATGTTGAGGTCAAAGCAAAATTTTTATCACTGGTAAGTTTAATTATGTTAATGTTTTGTTACTGCAGATTTCCTTTCATTCCATGCATACAAGCCTGAAGTCAGTGAATTCATATTTTCAGATAAAATGTAATAGAGATCAACATCTGCACTACCAGTGTCATGCTTCGGTAAATTTTCTAATCATCATTGTAAACTTAATTCATTATTATTTGGAGATATTTAGCTAAATGATATTCAAATGGTCCAAGGTATGATTGTTATAAAAAAACATTTACAAGGCATGGCCGAAATAAGAATGGAATATTGTCTTATGTGAACTTTACTAAGTGAATTGCTTACATGTCTGAGTTGTAGATGTACCACAGGGCAATGTGTTTAAAGCTGTATTGGCCAAGAAAGGCAATAAACACCTTTTCTTTTTGTCAGAGTGGGTTATTTAATTAACTTGTGAATTGTGCATTGCTTACTTACATTCTTAATCTTATTTTGAGGGGGTGAGAAACTAAGGAGAGGGTACAGACAGATCAGAAGATTAATTTAGTATAAAACTAGACAGCACAGGAGAAATGCTAAAAGGTCTTGCTAGAAAATCAGAAAAAGCTCTTTTTTTTAGAGCTGGAGCCACAGCTGCTTCAGAGAGCAAAAATGAATTCTCATGCACAACGTGACTCAGCAAAAGCAAAAGTTATAAGCAGAGAATGAGAAAAGGAGTTAAATCAATACCAGCCAGTCTCTTAAAAACACTGCCAAAAATAGGTAAACATTTTGCAGATTCTTTAGTATGGCAATGGAAGTCTGTGGAAATACTTTCATAAGTGAGAGAGTAGGACCCTCCCAGGGAAAGGCAGCCAAACCTTAATTTTGCATAGCAAGATTTCTGGGTTCATTGCTCTCATGGGAGTTTTGGTTATAAAGTCCAGTGTGTTCAGCTCACCTTCTGGCAGCCCAGAAACCTCTATGCAAGGTGTCATGATAGTGTTTTATCTGCTCTCTGTCACTATTGTTTTAAAAAAGTGCCTGACTATCTGTTGAATACAACATACGGAAATATAAAAGTTTTGAATAGTAGAAGAGCTATTCTTCAGTGATCATTCAGGAACCAATAAATGCTGTTTCCCTGACAGGAGCCATATAGTAATGATGAGACAGAGCTGTGCTCAGTCTGTTTGATGAGGTCTCTAATGGAAGCCTTGTCCCTTGCATGGCTTTTGTGACAGAGTTTCAGTGGAAAATGTGAAGTTTTACCTTCTCTGAATTAATCTTTCATATACTCAAAGGTCACATTTTGAAAAGAGTTAAGCAAAATTGAAATATGTGCAAGAGAAATATTTTGATTTTTCTGTCAATTTCATTCCTTGCTAATTCAAAGGAAACAGAAAACAAAGTATAAAAATATTGTCTAGCAAATTATAATTAAGTCTTACAAGTAAATGACCAATATTCAGTTTTTAAATAGTAGATGATGGCTCAGGCCCACTGAGTCCTTACTTGTTTTTAATTGACTCAAAGCTTCTAATTTGTAGAATTTTCAAGTAAATGCAGATCAATTCAGGTACCCATATATTTAAATATGTGTTTTGAATGATACTTTCTCCAGTTAAAATATGTCTTCTATTAGTCTGAGAACAAGATTAGTAGCAGGAAGACCTGACACCTAGTTTTGACAGTGACATAAATACTTTCCATATTCCAATGTTTTTGAATACCTGTGACTTTTGAAATGTGATAGAAACCTATTTTTTAAATCTCCATTTCTACAGCACAGTTGGGTTAATTTTTTTAAAAATCAAAATCAAAGCAGAAGAGTGTTTTCTCTTTGAGGAAGAATAGAAATGAATGTCAAAGACTTTCAAGCTATTTAGTTCCATTATGGAAATCACAGCCATCAAAGCTGAGTAGCTGTCTTATATTCCCCCATGTCATATTTTAAGCACTTAATTCTATTGTAGTGTGGGGGACTTGAATAATTCAACTTTATGAGCAAGAGGTCAGGTTACAGTCAAGCTATTTGCTTTTTCATAATATTAGCGATGTCTGTAGTGCACTGCAAATAAGGTTTGCATCAGTGTGAGGTTATGGGCTGTTAAAGGACCAAATGCCTGTATTGATAGATTACAACAAAAAATAAAATACAGTAATAAGTAGGAAAAAATAAGTTTCTGATTCTACTTCTGAAATAAAAGTATTTATGAACTGTGCCTGACAGATTTATGCATATTCTAGAGTTTTTTAACCGTAACAGAGATTTTATTTTATGGTTGTTTCAAACAAGCAGTAGTCACAACGGCCTGGAGGATTTTTCAGTGGTGCACTTTTCAGGAAAGGTGGTAATCCTTCTGACAAGAGTTATATAGTGCTTAGTTGAACTTGCAGCTGGAGGGTGTGTATCACACCCTTAAAGTTCTCTTAACTTTTAAGTTCCAGAAAAGTTCTGGAAAAGCAGTAGTCATTTTCCATGGGCTATCCATCTGGAAGGACATGATGAAAGGCCTTTATTAAGGTATCTTTAAGGTAGTTAATGTTGAGAAATGGATTAGACAGAAGCTCGTGAAGGTGAGGGAGAATTAGCTAGTGGTTTAAAAATAACAGCAGATTTTTAATAGTAGTGACTGGCCATAAGTTTTCACAAGTACTGTTCCTCCTACCATGTTTTCATAACTCTGGTTTAAAATATATAGCATACATTGTACAAGTATGTTCATAGCACAATTTTTTTTAAATTAAAAAATTGTTGAATGTAAAGGGGGGCTACTTGTGCTGTGATGACCAGTAAAGAAAATGATAGGCTTGAATGCCAAGTGATGTGGTGACTGCAGGGCAGGCTGAGCCCTCTCCTGACAGCAAAGTTTCTGGATGATCAAGTGTATGGGTACAGTTAATATATTTCAGATGGATAGGATTAACTTCTGGCATTTGATCCCAGTAGTGAAGTTAGATGCCTTCAACAGTAATGAAATTAATTAGAAAGGGAGTCTGATAGTGCCAGTCAGCATAGGCCAGGAATTAAATTAATTACTTTCATCTTTGAGGTTACTTTCTCTGAAGAAAAGTGCTACATTTTCAGGTAGGTCCTTCTTGCATGTGGCCCAGCAGTTGCCACATGAAGTGCACCTATATAAACCTTTTTCCTTCATGAAAGGTTGGAATAGATTGAGGACCCAGATACTCTTTGCATTTCTATCAGTCATATGTGGTGTTCTTATGTTCATGTCTTAGCAACAGAATGGAGGATGGAAAATGACTGCTAGTACTAAATGTAGTGCACAAGGTGAGAAAATGTTTGTGCAATTGGTATAAAAATGTAATGCTGATTTGCCACATCCTTCTCTCATTAACATAGTTCATGCTAGAAAAAAAGGTGGATTTTTCAGTGAATCCTGAGCTAGTCCATCGGATGACACATTTTCCTGATAGAAATGCATTTTCCTCAGCCAGCAATATTGTTTTTACTCATACAGAAATCCATCTTTTTAATCCCCTTAGCCTTCCCTCCATGACATTATAGCAGTAATGTTTCCAGAATTGATTTGTCTACAGTTCTATGCATCCATATGAAGACACTGTGACACGTAGTCATATATTGAAATATGTGTATGTGTGTGTGTATATGTGTATATATATATGTGCACACGTGTATGTGAGAGGTGTGGGTATTTATCTAATCTTCTATTTGTAGCTAAAACAACTCTGCTGTTGGTTATATTGCTGTAGACACAAGTATGCAGATGTTTGATACTGAAGCATGTGTACACTCAGACTACTCCAAGGCATGTGTGAAATTTGTCAAACTAGATTCTGTACAGTTTCGTGTTACACAGTATATCATGAAGCTGTTCCTATAAACCATGCTTACTAGAGTGTTTTAATGACTTGGGGGATCAAACCTATGCAAAAATCTGTGTCTGTGAATAAAACTTGATGTATAGGTAATGCAATCTTGCAATGAAGTCCACATGAATGAATGCTGTAACTGCTGAGTGCCATTTATTTCAATTGGGCTTGCCTAGAGATAGAGTTTGCCTATATGGATTACACAGCTGGGGAGGGGAATACAAATTTGTATTATAGGCATGGCAGAATTTTTCAGGGATTAGGTAAATTCTAATTGGAACTACTTTTTTTGGGATGTGGTATATTTTTCATCAGCTGAAGTATTGAAGTGAAAAATATTTATCTTCCTTAAAGCATTTCTGTACCTAATCTCTGTTGTTTTAATGAAAACTTCAATGTCTCTGCAAACTGTCTGAATTCTGGTAGTTCTGTTGTCCTAATTGTCCATTCCCGTTGGCCATTCTGGTTTTAGACTTAGGAAACTCTGTTCGTGTAACATTAGAGTGAGACAATGTGAGGCCTCAGGAGCACAATCCATAGAGATTTTGTAAATTTACAGAGGTTATGGTATGTGCTGGGACTTACTGTAATAAGAGAGATACAACATCTTAGCTTGACCATAAGCAAAGAGATATCTGCCTGATGCTTGCAATACTTCTCATGCTTTGCAGGAAGATTTTAGTTTTTTGAAAGATTTAATCAGTTTTCTAATTTGTAGATGCCATTGTAAAGCTAAAGTACTTTAATATTTACAAGGCAAGACTGAGTCCAAATCTTGCAAGCCCAGTTTAGTGACCCTGTGTGGTATGTAAGACAGTTCAGGATGCCCGTTTGCCAATCACCTCTGCCACACACACTCTGCTCAAACTCTTGTGGTTTTCCCTTGCTGAGGAGAGACTGCATTTCCTTTCTGGCTGTGAGAAGGGTGTTTTATCTCCTATCAGCTAAACGCAGAGCACTTTATACTTTCCTGTGCACCAAGACAGAGCCTGATTCTCCTCCCCTTCCCTAAACTGAAGTGTTTCAGTTCTTCTTCTAGGACCATTGTGGCAATACGGCTGTGTTTTTGCTTGCCTTTTTCCTGTCCTTCTAAATATGACAAAGTTTCTCCTGGTTGCTGCCTACAAGTCTGCCCTTCAGGATCAGTGGCCCTTTTGTGAGGGTAGAAAACATTTTAAACGGGATCTTAATTATAAAAATAGAACTAAATATATGAAAAAAGGACTGAGAACACAAAAAATAGCTTCATATATGTATTTTTATTACTTAAACCTTGAGTTATCTATATTATCCCAGATAATCCCACCTCTGTCTCTTAACCACATCTGGGATCTTTGCTCCAGTTTCCTGTGGGTAACTTCTTCAGATCCATCTAGGGTGAAAAACCAAGCACAAATCAGGATATGTCTGGAAGTAGCACTTTAGATGCTCATTACCTTGTAAGGATTGATAAAGGTAGGATTGGAAGCTCCAGTTTGTTTCCCCTGTGAATCCCTACTCCCTATTTAACTGATCCCTTCTAGTCATGTGGTAAGCAGTGTTGTTTTAAGCAGAACCCTTAGCATTCACAATATATTCCAGAAACACCCTTTATTAAAATATTACATATGAAAAAAAATCACATGCTTCAATCTACCACTTGTTAGTGTCAGGAAACACTGTCTGTTGATATCTTTTTCCACCTTCCTCTGAAGTCTCAGGAGTTGTCCGTGGCCAGATGACATCTATGACAAAGAGTCAATGTTTTATGTGGCACAGGAACTCCATTCTGGTATATGGTTGGTGTGTCTTTCCCAAATGCTTGGACTAATACTATTACTACCCCTATCCCTATAGGAATGGGAAGGATTCTTTTGTCAGCTCAGACAGAACTTTGAAGCTCTTTCCCTTCTACAGAACAGAAAAAAGTGCTTTGTTTTCCGAATTCAGAACTACTGAAATCATCTGATTTAGATAAATGTGGCCATTGGATCTTTGTTTTTTGCTGTTGGCAACACATAGCTTTGTGGGAACTGAAATTTGTGGTTTTAAGCAGTAATGGCTGCTAAAAGAGCAAACTAACTGAATGATCCCTCTAGCCTTAATTCCTATGGTGATTTTAAAACCCTATGAAATAGAAGAATATGGTCAAATTACATCACTGTAAAATGATTACGAAGGATTATAAAATGTTGGCACTTGTAAAGCAGTTATGACTACAAAGTACTGATTGTATTCTCTATTTTATAATGTTGTATTAGCATTTTTCCTTTAAAGTTGTTTTTTATTTAAACTGTGAACCAAAATCAGTTTTGCTGCATCACATGCTTTCTTTAAATTAAGACAGAAAATGTGAGAGCACATTCACAAAGAAATGCAATGAATGGATTTTTTCCCATCAGCTGTCATTTAATTAGCATTAACTGTGTATTTGTGCTGCATAATATATTGACAGAATTCTCTTTCTGCTTTCTTGTTGTGATTACTTAGGAAAAGAAGCCCATCAATATCAAGAGAACAGAACAGAAGATACGACCAAAGGGACGAGAGAGACGAATATTCACAGTATGCTCCATCAGACAGTGCGATGCCCAGGTCACCATCAGATTATTCAGATAGACGGTCACAACGTGGGCCTCAGTTATATGAAGAACCTGAACCGGGTGATTATAGAGATTCCAACAGAAGGAGCCGCAGGCGTTCCAAGGAGTATCCGGTAGAAGAAGAAGATGCGCAAAACAGGGAAGAATATGAAAGGCAGCGGAGGGAAGAGGAATACCAGGCACGATACCGAAGTGATCCTAATTTGGCTCGTTATCCAGTCAAGCCTCAACCATATGAGGAACAAATGCGTATTCATGCTGAAGTGTCGCGAGCACGTCATGAACGGAGACATAGTGATGTCTCCTTGGCAAATACAGAGTTGGAAGATTCTCGGATGTCCATGCTCCGGATGGAACGGCCGTCAAGACAAAGATCAGTGTCTGAGCGCAGGGCTGCCATGGAAAACCAACGTTCATATTCTATGGAAAGAACTCGAGAGGCTCAGGGGCCAAGTCCCAATCGCCAGAGGACCACAAATCATAGCCCTCCTACACCTAGGAGGAGTCCAATTCCTCTGGAAAGACCAGACATGAGGCGCTCGGACTCATTAAGGAAACAGCACCATTTGGATCCCAATTCTGCTGTACGGAAAACAAAACGTGAAAAAATGGAGACCATGTTACGGAATGATTCACTTAGCTCAGACCAGTCTGAATCTGTCAGACCACCACCACCAAAGCCCCACAAAACAAAAAAGGGAGGTAAAATGCGCCAGGTTTCATTGAGTAGCTCAGAAGAGGAATTGGCATCCACTCCAGAATATACAAGTTGTGATGATGTAGAGATTGAAAGTGAAAGTGTTAGTGAAAAAGGTAAGATTTCTAAATTTTCATTGTTTCAATACCTAGATGTGACTTAATTTCCATTACATTGTATATTGGTTTAACCTATTTAAATTGATTGCAACCACTTATCTACAGCCCTTCAAAGAGGACTTGAATTTGTTGGGATGGGAGTTGGGATTTTTTATCTGATTTTGTGTTTCATTTACTTAAATCTGAAGTTAACGATTAACATGGAAAAGAATATCACAGCTACTAGAAGTATTTGTATATGTTCAAGGAAAAAACATGCCTGTTGAAAAACGTGTCAATGAAATCTGCAGAGTATCTAAAGCTGTTCTGTCATATAAGAACATGGTTTGATGTTCATTAATAGCAGATTTGCGCACTCCTGGATCAAAATGAGTGCATATTTGATCTAGACCAAGTGTGGGTACATGACTGCATTTTTGTTGAATTAACCATGACACGTGGTACAGACCTTACACCAGTTTCATCCTGACTGCTGCAGGTTAAAGAGTGTCTGATCTGCAATGAGACCTGTCTGTGTAACATTAACCTATTCAAGTTTTGAAAGAAATTTAAAATTACTGATGCGTTTTACACCAATGGAGGTTTCTTTTTCTTCTGTTACTATGGTGCTTTTTGGTTTTAGTGCTTTTTAGGATTAATGTTGGCGTTATTCTATTGTCAGAAAGAAAAGCTAAGGTTGATTGAAATGATTCCAAACCTATACAAAGGTAATGTGTGACTTAAGTATGAAAGTATTGGGGACAATCACTTGAAACTCAATCAAATTTGTATTACTAGTTTTACCTTCATGGATGTTGTTGGTCTAAAGTACAGTAGTTTTAACCTTTTTTTGAGTTATTATTTTTATGCTACTGAACCTTTGCTACTTCTTCTGAGTAGTCATCTACTGTTGTGGATTGGGATATAAGATTTGTTACTACTTATTATTAATATTGCTGCCAAATTTGTTCTGCAGCAAGTAATTAGTTAGTGAAATAACTCTGAATTTTTAACACGTCAATATCAGCAACCATGGTTTGATAAGTAGGGAGTGAGATAGTGTAGAATGGAAGGAAATTTCAGCCAGGTCAAAGCAGACAGTTACATACCCTTATGTGAAACAACTGCGTTGATGCCCTTAGTCTTCCTGATGAGTAGAAAGAACTTCTACTAACTTGATAATTCTCATGATTTTTTTCTTACAAGAAACTTTGAGGAAAACAGAATCAATCAATATATGGGAAGTAGTAACAGAGTGTTTATTTGGGGCAATTCAGCACAGGGAACCTAGTATACAGAATAATATAAAAACGTTTTTTTGGTACATGTAACATACAAAACATACACATTTAGGATTATAAAAGCATAGAATTGTTTAGTTTGGAAAAGATCTGTAATACTATTGAATTCAAACATTAATCTAGCACTTCCATGTTTTTTAACACATCAATAAGCCCTGTGTCTTTGCTGGTGCATGGATGTCCACTCTCTACTTCCACTGAGGCAGTGGACTGGAGGACCTCAATAGAACAATGTCCCACAGGCACTGGTGTGCTGTCCCCAGGCTTATCTGTAGTGAGCCTAGTTTCATGCCTTTCCTCCTTCAGACCTAATCTAAAGCTCTCTCAATAAGCCCTGCCTGATCTGAAAGGAGACTTCCTTTCTTCCCACATCATTCCCTACAACTGGAAGGATAGAGGAGAAAACCCCTTGTGCTCCTGATCCCTTAACAAGTCATCCCAAGGTCCTGAAGTCTCCCCTTAATTGCTCTTGGACTTCTTACTGCCACTTCTTTACTGCCTACCTGAAAAATCCAGAAAGGCTGAGGGTCGTTCCAGGATAGGAGTCTTTCTTCTCACACTAACCCTGGTCCCAGGGATGCACCAGAATTTGCCAAGAAGTGGGTCCAGCATAATGGGCCTTCTCCCTTCAGGCAGTTGTTTAAAACATGCTATACAGTGCTAGATTATCTGTCATAATAATGATTTTACAAAACTTACAGTTTTCACTTAAATAATTTTGTATTTTAAGTGTCCAGTAAAATATTCTTATTGACAACAATAGTTGATAATAATGGCAATGCCATATCTGTGATGATTTCTGAGATAGGAAATGAAGCTAGATATTTATTTTATAATTTAATTTTTAAAATTTGCGAAATTTTGTAGAAAAAAAATGCTCTTTACTATGTGTTCTTCAAGCCTGTGCAGTGGATTTTTTTAGGTGAGGCACAGCACATGCAGAACTGGCCCCGCCCTTTAACTCCTAAGGTTCATCTGTCACAGCCGAGCAAGCTTGGATGGTGACAGTGAAGTCCTCAGGACTAGAACCTACAGTCCCCAGTATTGCCAGGAGTTCTCCCATCCAAGCACTAACCAGGGCTGACCCTCTGAGATCTGATGGGATCTGGTGTCGAGGAGGCATTTAACTGCCTACAGCTGCTATAGGTGACACAGAAAGTCCTACCTCATTCTTTTTGTTTTCATTAGTCTCTCTTGCTGTGTAAACCAGCCTGCATTCAGAGTGCATATGAGCGTTTTCTTCATGAATACCACCCAAAGGAATCCAGCACATAAACCCACCATCAGTCTTCCTTGCATTGCAATAATTTCCTTAATTGGTAAAATGCAATTAATTATTTTAAACATATAATATAAAAATTAGTTTCTCCTACCCCCAAATTATACTTGCTTTCTGCCCTTTAAAAATGCCCCAGACTTGAGGATTTCTCAGCTGTCCTTTTAAGTCATACAAAGTCTCTTTGGCCAAAGATAAAATGATAAATATAAAACATTTGGCTTTGGAATGATGAAGGGTGGCAGTGTTAGAATGAGAATTTGAATGCAGTAATAAGGAACTCTTCAAAAAGAGGAGAATAATATTTTGTCCATCTCTTTCTCTGTGGAGTACCCATATTATTCCATAGATACTGCAAATAGATATTAACACCTGCTTCACTGTGTGGAGCAGTCTGGGCCTGAGCTACAGGAACAGGTGTTCACTGATTTGCATCAGAGATTTTACAAGGCCCTAACATTGGTTTGAAGAAACTAGTCTGAAAATTGTGAATTTTCCAAAAGTATAGGGAAAAAAGATAGTCATAGGCACTTAAAAGGACTGAAAGTTTTCTTTTTAAGCTTGTCTTCAAAAGGAAATGAGTGGATACTTACATAGGTTGGAACATACATATGTGTACAAAATGAAGATAGACATTTCATTCTATGAGTTCAATAGAGACAGAGACCAACTGCTGGATTAGGAGCTCTTGGAAGAGCATCCATTATTGCTGAATGCCTTTGACTTTCAGTATTTGGGTCTGATCTCATTTTATTAGCTGTCTGCCTCAAGGTAATATTTCCTGGATTTTTAAAAATGTAATCTAATTGTTTTCAGGAAAGGGAAAAGGCAAAATTACTTTTCTGCATGGTTCTGGTGATGGCCAGAGAAACCATCGCCTTGGAATTCTCCTGCCTCCTCTCTCTGGGAAACTGGGGAAAATGTGAACAGAGAAAGCTGATGAACACCCTGACAGGACTTGGGTACCTCGTAGACAGTCATGTGAAACACAAGCATGGTGAAGAATTGTTGTAGATGGAGGTTCAACTGCGGAAAAGAAGAGCTAGGTTCTTAAGATACTGCATCATTTTTGTAATGCTAATATATTTAGACCAGGACATTTTGGTTCTATGCCAGGCTGAGGACTGGAATGGGAATCAGGAAACTTCAGGGCAATGAGCAGGTAAGGGAAGAAAGTTTAGGAATGGCAAAATAAAATGTCATTTGGTGCCTGGAAACCAGTGGATTGAAACGGAAACTGAAGCTCTAGAAGAAGAGGGAAGAACAAAGCTGGTAGATCTAGAAGGCAAAACCTCTGACCTGTAGTTTGAGAAGAGCAGATAAGGTGAAGGAAACAAGTGTGATAAAGATAATAGGGATGATGAGAACAGGAACTTCCTGAATGGTAGGTTAGAGGATTCTGAGAAGCAGAATCAGCAGTTTGAGAGAGACGACGATTGGCTGGAAAAAGGGCACTCACAGAGATGGACAGAAGGGCTAAGCTTTTTTTTGGAAAGAGCGACTGGAACTCCCTGAGCAAGGAACATAGACCTGGCAGCACTGAGCGGAAGTGCTGAGAGGAGGTTTGGTGAGATGAGAGATGTAAGACCATGATGAGGAGAAAATGGTGTGACAGATCAGATCATTCTTTAAAAGTTTTAAAAGGAAATATGCATGACAACAGTGTTAAATGGACATAGCTGAGATTACAAATATGTTTACCTGAAACTTCAATTGTGCCAGAATTAGACATATTTTGCAGACTGAATTTTGTGCAGGTCTTCATACACTCAAAGCTGTCCTTAGTGACATAACTGAATACCGATTCAGATGGCCTCCACCTTTTTCTGTGCATAGAATGAACAATTCCTGCTTAAAATGCTATTCAAACTTTTCTGAAGCTCCCAGCATTTTCCCCACTCTATCTGAGGACCCTTCACTCTTGCTGTGAATACCAGGCCTCTGAAACTGCAAAGACAGTGTCTTCATTTGCAGCACTTGTTGTGAGTCCTGGAGATCAGCCTATCAGATGGTTCAAGGCTGCATCTCCACTGCAGGATTCCCTGATTGTCTTAGGAAAAACATGTTGGAGAAAAACAAAAAAGAGAGAAGGTGACTATATGTTTTGGACCAAAATATTAGATTTATGGCAATGTTCCCTAATACTGAAAGATCAAAATTGCTTAAAATGTTAGAGAAAAGCAATTCTTGAAATGCCAGTGCTTTTAAGAAATCATACATTTTAAATATCAGTAAGATAGATCCTCCATCAATTAAACCAGAGATCATAATGATGTATTTATAAATGTTCAAGTTCACCAATTCTTCCTCAAAGCCCTCTCAGGTGACATGGTTCAGTTCCAAAGCTCTAAGAAACATGGTTTATAAAACAAGAACAGTTGTGGTGTTAATTGCAGTAAAGTGAACATTGAACTGTGTCACCTACAGAGTTCCAGATAAAGCTGGGTTTGTGCTCTGCAAGTTAGGCCAAGCATTCTACATTGCTTGTCCAATTTAATTCTCTTCTATTAAGTGTCTTCTTGAGGGAACCTTATTTTTGTTTGCATTTTCGGTTGGATGTTTGTTAGTGTAATTGTAAGGAATAGGCCTTAGGGGAGGTTTGAAAGGGCTGCCATAATTTGTCAGCCAGCATGAAGCAGATGTTAAGCAGAGAGCTACAGGTTTGTGTCCACAGGCTTTACAGGTAGATTTAGAAAATCAAACAGCAGCACTGCCCAAGTATTCCTTGTGGCAATACTGTCACACCTGCAGTCCACCAAAGGACCAATCTGAAAAGACTTACCACGGCCATTCAGGAAAGCTAATGGTCACTGGGGTTGTCATACCCCCACTCAGAGCACAGGCACCAGAGAGGTGACCTGTGCTGAAGCTGGGGTTACTTCTGCATCTTACCCAAATATTTGAGGGTCCTAGATGTCCTAGAGTTCTTTATAAATCTCTCAAACTCTAGGTTTCCAGCAAGAGACAAGCTACATGGAAAAAGAATTTATTCAAGGAAATGTAGGTGTGTGATAACTGTAAATACTGCTCTAATTTGTTCTAGATATAAAGTAGGACATAGTAGATTTTCCAGTGGTGGTAAACAGCTCAGGCACACATGCGTACCATGCTCCCAGCCACCTTTCAGAGCAGCCTGTCAGAAGTATCTCTGCACAAATGGTGGCTGACATCTGATGTGGGTGGAATCTGCGGCAGCAAAAGCAAATGTGTTTGTGTTTTGTCAGATGTGCAGTTCTTAAGTTTAGTGTTTGCTTTCACTGTTCTTTTATTAAAACACGATAGCTATGTGGATGCCTGTTTTTATTATCAAGGAAACTCATGTGCGTAGAAACATATAATCGTGTAGCTTGTAAAGATCTTTAAGACAAAGTCCAACTGTTGACTTAGCAGTAACAAGATCACGACTAAACCATGTCTGTAAGTGTCACACCCACATGTCTTTTAAATATCTCCAGGAATGGTGACTCAACTAGTTCCCTGGGCAGCCTGTTCCAGTGTTTGACAACCCTTTCAGTGAAGAATTTTTTTCTGAATATCCAATCTAAACCTCCCCTGCTACAATATAAGACCATTTCCTCTCATCCTATTAATTGTTACCTGGGAGAAGAGACTGACCCCCACCTGGCTGCAGCCTCATTTCAGGTAGTTGTAGAGAGTGATAAGGTGACCCTGAGCCTCCTTTTCTCCAGCCTAAACACTCCCAGCTCCCTCATCCGCTCCTCATCAAACTTGTGCTCCAGACCCTTCACCAGCTCTGTTGCCCTTCTCAGCACATACTCCAGCACCTCAATGTCCTTCTTGTAGTCAGGGCCCAAAACTGAACACAGCAGTCAAAATGTGGTCTCACCAGTGCTGAGTATGGGGAGATAATCACTGCCCTGCTCCTGCTGGCTGCACTTTCTGATATCAGTCAGGATGTGACTGGCCTTCTTAGTCACCTTGCCATGCTACCAGCTCATATTCAGCCAGCACCCCTAGCACAACATATGGATAGAGAGGCTCCAAGTAATCTTAAAGTCTTCCCTGGGTAATTGATTGAAAGCCGCAGGGTGCAAGTTGTGGAGCAGCAATATGTGTAAGCAGGACAAGGTGTTAATACGCTTTTCTTTGTCACTAAGTGCATTGAAAACATAGATATATAACCTTCCATTGACTATGTTATGGTCATTTACAAATATATGAGTAACTTCAGTTTTTCATTGTAGAAATTAAAATATCCTCATGTATGGAACCAGTTTATTAATGCAGTATTGAAACAACTCTGATAGAGATGCAGTTTAGGATTTGACAGAATAAAGTCTATTTGGAAACAATATACTTGTCACAAGTTAAAAAAAAGGATGGTAGTTCATGGTGTGAGAAGCAGAAAGCACATTTCCTGATTGCTACTGCAAGAACATTGCATGTCTTACGCGAGCAGAGATGCCAAGCAAGTGGGATTCCGTCACAGTGCTCTCACTTTTAAATTCAAAGGGATAAGGGACCTGATTTCAATCCTACTTGTGCCAGTTTTGTGCATCTTCAAGAACTTTGGCTTCAAAGTTACACTGAGCTAAATTAGATCAGAATGAGGTCATTGTTTCTAAAATTTGATTCATTCAGGTTACAGAGTTCCTGAAAGTCTAACTTCTCTGGAACAAATTATACTAGAAGGCATAAATTCAGGACTGAGCTGCAGCACTTCAACAAAAAAGCTCTGTAATTTCACACAGTTTCAGTGTAGAAATACCTTACCATTCAAATAATGAAATTTTGTGTGGTCATAAGAATAATAATTGATTATTTAAAATACTGAAATGTTTGACATGTTTTATTTAGGGACAGATTTAAGTGAGTGATAAAATTTCTTATTATTTTACCTAATATTGGAGTGTAGGAGATTTTCTTTTGTGTTTAAAATTAAATATTTTTTCATAGAGACCTCTAAGTCTTATGTAGGACACATGCAGCTTTAATGTGTAAAGAGCTTGATTGAAAATTCAGAATTCTACTCTATTTTTTAAAGCTTTCTTTTATGAACAGCCTCTGTTTTAAGTGCAAATATAAGAAATATTCAGAGAGAAGAAAAATTTTTCTCCTTATATTTTTAAGCAATAAATGTCACTGCTTTGTAAGTACTTCTTACAATGTTGAATGAGAAGTATCTTACTATTTGAAAATATTGGTATTGGCTATGATATTTTTTTTGAAAACTTTTTTCACAGACACTTAAATGAGAACAGAACTAGAATGTTTCAAGTTGCAGAGATTTCTAATTGTAGAGAATATTTTTTCTGGAGTTTTGCCAAACCTTCTTCTACTTAGATGCTTTCTATGTTCCTTAGAAAGTAGATGAAAGTGGTGTGATCTTCTGCAGCATTTAGAGGATCTACTGTGTAATATTTTAAATTTGCAGTAATTTAAACTTAGCATAAGACAATAATATCCCTCATGGAAAAAGCCTTGCCTTTTTCCGATTCTCGGCTTCATATTTACATCCTTATTATCACTCTGGCTGGCAGAGGCATTCAGGCAGGTACAGACTGTAACAAGCCAGGAAACTTTTGTGGGGTAACTCGAATTAGGCAAAAAGATGGTAAATATTAACATTTGAAGCTTCCTGATAGAATTATAATGATTTTCCTCAAAGATATTATTATGCATGCTGAAAAGATGGTGTGTAACTGATTATCCCTTATCAGAATTTGATGGGCAGGGATTTGCTGAAGTAAGGGAGAAAAAATATTTTCATATGATAATCAGAGAAGAAAGAATATTTTATCATAAGTAAATGGACATGAATAATTTCATAACAATGTGATTCAAAGAAAAATGTCTAATATTCAATTTTATTGATTAAAGCCTTTACTAAATTACAGCCTTAACCTTCTGTATACAAATGTACATAAATCATTAAAACTGTAATTCTTTAATCATGTTTTCTTTTACTCTGGGACTTTGCTGGAACAGTGACTAGATTATCGCCTGATATACTGTAACAGAAGAACTATTTATTATTATTAAAGTATTTTAGTGTAATTGTTGCAGTCATCTATGGTTCCAGATGAGATTAAGTTTATTATTAAGACAACATGATTTTTAGTATTGTTCACTTAGGGGAATTTTTATCATTGGAACATATCTTCCGTTTATATTTTTAACTCTAACTACAAGATGTATTTTTCCATGAAAATTGTGAAAATGTTCTATTTTGAAGGGAAAGATGTTTCTTTTTCAGTTTAAGCTGTAAACTATTGAATTATCTGTGTGACCAATCTTAAAGGTATCTTAAAAATACATTATTGCTTTCTCTACACACTTTTTAAAAAAATCTTTTCCAAATTTATGTAGAAAACAAAAGATAATTTCCCATTATCCTTTCACATCTTGGCAAGTAGAATATTTGATGAATAAAATCAATAAATATTCATTAACCTTTTAATAACAATGAAAGACATTTCTGTACAAAGATGGCTGGAAAGGGCTTCATCCTAAGAAATGCAAGGCTTCCTATGTAGGCAATTCTTATCTTATCCAACCTGATCCATGTTTCAAATTACTCTTTCAGTTTAACTAAGTTAAAAATTTGGACTTGTTAACCAAGTCTTGCATCAGGGATGAGTGCTATTAATCATAGAGATTTGGCAGAAATAAAGCAAAAATGAAGACCTGAAGGATTCTGTGTAAAACATTTCAGTCCTTTACAATACCATAACAGGACAAAAAGCCATCGTGGTGTTTTATTTTCAGTTTTCAGAGTATTTATCTAAATACTGCTCCATAACATATGGAGCATGCATTTTTCAAATTAAAATATTTGTCATACTTTGATGAAATCATTATTCTTCTAGTAAAACAAAACACTCAAAGTTATAAGTCACAGATTAGACTGTGTCATTTTAAATTATGTTAGTACTTTCCTATGTCATATTGAAATTGATTTTGAAAGTAATTTTGTTAATTCTCCAGTTAACTATCAGAAACTAAATGGGCTATTGTCAAATAATTGTACTTAATAAAAATAATTATTTAGTTGGGAGTATTCTATCAATTATATGGTTTAGGCTTTTTTCCACATTTTCTTTAAAAATGTGTCTTTCTTGTTCTGTTGTTATTTTTATGTGTAATTAAGGATAGAATAATCAGCTTGGAAGAAATAGAGAAACCAAAGTGAAGGTGGAATAAGCAGAATGGGCTGTATATATGTCATTCACCTGAAAACTGGGTTCCTGTCCTTTAGCTCTGTTGTTTCAAGCTCCCCTTAATGTGCTATTCAAGACTTTGAGGTAGTCACAGAAGCTGCTTGAGATTAAACTGAATATTGTCCAAGGTGAGAGGTGGAAGCATATGCTTGTCAAAGGAAAGGATATCCTTTTCATCTTTTCACAATTTCTCACTCCATCCAAGCCTCATCCATTGCAATTCACAGTCTCTTCACCAGAAAGAAATATTTGGCATGGTCAGGTAAAGTGGCACCAGTTTGTGTGTCGTTTTGTGTCTGGCTGTAATTTCAGCTGCAGCTGTTCAGGAGCTGCTCTCTAACATTGCAGCTGGCCCTCTGGGAAAGGCAAGAGCACAAGTGAGGGACGAGTCAGCAGCTTAGGGCAGTCACAGCCACAATCCAGCAGAAAACTGTCCCCACTTCCCAGTCAGAGCCCTCAGCAGGGGCCAAATGATGAGTGCCTTGAAAATCAGGCCACCTGCCTTGGTATCTATTACTGATTTAGGAACCCAATTTCACCCTGTTTGTGAAAACTCAGCTTTTTCCAACAGTAATATTTTCTCAAAAGTATATTTAAACCCCTATAATTGTGCTTTGAAGTTTTTGGTGTCTTTCATTAATTTCAAAGGAGCATTAATGCATTTTTCCTGTGATGGTCCACTGTTCTGATATTAAAATCTTAATTTTAGTGGCAAGATAGAAAAAATGTGAGGTAATGATAATGTCTTTTCTGATAATTGACAAAATAATAAATAAAACTGTTTGAATAGAATTGGATCATTGCACTCTATCACATTAGTGCTCAGTGGTTCTGTTATAAAGTGGTGTTGATAAATTAATTTTGCCTTGGAAGACAAAGTACCTACATTTCTTTTCAGACTGAAGTTTTGTGCTAACATATTCTAACAATTTCACCTTTTCTACTGAACTAGTCCTATTTGTCATGGAAAGGTTAAAGGCTATTGCACAAAGAAAACAAGAATAATGTTTAGTCCACATTTATTTTTCTTGGTTATAAATCATCATTTTTTTTGTTATAAAATTCTCTGTGTGGCTTTAAAATGTGAAAGCATTTAAAAAATTTTATAACATACTTCTGAAAATATTTCCCATAAAATTTATCGTGGTTTTCTACTAAAGTAGAGACATCTTATAATGTTCAGGTATATTGAGAACAAAGTATAACTGCAGACTTCTGGTCCTAACTACTAGATGACCATGGCTGGGCATTGCTACATGTTCACAGAACCGTTACAGCATAAAGGAAAGTGGAAAGTGGAGAAAGATCGCATAAAAATTTCCCTGAGTTACCTGTGGCAATCCTGCCATTACTGACACAGCAACCTGGTCCTGCTTTGTATAACCCATCCAAGTCTTTACATTATTGATTTTTTAATTTTCCTATTACATATTTTTTTCCCTTTCCTCTTTTCTGAAACCATGTAGTTTAGGCAACAGTTTGATTGATCATGCTGCTTAGCAGGCTTTCAGATTTAGAGATACTTTTAGAACAGTTTATTTCAGTTAATATTTAACTTGCTAAATTGTCAAAAGTACTGTGAAATCACATATATCTGATTTCTCCATTTTACCTTGTTGGTTAAATACCTTGCTGTCAAGGAAAGTTTGAGTAGTATTTAGGATCATGAAGGAGGAGCTTGTGAATAAAGTGAGTGGTAATGGAGCTTCTGGTTTATGTCTCATCGGTTCCAATAGAAAAGTGAACTTAACAGCCTGTATTCATGCAGCACTATTTTCTGTGTTAAGATATTCTTTTGAGATATGTAAAAACAGATGAACTGAATGAATATGTACATAAAAAATACCTGTGGCACAGGCTGAAGTTTAGACCAAATTGAAGACAGCAATTCCTATGGAAATGTACTCAGATCAATGATATTCTGGAGAAACATTCTGTAAGAAATAGTTCCATTGTTTATACTTTCTGCCTTTCCGAACATTTAGATTATGAATATCCTTTAGGTTCGTAGTTATATAATCTGTTTACTTGGAAAATGGAAAACCATGGTCATTAGTTACATAATCTAAATAGAATCAAATAAAAGTTTTTATCAGAAACCTCCATGACTATTTACTGTTTTGCACATTTATAGGTCATTTTCAAATACGTCTATAACAACAAGGAAAGGCTTGGCTTATGATGCAGTATGTGATATATTTAGATATTACATGATACCTTAACTAAGAAGTGACTGCATGCAATATTTTTCATTGGATTTTGTAATTTCTAATAATTTTACCATTTCTTCTGCACATTATAGTTTGGATTTAATTTTTTTTCAAAGCTCAGTTCTGAAAGTCTGATCCTACTGAGAGTTTCTAAAAGCTAAATTCCTTTGAAAACCTTCATGTTCTGTTTTCATCCTGTTATCTTAATACACTTTAAAAAAGAAAATTGCAGCAAAAATCATTTTCTAACAATAGTGTATTGATGAGTTGAAGGAATGAAATTTGTTCTTGAAAGCTTTTCACTGATGAAGGCCACCAGAACTAGGTTTCAACTTCAGTCTAATCAGCTGAGCTCAATTTAAAGATTACTTTTGTCTTTTCAGTGTAGAAAGTATGTATCTGAGCCTGAGAGTTTCTGGGCTTCAGACTTATGTAATCCATTGCCTCAGGTCAATCACTATGATCCTTTGCAAAAGCCAAGGCTGGTCAGTAGCCTAAACCTTCATAGATGTAATTCAGTATAACTAAAGGTAGCTGGAGCACATTTTCTGCTATCTGCTTTGTGTATGTAGTGTTACAAGAAAGATTAATCCCTTCAAAAGCAGGAATTTAACTGGTAAAGTATAAAATAGTCATGGAAACTCAGGGCAATAGAGTGGCTGAGCCAATTTAAAGACCTCATTAAAAGCCGAGAAGTTACCAAGTACTGGTGTCTCACTTCAAGCCACTGAAAACACAAGATTTTGTCTTGAAGTGTGGCTCAGTAGGGTGAGTTGGGGTGAGACAGCAGCTCATTATCAACTGGAATGAATGTCCCATTCCTCATCCTCTCTCATGACTGGTCACCTGGACCAAATACCTTATTTACCTGATTTTTAGTGAACCAGTTTAGGTCACTGCTGGCCCTAAACTACTACAACAAATGAACAGTTTCCTTTCACTTGAATAAGGTGAGGAATTACTATGGCATGTTGCACCTTTACCAGAACTGGCACAGAAGAGCACAGTCACACTGCTGGAAGCAGCGTGGAGCAGAGGAATGAGACAGCCACGTCCAGTGACAAAGAACTATCAGATAACTCAGCAGCCTAATGGACCACATTTGCACTAAACTGTAAATAATAGCATGACTTTCAAGCAACACTGGCAATATCATAGGCAAAATTGCAGATTATGAAAGGTGATGCATATGATGGCTTGAGAGGTGTTAGAGTAGGTGAGAGCCTCTTGGTATTCCTATTTTCTTAAAATTGAAACCACACATCTTATCTGAAAATAGGGCTGCTCTGCCGTCTGAAGCATGACTGCAGCTCATCTTGGCAGATGAGAACTGGTTTTGAGGGCAGTAGTTACGGTGCTGATGGGGCTGGAGCTGCAGAGTGCCAGCTGCTGAGACCCACGCTGGGTAACTGCACATGACGAGTCTATGCTGAGCTGCTCTGCCTCTGTCCTTGGTACTGCCGAGGCTGTGCCAGCGTACACAGACCCTGTGAGATAAGCAGCTTTCAGCCCTGGCCTCTGGAAGAGGATGACTTCTCTAAGCAATAAGCTTGTGCAAATAAGAATCCTTTATGACACCTGTGTAAGATGAGAAAAATCACCTATGAAAATTGCAATACTTTGTGTTACTGCTGTAGTTTAAGTTCACAAAATATATGCTTTTGGTAAACTTTGTACCAGAAAAATATATTATATCTCAGTGCTGTTGCCTTCTTCTCTAATAGTTCTCAACAAGAAAGGAAAATTCAGCAGGAATAGATATGCAAGAAGGCATTCTGACATGACTCCCATTCAATATTCTGAGACTGATTTTCTGTTGTTCCCTTCTCCTTTTATCGGTGTGAAGTAACTAAAAAGTGGGTGTAAAACATTACCATTCTGATTCGCTGGCATTAACACTAACACCTTTCTTGTAGTCACTCCATAGTAGATCAGATGACTAGACAACCTACATCGCAGGGGAAGATAAAAGCTTTGTTTTTCAGAAGTGCTAAGTCTCCGCGTGCCTATGAAATACAATGCGACCACAGAATGCTTAGTCAACAGCTTTGTTCTTTTTGAATATCTGAAAAGAGGCAGAGCTCTACCTCTCTGAGCCATTTACATTTGTGAAGTGTGAGTGTGGAATCCCATCAGCCTGTGAAGGCAATGACCTTTGGTGACTCTACACAGATACAGGTCGCTGAGCATTTCACAGAGCTGGGTGAAGCTGAAGTTGGCTTTTTATTTACAAACGGTAAAAATGTGCTGTAAGAAGTGCTGCAAAAGCACATTGTAATTACATAATTTAGTTGCTAATTATGGATAACAATTGCAGGTCATAGCACTGTCTCAGACTTTCTACTTCATCTACAGTTTCTATCTCAGGGAAAACTGACTGTGCTGCAGTTTTCCTTGCTGGATTTTTTTCCTTTTAAGCCATTAGCAATTCATAAAATGTAATTCAACGGTTTTGAAGGGTGAATCTGCAGGAAAATGCCTTGTTTTGTCAATGTCAAAACAGGTAAGGCACTAATTTGAAGTGGTGCATCACCTTCTTTCCAAGGGTGTGCATTTTATGTCACTATGAAAACTGGCACAGAGTTTATTATAAGCCTCTGAACAAAAATCACAGTTCACATAGGCTTAGGAGAGAATTATTAGTCTTTGGTTGCTAATATCTATGGCTCTGCTGAATTTCTTGAGGTTCCTGTATATAACTGCAATATATAAGGATATTTCCTAAGGAATTATTAACTTGTTTTGCCCTGCGTGCTCACTGCCACAAGAGCTAAATGCTGTGAACCAAGGAAGTACAGCATTATAAAAGAAAGACTATATATTTTATATTCCTGATATATCTCCCACATCCTGCTGATCCCAGGACTCCTTATATTGTTTGGTGAGAATTACATTAAGTATTGTTCAGACAGTACTTTATGCAATTTAATTAAGTTCATTATCATAAGTTCTTTTGACTTTCAGAAATATTGTTCCTTAAGTAAATTCCTACAGTCCAGACCTCTGATGCAGATGCCCTAAAATACATTATTAAGTGATTTCTGTGGCTCTCTCTCCCATTCACTATGACATGGTTTTGTCAGATTATAGCAATGGGATAAACAAGATTACAAAGAAGAACTTCAGAAACTGCTTTTTGTGAAACAAATTTCAATAACTTTCCAGTTTTTTATGTATTTCATCATTTTCCTTTTAGCTACTCTATACAGTTTTCTGAGCATTTGTTGTTCTTTAGATATTTCTAGCTGGATGTTTTTTTCCAATTTCCTTTTGAAAACTCTGCTGCTGTAAGAGTAGAAATAATGAAAGATTTGGTTTTGTATGGGAGCAGCTAGTACAGTTGCTAAATCATTTCTAATCATGTTTGTCAAGAGGGATTGTAAATAATTTTCAAATGGATTGGCTAATAGTAAATGACAAAGGGAATTCAACTCAGTTATAGAAGATTGATGAATTTGAGTTTTCCCTTCCATTTTAGACTTTGGATCTGTATTCATTTGTAGATCTTACCTCCTCATGTTTGTTTATTTTATATGTAACTGAAGTTATATATATTACAACAGCTCCCTCAAGCTTTACTGTTCTAGGGGTACTGAGTGGATTGGGTCTCAGTGTGACTCATGGTGGATACAGCTGCAGTCTAAGAGTCACTCAGAATTGTCCTAATGTAGATACATACTTTTGCCTCTCCAATTTATTCTTTATTAGGTAAGGCTTGCTGTGGTGCAGAAATATTTTGGTTCCACAAGTACATGCCAGGTACATGGCATTTTCATTTCTATGCTACCCCTAAACTTTCTCACACTGGCCAGTTCATTGGGTGGTTACCTAAGCCCCCTGCAACGGCTTAGGGAGTGCACAGTAGGTCTTTGTCAAGGCCAGGGATCTGGCCTGCCTGTTAGAGGTTTACATTTGGTATTATGTAGCATAATCCACCAAATGCTTTGGCTATTATATTCCCTGTAAAAATAAAGCAGATTTTGCTGAACTAGACAGCCCCATTGGATCATGTACTTGAAAACTCTTTATGATAAAAACATAAGCATAAAATTGTAGCTGCATTTCCATATTGCAGGCTGAGGAATACTCAAGAGGACCCTAATCCTTGACTGCTGCTTTTAGGTGCTACTGCAGTAGAACCAATATATTGCTGTCTAGAGTCTAACTTGGTCAACTGACAATGTTTTATTGATCAAGAAAGCTCTGTTTTAGGACTAGTAGAATATTACTGCCATTTCTGCTAAATGGTTTTTTTATAGCGTCACAGAATTTAGAATGAATAATTACCATTACAACATCTAACACAGCCTGCTATTTATCACAGACCATTCAGTGACATGCTGTTAATTTGTTATTGAGTTCAATAACTTGTATGACTGAAGAACATCTCATGTTTGATCAAAGGGCATTTCTTGAAAGGCATCCAACATTGTGTGAAGGACAGATGGGAATCTATGATGTCTCTTAATAGTTCATTTCAGTAGATGATTTGTGTTGTCTTTTAAGGTGAAGATTTACATACAAAACATTCATCTAGCCTTGCATGTGTTTTAAACCTTCATCTTGAAAGGCACAGTCTTAATTTTATGCATTCTACATCATCCTGGTAAAGTCAGTGATATTAATCATAAAGTACAAGTTTATGCATTTGCCTAAGACTGTGTGGGAACAGAAACAGAGGGCAACACTCATAGCTATATGTAATCTGGGCTCCCAGGGTTGCTGCAAATGGTAAAACTTCATCTTTTTGAACTTGGATGCATCTTCATTAATAATAATGAGGATTCAGCCTAAATAAAAAGATGAAATATTCTTAGTTCAATCCCTAAACAGATCTCCTAACTGCTTTGCTCTGGAGTTCAGTTAGAGGTCTTTTCCACTTTTTAATATGAGAAGTTTTTGAATTAAAAATATTTAAAGAATTAAGCAGAGAAAATCCTATTGTGTTTTAATTATAGGATAATATTTATGTTTGAGAATATGCTTTGCTGAGTGCTACATATGAACTGCCTGATTTATTTTAGGTTTTCAATATAGTCATCTAGATGTTGTGAGCTAGAAAACCTGTAAATGAATTAATATTACTTAAAGAAAGATATTAAAATTAAATAAAATTATTATAGGAAGCTATCTACAGAAAAGAGAATGATAGGTTTGATTGGAAGAAAATTTCAGAAAATTGCATTTAGATTCTTCCTGCTGAGTAAAAGGAGGTTCCAAGAAATCAGACAATAATGGTTACATCTATCATTACCATTCCAGTAATAAGAGAATAAGTTATATGATGTAATAATGTAATGATTCATTGTATTGGAAAAAATTACTTGGTGAATTTAAAATCAGTGATGGGAGACATTTCTAAAATTACATGAGGAGAAAATAGGGATTCATGAATTAGACTCAAATTATTCATTAAATATTTGCAATATACTTGAAAATTAGAAATTTACTTGCAATTATTTAATGATCACTAAAGTTCAATATAATATTTAACTACATAAAATATAAAAGCTGTAATAATTTCATGTAACATGTTCATATAATATTTAAAAGGGAAAAAAGTATTGTGAGGTATGGGGCACTCTTTTGGTCAAACTGGGGCCAGGTGTCCCAGCTGTGTGCCCTTCCAGCTTCTCTTGTAGCCCCACCCTCCTCGCTGGTGAGATGGGGGGAAAAGCAGAAAAAGGGTCCCTTGCCAGCTCTTTGCAGCAAACACTGAGCTCTTTGTGCCTGATGGGCTCCTGCCACAGTCTGGTGCCAGGGAAGGGTTGTGCTGAATCGGTAGACCTTTCTGAAAGTGTGAACAGGTAACACCAGACTGAAGGAGCACAGGTTGAAATGTTTTGTGCCCTAAAGTACTTGAAATGGACCAAAGCAAAAATTAGAGTTTAGGTAAACTATTGATAATCAATAAATTTGACATCCATATACTCTGCAAGGCCTTTTCATGTACAAGTAACATACTGAGACTATTAAATGAAGTATTTCATGTTTGCTAAAAAGAACTGAATTTTCTGTGTGTCTAAGATTGATGTATTGTGTTACCTGGATTGACTTGGATTTCTAACAAGGTGCAAATTGGTAAATTTAGCAGTTGAAAATATTCTCAGGGCGAAGGGCTAGCCCCTTCTCTGCTCTGAACCAGAGCGGTATTTGCCAACAGCTGTTTCTATGTGTTAGTGTAGGGCTGATAATAAGCTCCATAGAGTGGCTGCAGTTACCAGTGTGATCACAGTTTGCATAAATACAATTATGCATTTTCCAACTGAGGGCTTGTTTGTGCATCTTTTGCAGAGGTGGAAGAAGAAGTAAGCATGTTGGACTTTGCAGATGATTGTGTAGATAATGTCTTGGATGGGTTTCAGGACTAATCTAAGTAGGCAGCAGCCCAGAATAATTAGGGCTGGTGTAATTACCCCGTTGATTATTTGGCATGCTGAGCTTGCTGTTGCTGTTGCTGCTGCAAAAGAGGTTAGTGTTTGGTGCAGTGGTTGCTGCTGGAGACAGGGAGAGGATGAGCTGAGCAATTGCCTCGAGCTGCAGTGGCCTGAAGGAAGCAGGAACAACAAACCTGGCTCTGAATGTACTCTCACTATCATTTTCAGCTCCATCTCTTCTGCCTCCTTAACCCATATGATGGGGCATCACTAGCCTTCAGTGCAGAAGAATTCAGTTCTCTCTACAAAATGGAGAGATTTTGCTTTGACTCTGTGCGTGTCTGCTAACAGGGCTGGCCTCCTGCGGAATAGAGTGGATTAAAGTGCGCGTAGAACTTTCTAACGAACTTTTCTAAACCTACATACTGACCTTGCTCCATTTGCCTCTATAGAGGATACCTTTTATAAGGATGGGAATAATATGTGTAAAGCTACCACTTCACTTTCACTGTTGCAATGACAGAACAGCTCATTTGGTAAATGGTTTTCTTTCACCAAAAAATAATTTTTCCATTGGTGATTGCTTTGTTTGATGCAATAGGTACAGGAATATGTAAGATATTGTTTGAGAATAGGTAGTCTTTAGACTCCAAAAATTTGTTTGGGACTATACTAATTGATTTGCTTTTCTTCTCCTTTCCTTTTGTTATCTATCTGAGTACTGTTGCTTACTATGTGTGAGTTTCTCATATTAGTTATGATGGTGGAGATAGCATGAAGTCAATTAAAAAGCTGTGCAGCTTTTTAATTGGTTATATAAAAGTTAAGAAAATTGTAGAAAAGGAATTTGAATGTGGTGAAGGAAGAAAAATGTGATAACGATTGTGACCACCCCCCTGAAGGCTGTTTCAGATTCATCCAGCTGACCACCTTGTAGGGTTCTAGTCTGAGCCACATAGATAATCAGCAAGAAGAGTTGTGCTATGAGTAGTGGTGATTAAAGCAGTGAAACCAAAGGTTTTGTGGCCAGGATGACAAGGTGAGAGCTGCAGATCCCTGATGGCCAGTGGGATCTCTAAGTTGCTCTGCAATAGAGAAATCCAGGCTTCTCTGCAATCAGTGGGAGTTTTCCTCTGTCTTAGGTGTAGCCAGGTTTCAGTGTTGAAGGGGTCGTTATCACTGAATATAAAGCCATCAAAGTGTCTGATTCTAGTGTGTTTCCTACATTTTATTTTTAAATAAATGTATATTTTTAGATTTACGTTTGAAGAGTTTGCATAAAAATGTAGGCACTGAGATTATTTTTGGTTAAATTCATGTGGTGGTCAGAATATTTTTGGCTTTCCTGAATTTAGTAGGAAATCTCTCATATGTATCATTTGGAGTAATCTGTGTTTCAATTACAAAAAAATTAAAGTTATTTCTGTTAATCTATGCACCTTTTAATAAATGCAAATGCTCGGACACTCTCTTGTAAAGATTAATGTTTGCTGACTAGATTTTTCTCTAGTATACCAATAGAAGCTGACTTTGACAGTTTGTGTAAGTTTTAAGAGGTCATTTGATTCAGATTTCTTAAGAAATCTTCTAAAGTGAAACAACATAAAATTGAAGCTGGCAGAGAATTTTAATATCAGGCAAAAGCATGAGTGGAAAAAAGATTGTTAAGTAATAAAGAAATATTTAAATATCTGAATAGCAAGTCCATGTTTATTTGAAGGATCTGTAAAATAACTGGAACTTCTTCTGTTTGGTATATTTAGTACTATAAAACTTTAAAAAGCAATAAAGAAAGTATTGTAATGACAGTGTTTATTTTTTTCCTAACTTTTTTTTTTTTTTAAGAAATCTTGAAAATCAAAACTTTTTTTTTCAGGGAGCCATAATTTTGAATTAAATCTTCTTTGCCTTTAAGAAAACTCAAATTATTTCATTTAAAAGGAAATCCAAAATCTGACTAATTAATAGTATGATAAACCTATGTTAAGCAAATGATAATGAATTTTCCAGATAAAGTCTGTTCTCAAATGCCTGTACAGATATGGCTAAGTAAAGCATTTATACATCTACTGTGAAAATTATCTGCACATAGTCATTAATTGCATCTATGTCCAGACTTCAATGTTTTTTGAAAGCTCTGCCTCACCATTGATTGACACTTTTTTCCTTTTGAAATACATTGATATTTGCAAGAGGAAGTGTTTTGATTACAACTATGCAAGTTCTCTGATAGGAGGGCTCGTGGGTTATCTTTACAATTTTTTTTAAAGTTTCTTTTTATGAGAATATTTAGAAAAGAGTATCATCACAAATGTAGTTTCAGCAGCATGACGGAGAAATATATTGGTGGAAGAGTAATATTCAGGCCAGGGAAATTCAAACTGATGGTGGATAGCAGATGGACTTTTGAAGTTCAGGGTTAAAATATCTCTCTGATAAGAAGGTTGTAAGGATTACATCTTTTTATAGCATCACACATATGACTAAGCAGTAAAAAGCATGTCAACTACATTCATTTTTCTAAACTAGGTTGTGTCAGAAAACTTGATTTATGTCATGATACAATTTAGGATTGTAATACTGTTGAAAATTGTGCATATGACAGGTTCTGCTTCCATGATGCGCACTCCTCATGGTTATAAAAGGCTCACAGTCTGAATAAATTAGAGAAGAAAAAATTGTAGGTCATGTTTTGCTTTTAGCCAGGCACTTCAACTAGAAAATAATAAGGAAGTATTTTGACAGAACAAATTCTTCTGTATGATAAAGTTGAGATAATGTGATTGCAGATTTTAAAGTTTTAATACTGTGTTCAGTTAAAGTGTCAATAAAATATTGTGCTTAATCTAATCTCCCAGTTTTCTGTGCCAGAATTTATTTTGCAGTTGTAGACATTTATATCTATGAGGGCTTTTATTTTTCCTAATTATCTTTGTGATTCAACTTATTAGTAAATAAGCCACACATTCCTATCTTTTGTTTGACATAACTCACATTTGTAAAAAGAGTTCATTTGGGATGGGATGCTCTCCTAAGGCAGTGAGAACAACATAATTTATTAAGAATGGAAAGGGTGAGAGAATACAATCATTATAATGTTGTGCTCATGCACTGAGGTGAACTTAGCAGGGCAGACTTGTTAGCTGTGACCTTCTTCCTATGCTATAATTTCCCTGAGTGTTAATGATTTTCTGGATGAGTGCACTTGTGAAGATTTGCCACACGGGACAGTTGCAGTGTAACAGTTGCAAACTATGGAAAAATGTTGGAGGATATAACTGAAAACTGGGAAACAAAACTCCTTGGGACCTGTGCAAGGTCTGTGGGCAAGCCAGAGTTTGATGTGTGGCCTTTATTAGTAGGTGTATCTATGATGTTGAAATCTTTAGTCAGCAAAAAATTATTCCTTTATCTCCTCTGTTTGCTTCGTATGTTCTGTGACATCAACAAACAAACATCTCTCCTACTGGAGCCCCATAATCCTCTAACTCAAGTCTTTGGGATTAACCACCTTTCATCTGAACATATTTCTGTGTCTAATCTTTAGTCTTTTCTACGTTCTTGGTTTTTTTCTCTGTTAGTCTTGGTTTAAGCATTGCCCCTAAGAAAAGAGACTTTTAATGTGATAGCTGTGTTGTAAGTACCACTATTAAGAATATATTATTTTTATTTCTATGAATATTTATACTTCTTAGCAAACAGAGAAACAGGAGCGCTTTTTTTTTCTTTTGCTTGAGGGGAGGAAAAAGGCTGTTTGTGACTTAATTAAATTTAAAAAAATCATTCTGACACAGAGTAAGATAGGATCAAATAAAGGACTCATATCACAAAAGACATTAAATTAGGAAATAAACAACTTGGAACTTTATGTTATGGACAAAAATTTATGTTGGTTTGCTCACAATTTGTTCACAATGAATTCATTCCCATGGTATTTTGGTGGTAAAACACTTGACAAATTATTTCCAAACAATGATTCTAGCATGGTGTGAAATTACATGAAATGATAGGGAAAAATATGGATAATGAGATATTCAGAAATTGTCTGCCAACCTGAGGAGTCAGAGTCATGCAGCAGAATCAGTCTTTGCTTTTTCTGGCACCCTAGTAAAGAAAGGGGGATAAAACATTTAGAATGGAGCACAGATAGAGGAAAAAAATAATAGCAGTAGCAAGGAAAAGGAAGAAAAATAGAGCTGTGTGGAGCTGGCAAGAGCCATTTGCACGCAGAGAACTGGGACACAGGGCTGATCTGGGGCTGCGTAGTAGGACAGGAGGGCAGTAAATCCGGGCTAACACCCGAGATTTGCGCGTAAGGCTACAGAGTTGCAGTGCAGCGAACACAGTGATCGTGAAGTTAATGCTGGTCAGTGACATGAGTCCCACTACTAAAATGGCTAAACGCACTGCTAATACAAATCCTCCAAGTTCTCTCATGGCTGCTCACTGCATGACCACTCTAAAAGAGAAAGAAGAAATGATCTGATTGTGGAATGTTGAATCTTTTATTACAGTTTCATTTTCTTAAATATAGATCCAATTCCTGAAGTCCAGTGATGTTTTGGTCAACAAATAGGATGGAGTGACATATATTTTTGAAGAGAAAATGAATTGTAGTGGGGATGAGATGTATTTTCTACTCTGAATACTTATCCTTTTGTTTGTATGTATCAGATCAAAATAATCCTATCACCAGATCAGGGACTGAAATAGAAATAAAAATAAGCAGTTCTGCATACAAGGATATTAAATGTACACTTCACTTCCTTCCTTCTATTTTTTTTTAATATTTGAATGACCAAGTTTTAAGAGACTTTATGAAGCAAAATTTGCAATTTATTTTCCCTCAAGACTGTTAGATTCTTTAATCTTTAAATATGTACAAATTCCCACTGTTGTGTTCTTCCTTACCTAATCTTTCTAATTTGAAATATTTTGTGAATGATACAAGGGATTGAGTGCACCCTCGGCAAGTTTGCAATGACATGAAGCTGAGTGTTGCAGCTGACATGCCTGAGGGGCGGGATGGCATTCAGAGGGATCTGGACAAGCTCAAGAAGTGGGCCCATGGGAATCTCATAAGGGTCAACAAGACCTAGTGCAAAGTGCTCCTTCTGGTTCAGGGCAACCCCCAGTATCAATTCAGGCTGGGGATTAACACATGGAGAGCAGCCCTGCCAAGAAGAACTTGGGGGTGCTGGTGGATGAAAGGCTGGACATGAGCTGGCAACATGTGCTTGTAGCCAAATTTATCCTGGATTGCATCAAAAGTAGCATAGGCAGCAGCCCAGGAAGTGATTCTGCCCCTGTACTCAGCTCTTGTGAGACCTTCCCTGGAGCGCTGCATCCAGTCTGAGGCCCTCAAATAAAGAAGGATGGAAACCTGTTGTGAAAAGTCCAAACAACAGCCACAGAGATGATCAGAGGACTGGAGCACCTGTTATACAAAGACAGGTTGAGAGAGTTGGAAGTGACAGTTGAGAGAGCCTGGAAAAGGGAAGGGTCTGGGGAGACCTTGGAGCAGCCTTCCAGTACCCAAAGGAGCCCACAAGAGAGTTGGAGAGGGACTATTTGCAAGGGCATGCAGTGATAAGACAAGGGGGAGTGGTTTTAAAGCAGAAGAGATTTAGACTAGATATAAGGAGGACAGTTTTTACAACGAGGGTGGTTGAACACTGGCATAGGTTGCCGGGAGAGGTGGTAGATGCCCCATCCCTGGAAACTTTCAAGAGCAGGTGGGCTGGGGCTCTGAGCAATGTGAACCAGTTGAAGATATTCCCACCCATTTCAGGGGGGTTAGACTAGATGAGTTTTAGAGGTCTCTTCCAACCCAAACTATTCTATGATTCTTCATGTTTGTATTTTTAAAGTATTCTGAGATCTAAGGGTGAAATTTGCTGCATTGGGGTTGCATAAAGAAAATAGGCAGGTATGTAACAGTGGCTCTGGTGAATCTATAAATCCACATTGAACACTAGTAATATTTTAAAACTTTTATATATGAAATGAGTCCATTATACCAGAGAGATTTATCTGTAATTGAAAACTTTGAAATTACAATACAAATAATTTTTTCATTTCAGAAAGAAAAGTGTAGTAACATCAGTAAAGAACAAGCAGAGAAATCCAAAGTTTTACAAATACAATAAAACTGCTTTTCCCATTTCCTAAGCAATTAGGTTACCAGAAAAAATGCATATTGTATACTGTGCAGCAGTCTAAGCTTGCTATGCACTTCACTTAAGTTTTTTTGCACACATCCCTGCAGTCTTACACAGAACTCACAAATAAACAAATAGTAAACAGAGACAAAACAGAGAGCTTGACACCAACAAAACTTTTCCCATTTCTTAGTACTTTGTTATGTGCCCTTCACAATTTATAAGAAAATTGTTTTCATATATAACTCATTATCTTACTCTTAGTGGTAACTACTATTATTATTTAATTTATGTGTCACACGAGTAAATTAGAATATAGAAAACAGATAAACTCTGAAGTTACTTTTTTATTCAAGGTTGAAATCCAGAAAAGAAGCACAGTGTTTTTTAAATTTATAAGACTGTATTCTTAGCACAATATATTAATTTCATAAAAGTAATTTTATATCTTCTTTGACCAGAGCTGAAAATGGTTTTTTTCCTCTGAAAGATGACTTTAAAATTGGCATCTTAGTGAAAAGACCTACCATCTCTGTCAAATCTTTTTTTTCTGCTATGCTTCTTGTAAGCACCTCAGTGAACTGGGAGAAAGAGATGGTTTATTTCTCAATCTCAAACATCAACAAAGTTCTGTTTGCAGAGCAAGTTATAGTTGGAGTTATACAAGCTTGAAGAGGCTCATGAGGTACAGGTTAATTTTCCTGCAAAAATGGTGACAAGAACTGCCTTTTAAAATTGCAGTGTTGTCAGATTTAATCCAGAAATCACTGAGCGTTCAATATGGAGCTCCACATTTTTATAGTCCCTTTCAGCTGAGCAATGACTGGAAATCTTATTTCTATTTGTGATGTTCATTGGCAACTTTTGCTTTTCATCTGGGACAGTCACCTTTGCCTTTTTTTAGGCAAAGGTGACTTTCTGAAGTTCTTGTTTTGAAAGTAAGAGTTACATGAGTGTCCACTTATGCCGGCTCCTAAGAAATGAGATGCTAGATGTCTTGTACCCAGCATCCTGTTCAGGCATTTGAAATAATGCAAAGAAAATGGCTGATAAACTCTAGCAATTGAGAGTGGAAATCCATGGGTAATGCACATGATACGCTGGCTTATTGAAAGCTCTTCACTGAAATATGGACATTGCTTTAGGGAAAGGTTTGAACATATGCACAAAAATACTTTTGCCTGTAGTTGAAAATTATTTCTGTTGGTAGAAAAGGATATAAAAATTGAATTTGCTTTTCAATTTGAAATGTTAATGTGTACTGCTATCCATTATCCTGAGTCATGAATAATGAACAAGGTATAGCAAGGGGCAGAATATGCAAGTCATGAATTCAGAAGTCATCTGAGAATCTATTTCCTTTGGAGGCATCTATATGGATTATGGCTGTCTTTGTAACTAAGTGTAATGTTATTGTATAGTCAGAACTAGAACTTCAGTGCACTTTTTTATACCTATAATTTACTACATATTCTCCCAGTAGCTAACAATATGAAATTATATGGTAATATGAAATACATTTGTGGGAATAAATATTGAAACACTCTGGCAATATTTTGAAATTTGACTGTTGATAGTAATGATGAAGCAGAGTGATAATACTATAATTTTTCTTTATCAGCTGCATTGTGTTCTCCATAGGGTGCATGAAATAGTGTAGATTTTTCAGAAAGTTTGAATGATGAACCAGCTGAGGATTTTTGTGCATTGTGCACAGAAGAGCTAAATAATGGCAACATACTTGATGTGGAACTGATGAACAAAGCAGTATTCAATATCTGAAATATGTGTATTGTTTTAATGTAAGCAGATCTTTTTCATGATGAAGTTCTGGAGCAAGTCCATTAAACACAGTATTATGCTCTTACAGAAAACCCAAAAAATTTGTGAATTTTAACATAAGGCTTTTGTAACAATGCTACTTTGCACACTCCACGTTAGATAACTCATGTGACACTGGTCACCAAAGGTAAATGGTTTCAAGCTACAAAATTAATTACTTGACAGGTGAAAGTGATGTATTCTAGTTTTTATTGCCTGTTGTAAATTCAAAAGTGAGAATTTTGTATATGAAGAAACACATTTGTCCTCTCAATTTTGCAAAAAAACCCAAAAAACGAAACAGTGCTGATGAATATGTTCAGTGTATTTAATGGAATTTAATTAATGGGTGCATTCTGTTTGAATCATCATCATTTCTGTGATGTTAGCAGAAGACATAACAAAAAAATCCCAATCACACTTATTTGAAAGGGCTCTGTCTATATACTATGTAAACCAAAGCCAGCTATTTTCCTAAGCCAGAAGAAATAAACTACTCCATAAATACAACAGGAGAAATGCTGACCAGATTCTTGCTTGCATCTGTATTTGCAATGGACTCTGATGATTTGGCTGCTGTCAACTATGGACCGAGAGTAGTATTTAGATGCTGTTAAATAGAACAAATATCTGCTGTGGTACAATGAAGTTTTTTTTTAATATTGAAATTAATAATATCAAAATTGAGCAAAAAAGTATGTTTATATACCCCCAAACTTGATACGTGTCAGTACATTTATTTACTTTTTATTTTATTTATACATAGATTGAGTAATTTAATTTACATTAACTTTATGTGAAATACCTGATCTAGGCAAACTTTTAATGTAATTTGTTTTGTTTCCCTTGTTATCCTAATAAAATGTGATTTAATTCAAAAGCAAAAAAGAACTGTAAATAGGAGCTTTGTAAAAAAAAATACTGATGTAAAAATTAAGGTTACTCTTAAAAACTAAATTCACAATGTGACAAAATAAGATTTTTGTGTATCAGCCTGATGAATCTGAATCCTGAGCATTCAGCTCTGAGAAGGCATTTAGATGTTTGCACACAGAATCAGAGCCCATCTCTCATTACTTCTTCCCTTGAACTGGAATCTGAATACAGCATTGTTGGGTTTCAGAATTATATATGAATTAAAAAATTTAAATAACCAAATTGCATGGTTAGATATACTTTGCATCTTAAAATATTTGCTTTGTACCAATATCTTTCAGCCGGTTACCTCAAAGTCCTTTTTCAGCATCTGTCTTTTGCATTGTAGGGAATGGATATTATCTAGAGAAATCATAAGTATTTATTCTTTTAATTCTTCTTAAAAGACCCTGCATTGTTCTAACTGTCTATTTTTTGTTGGTCCTTTGCAGAACAATTATCACAGTAGTATTTGAATTGGTCACATTCATTCCTTTATCCCTGTAAGTGAAAGAAAGAAAGCTTTATTATCTTCATTTTATGGACTGGAAATCGATGCATCACTGTCAGAACAAAGCTTAGCACTCAGATCCCTTGTATTTTCAATTCTTTGCTCATTACTGGTTTAGGGAGTACTGAAGACCCACATTGCAGTTAACTTTTGTTATACTTGTTAGATTTGGGGTCACTTGCCAAAATTTGGGTCCTATCCAGATACAAAGCATTCAAACAAAGCAAGAGATCTAAATTTTTTTCTGCATTCAGTTCACTTTCCTTTAACCATCAGGCTTCTTCTTGGACTTTCTGTACGATAGTCTTTTCCCCTCTCCTGGGTCTTGTAAAATTTTGCAAAAATCAAAATCTAAATTCTCAAAGTCTGATACCCATTTCAGTCTCCCATATTGACATTTTTTCATTGACTTCATAATCCTTTTTCTATGCCCACAGCTTTCCTAAATTTGGTCTTTTTATGATTAATCTCTTCTAGCTGACTAGGTAACTAAGGCATTGTATAAGGCCGGGGCTGGGAACAGGGCCTGCAGTTTCCAGTGTGGAACGTCTGCTTTTGTTATACAGTATTTGAGGAAGGACAATCCACACCGGTCCTGTCTTGTTCTGTCTGTCGCTGGTTCTCCTGATGGGTGCCTTTAAACCAGGCAAAGGACTTTTTCCTTGACATCCACCATACCCAGTTTGCTGGTTACACAACAGTTCTGGAGTGTTTATTGCTGGAACAGACAGTTCTCACAGAAGCAAAAAAGTGCCTGAATCTTGCAGAGTCAACTATTTTATTATGACTGTCATAGATGAGAGAGCTCCCGTTCCTCAGTGTACCCCAGCTGTCAAGATGAGGTCACTTTGGTCTTCTGCTGCACTGTGGATTGGTAACTCATAACCTATGGATTACTGTAAGGTTTTCCCTGGAATGCTTCTTTGTCTTGTTCAGGGACACAAAGAATTAAATGTGAAAGCTGCAGCTGGCAGTGAGAGGACTATGGCATTGTGCTGGCTCTGAAAGTTTTCTCATGGTTTGATACAAGTTGGGACAACTGTTGTAGCTGAGTAAGATTGTATCTAAAGTTGTCTTTCTCTAGGATTGTATTCACCTATTTATGTAGCTCCCATGCCTGATTTCTCAATGTTGATTGTATCCGACAGAGTTTTTGGAGACAGGTAAAAACAATTTTATTGTTGCAAAGGTCATTTAAGTTAAAGGCTTTGAAAGGTCCTATTGAACTTATATTCTCCCCAGGACCAGGCAAACCCCTACCAAGTTATTGGCATGTGCAACACCTGAAATCAAAGAAAAAGTGCAGTGAGTTTTTTACTTTTCCACTTCTTATACTTGAAACACTCTTATACTTGGAAATATATGAAGATCAGGGAGTAGAAGATTTTTTATTACCAACTTTTGTTGCTTCTGACTTTATTTCAAGAAATAAAAACATCCTTATTATACTTTGCTTGTAAAAGAAAGGATGTTGCAGAAACAGGCAAAGAAGAAATTTAAAGGAAAGTAATCTTAAAAAGACAGGTGAATTTTTAAAGGCCTTTCCAATCCAAACTGCTCTACAAATATAGGAAATGTAGAAGACAATTTTTGCATAAGATCTCATTCCAAATCAACAAGGAGAAAGAAAATATGCTGCATTGTGGCAGAGAAGCAGTTAAAATCTATAAATCTTTTCATTGAGACATAGTTTGCCAAAGTTGTTATTCCCAAAGCATATCATACTTGCCAGTTCTTTATCGGATTTGACAGAGATGATCTAAAAAAAAATAGGCAGGAACAGCAATGTCACCTAAAAAGTTATTAACTGCTTGTATTGTTTATAGTGCATTGCTGTGAGTACAGCCAATCCTATGTTTGCAAAATCCTGTGATATCTCTTTATTTCAACAAATTCCTTTCTACATTTGCAAAAACTGGTGATATCTCTTTTTTCAACAAATTCTAGAGTGGAAATTACAAAACAATAGTCCATTACAAAATTTTTAGTAATGAATTTAAATAATCAAAATTTCACTTAAGGTAATTTTATTTTGTTTCCATAGGTAGGACTGGTTCAAATTTACTTGAATAATAATAAGCAGCAACAGAAGAATACTGAAATTAAAATTATTGCTAAAACAGTAAAATACAAATAATATAACAGATTTTTGAAAAATAGCAAATTCAGGTAATACAATATTCTAATCATAAAAAAATGTGTTATAGCTTATTCATGCTTTACTTTTTTATAAAACCTTTGGTCTGACAAGGACTGCAGTTCTTGCAGTACAACAAAGATGCTGTATGGTATTTTGTCTGTGCTGAGTGGACACAGGAAGAAAAGAAATGTGTTTTGGGAAGGCTAAGAAAAATTTGCTCAAGAGTCTTCCAAGGGACTAATGGGTGAACTTTGAAGTGTTCACTGCCAGATTTAAGTCAGGGGAATGATCCATCTGTTGTTTACATGTTCAGCTGGCCATATCTTTTAAGGTCATTGTGCTGACACCTGTGCCAGCTGGATCACACACCTATTTTTTTCACATCTGAGTCCTGTACAGAGACATCAAGGATGAGTGATGAGAAGATGCGGCCTCTTTGTTTTAATTTAAATAATGATACTAAAAAATAAAAATAACCCCCAAAGAAACAAACAAAATGAAAATTGCTTATATGCAATTTTCATATTCCTTGCTGTGTTTCCCCATCAGGGGCTTTGAGTTTCATACTGCACAGAGATGAATAAGTAGTTCATGAGACAAGTGCATAATTCTCTGTACAGATGTTGGAGATAACACAAAGCATTTGCTGCTAGTCTTCTTTAGGTAAAGCAGGTTAGTACAATAGCCGTTTATCTGAAGATATAACTGAAATGGAGAGTCACAAAGCAGATGTCAAAACCCCTTCATTTGAAGGGTTGTGTTAATCTGGGTAAATCATGTTGTCAAGTAAGGTGCACACCTAAGGAGATAAGCAACTGAAGCAGGGGAGAAGAGGGTGATTTGAAAATGGCTGCACCACAAGTGTCATACATAATTCTATCTGAAATCATTTGGTGGCTTTGAAGCACTTTTTTTTTGTTATCCTTGGTACATTTGTAACAAGAATACGTTACTACCCTCATTTGGATCAGTGTAGTCTCTCTGTTTACATCACAAATGTGCCACTTCTATTCTCTGAGTATAGCTCTTCTACTTGGAGAAGCGAAAGGTGGTCCAGGCTCTCCTATACGATTTGTTTGCTTCTGAAAAACCCTCTTGATGTGAGGCACACAAGTTACACTGGCTGAAGGACTGACTGCTTTGTGCAATGAGAGCCTCATAATGTAGAACTTGGTCCAATTTATGAGGTGGAATTTTCTGCTGGTTTTGTAGGCACTAAGTATTATGACTTTTTTTCTCCTCTCACCACAACTTTCCAGAAATTTAAAGAAGAGCAAGTAGAGAATGTGAGGGAATTTTCCTTGAAAAGTAGTGGAAAATACTGACCTTTTGCATAAACTCATTCTGGAAATATATAGCCTCAGGAGATGTATTTTTGGGTAATTGTGATCACATAAAAACAGGAGGCTAAGATTAAAACCCTTATGTAACTTTTATTACAGCTTCAGCTACCAGGAAGGCTATAATTATGAGTGTAGTTCTTGTTGACTGTGGAAAGGTCCCTGAGCAACGTGCTGCCTTATGTATTCAACAAAATGAAATAATTGCAGAGCTAACATCAAGTGTTCTTCCATGGAGCCTCTTCCATTGTTCTGTAGTCTTTTGAAATAATGAAGACACTGAAAATTGCAGTTAAGAAATCTGCTTTTTATAATTAGGATTCAAAATTCATTTTTGAATGTTAGTTGTATCTATATCTCTCTACATATTACTTTAACCATCTTACCTTTATATCGCCACAACACTTTGAAGAACATCCTTAGACAAATTCAAAGGAAGTTTCTGTCCAGGTTGTACCCATAGACATGAGCAGTCCTGGATGGATGTTGGGAAGACAATTTTTTGGTTTGTTTGTTTTAATCATATAAAACAAATCAATAAAATTTATTTCTTATTTGGGGGGTATGTTTTTATCAATTCTTGTCATTTACTAAGAATGAGTAGAACAGAGCCAAGAAAAGGCAGAACTACAGTGGTACAAATTATTAAACTAAAATTAAGTCCTATATTTCTAAAGTTTGGCACTGAAAATTGTTTGGAACATTTCACAGTGTTTGATGCTATGTCTCTATGTCAGCAGCTCATTTTAGGATGGTAATTATAGCAGCCCTTTCAGTTCATTATGCAAACAGTCCACAAAGAACAATTCCTTAAATTTAAACCTGACTCCTGCAGAATATGCTCAGAACACCAAAAAAATAATCTCAGGGGACAAATAGTTTTAAATCTGCATTTAAACTTTATTCAGTAACCAGTGAAAGGGGTCATTAACTGAAGAAACAAAGATATTGATTAGTTACTTACTTAATCTTTTTTTCTGTGCAGAAAAGATGATTGTGGGGATGGGGGACTTCATGATCATATTATAAAAGATTGCACATTAATACTTTTGTTTAGCAACTAAATTAATGCTTCATATCATCCTTACCTTTTTAATATTTAATTTTTGTATCCTAACCTTCCTCTTAATGTAACATGTATGGGAATTTTCCTGCATGTACATATAAACATATACATACATGAGCAAAATAACCTTGAAGGTCCTAAGATGTCTTAAAAAAATGACCATGGTCATTGATATTTTGGTTTTGCACATCTGTTTTTTAAACTGTAAACCAGGTGTAACAGATCACTGCTCTGAACTAATTTGATTATATTGTGTCACACTGTCAAGCCTGTGCATAGAAGGTATAAAACTAAATTAGACAGTTCAGTATGATTTTTACTTCTGGAGTTCAATAGAGTTCTGTTTGCAGATTTTCTGTTTCTCTTTATAAACATAATTAATTTCCTTCAAAGAAAGTGGCTTGACAAAAATAACATGTAACCAAACTCAAAACAATAGATGTTTTTACAAATAAAAAATTGCTCTCTTTATCATGACTGCTAAAGAGGACATCAATAATTAATGATCCAATTACTAGTTTACAAAGGCTTTTATTATGGTGTCAAGGTGATGAAAAGCCCTCCTGTACTTTTTTTTTTTTTTTGCTGTCACTACAGCTTACTGA
>VWZD01008901.1:0-11615 GCA_013396695.1 Sakesphorus luctuosus | reverse complement strand
CTGTCACTACAGCTTACTGAATAGGAAGATGCACTGCATGTTTCTAGACCATTTATGGCACGTCTGCTACCAGGGATGGATGATACTTTGGATTTACTGCTGTGATTAAGCTTTTCCTCCTTAATTCTAATAATTTTAACAGCAAAATGAATGCATGTTGTGTCTCCTGCAGTTTAGTTTTGAGAAGGTAGCACCTTAAAAACTACACTTGTTTAGACAATCAGAAAGTTATTGGTATTCTGCATGTGAAATAGTAATTGGGTTAGATATTGATTTGACTATTTTATAAGATTCTTTCCCTTAAAAAAATTATTTTTTTTATCATTCCTGTTGTTGAACTATTCTGTTAGATAAATTGATACATTCTTTGTGTATTGGTTATTTAATACTTAAAATCTCAAGTACTTTTTAATATCACTTTTTAGTAGCAAGATGTCAGTGATCTTGACTGGAAGTAGTGGAGAGAAAGGAAAAGGATGTTATCAGTGAAACAACTGACTGATCCTCAGTCATAATACATAGGCGGCTGTTGGGTTGATGATAAAAATTGATTCTAGATAATGGTGTGCCTCTGACAGGAGATATCTCTATGTTAGTAATGTCTCTTTTCATTAGGGTAAGATCTACATGTCTTTGAGGATAAAATATAGAAAAATGTTACGAATGAATATGTTTATGTTTCTTTAAAACTTAGTGAAGATTTTCTTTCCTGACATGTTCACTGTTTAATCTTTGCTTATGGTTGATTGTTCTCTTGATGAAATTAATACAACTCTCAATTGAGTACAACTGACAGGTTGAGTTTATGTCCTCATTTGTGAATTTGACATCATGCCTCGTGAAAAATCCATCCCTTTGCCGTATTTCACAGTTTCCCATTGTCTTCACTTTGCAGATTTGAGGCTTACTTAATAATTATGATATACTAATTCAAAGTAGCTTAGGGTTATTTTCTGTAATAATTAGTGTTGACATCAAAACATCAAAGTTTGAAAGTAAAAAAGTCTGCAATATGAGAGTTTTTTCAGGGTTCTCTTGTTGGTTTATTTTTTCTGTTGCCAATAAATTTTAGAAGGAACTATGCATATGGAAAGCATTGTTATAGATTCCCTGTCAGCAGATGTCCATTTCTAAAAGGAGTTGAAATGCACCTGGTTAAACACTACTCCTCAAAGGCAGAGAGCTCATATTTCTGTCCAAATATAGGTTCCCATTTAGGATTCATTATATGTGCATTAAACTCTGTGGCTTTGAGACTTCCAGATGCCAGGCAGCCTTGTTGGAGCTACTCTGACAGTCATTTTGGCAAAGTCACAACTTCAGGATATAAAAAAATTGTATATCTGTGCAAAAGCTGAGCACAGGGTAAGCCACCATGAAGTGATCTGCATAAGCAAATATGTCTACTAATGCTAAATAGAGTTTTCCTGAAGCTACTTATTTCTTCAGTTTAACCAAATCTCCTTTGGCAAGTGTACTTAAAATGGTAATGAAAAGAAAAATCTGATGGAAATAGATACCACGAGCACACAAGACCCAAACCTGTTTCCTAAACTTAATGCTATTTCTCGTAAATTTCCATAGTGCTCCAGTTACGAACTGTGTTCACTACCAGGGGATATAAGGCTCATTTCCAACTGGCTTGTCAGGTTTTACTGTTGCCTTGCTGTTGGCAGCAAGACAGTTGTATTTGCCTCGACTGTTTTCCAAGTCTGAGAGAGGAATTTGTTGTGCATGTGCAAATTGGTTCCCAGCTGTGCAACAGCTCCAACACATCACAAAGCCATTGGATCTTCTGGGCTTCCTTAGCTGTGGTTTTCCAAGGTGACTCATTTTTCTGAGTCAGTGATTGTGGAAATATATTTTTTTCTCACCTTCCAGTTAATTCCTTTATGCATTATATCCAAGAACTTGTTAACTTGCGGTAGATTAGTCAGATATGTGCTCACCGAGCACTGTACCTAAGTGGGCTATCTGGCTTTAATTGGGATTCTTTAATGAGATTAACAGGTTTTATTCTCCCCTGCATTACTAGTAGTGCTTGTTTCCTCTTTAAATGAGTTCCTCATCCAGACGTAGGCAACCCAGTACTGCTGATACTTGTTCCAAGCCTGAGAGGGTGAAGAACGTGCCATGAAGCTGTCAGTTGCAACCCTAAGACAAAGGCATGCATGATTATAACAGATAAGCAGGGTACATGTGTGAGGGCAGCCTATGAAAAGATGTATGGTCTTTGCAGAATAGGGAAGAAAAAGAAAATTTTAAAAATAATAAAAAAGAGGAGTAAATTGCTTTTGATTAGTTACTATTGGGCATGATCCAGAAATACTGTCTTACCTGAGCTTTCCAATGTGTGTTTTCCTTTGTATTCTGCTGAGAGAATTTCCTTTGTCAGGTATAGGCCCAAACCTTCCTACCAAAAGCAGGAAGAAAGAAAAAAAAATGAAAATATTGCAAATAGGGTCAAAAGTGTCATTTGGAGTAAACATCTTCCTAAGGCAAGATCTTACACAGTCATACAAGAGAAATCCATAGGATATCATGCTTAATTAGTTCCAATTTTTCCCAATCTGATAAGAAATAGAGTATCAGGGAATATATGACAAAAGTGTGCAAATCTGAAAAAACTGAATATTATTAGGATAACAACTGAGACCCCAGTATAAAATTTCTGTCTGTTTCCCACGACTTCGTAACAGTACCACTACATTTTCTTGGTTGACTGAGTGTGAATTTGTGTACTGGATCACATGACAGAGGTTGTGGTGTGACATATAGGGTCACACTCCAGGAGCCATATGAGAGACATGGCTGTAAGTGTAGGAGGTCATTTATTTTGTGCACTATGCTGGGACTGGAAGCATCTCTTCCAGTGGGAGTCTGCTTAGTGTTGACTTCCATTTAGAATTTATGCCAATAGCTTTCTACAGGAAGTGGACAATTTATCATTCAAATGCATTTGCCATATTGATATGTTTTGTTTCAATTTATTCCCAGGAAAGACAATTATCAAAATATATTTGACTGAGCCTATTTTTGTTTTAGTAAATGTAATTTTGAAGAAAGTCTTTCCTGCAATTCAAAACATATTTAAAAAGATACTTCCAATAAATATTCTTCTATTATTAGTGATCCAAGGCCTCAGTTTCAGAAAGAGAGCCAGAATGAAATAGGCATGCTGAAATATTTTCAACCTTTAAATTAGATTACCCTGTCTTTTAAGAGTAGTATGTTTTCTGTTAAGCAGTACTGGTAGTAGTTGAAAGCAAGATTACACAGTTTTTGAAGGTAAAGAAGGGTCTTCAGTTTTAATAAGATTTCCCCTAAACAATATGAATTACAAAAAAAGGAAAATGAAAAATTCAAGATATATTTAAATTCTTATTGACTAACCCATGTGGACCAGAGACCTTTCTTTGGCAGTAATATCTCTGTTCAAAGCCAGCATGCTCTCAATGTTGTCCTTCTTGCCACATGGATGTGCATTGTTTTGTGCTCCTGCCTCCCCCAGTCTATTCTCTCACCTGCCTTGTGGGATCCAGCACTGCTATTCACAACCTTTTTCCCAGTCTGTAGCTTCTCTTTTTTGTTCTTCTTTCATGGCCATTAGAAATTCAAGTGTTTATGGATGTTCACCATTAACAAGGGCAATCTTGCAAGATCAGACAAAATCACTCTTAGACCTTTTATCATGTGCAGTGATCCTATAAATCTGGAGATTCATATATGAAAGCTGGGATTCCATTTGATTGAACGTAAACACACAGAAACTAGGGATCTACACCCAAGGTAGTGATGTTGACTTCTTTTATGGTTATTGAAGAAAACCACTTCTTGAGTACAATTCAAGTCAGGCTCAAAGTAGATGTATAAAATAGGCCTGATGAATGGAGACAGGAGTAGCTGGTTTAGATAGAGAAACACAACTCTACCTCACGTGATTGTGGGTTGTCTCTGCTTTACAGGTGACAGATAGGTTCCTGCTTATTACAACCTCTGCTAGGCTTCACATCAGAAGCTTCTGCTGAACTGTGCACAGTTATTTTCATAGTGGTCATGGCTGTCATTCCTTTGTAGAAGCATGATTGCACTACTTCATCTTGATTTCTCTTAAAAACTGCAGCATTGAATCTCACAAGCAGGTCAAAGCCTGCTTTCTAGGAGATCTGACAAAAGATCTCCTAAATCTTTTACATTTAGTTATCTGGTTGCCCTGAGACTTCCCAGCCCCCAGTAGTAAGGCTATTCAGGCCTTTACATTCAGCTCCTAGCACAGGTGTCACTAATTTACAAAGTCGGAGCCAAGTACAAACACCAGAGTGTGGTCTACATTTTCCTGATCACTAATGAAGACTGATGTATTTTTCCCCTAATTGCTGCATTCCTCTGTATTTCACGTATTAAAAGCCAAGCCTGCATTTCATATCATTTTCACAAGGAACAGTTTATCTTTCTTTTCTGTTTTGGTAGGACCATAGGACCAGATCCTTCACACATTTTCCTAGGCTGTTGTATATTGAAAGTTGACAAATCCAGAGGAATAACTATTTCCCAACAAGAAATGTTGAAACACATGGTAGGAATTTTCAAAGCCTGCTATAAACCTGCACGAAGATGCTTCTTTTTGTTATCAGTGCTCAAACTGCATTAGTGACTGTTGAAAACTATTTCTGTACTTTATGTGTGCCAGGCAACTTTGCATTTGTTCCTGCACCAAAAGCTAGCATGTCCCTGAAGAGTCCAGAGCTGACAAAGCAGTTGTTTAAGCTCTTATATAATCACCTCCAGGCAATTCTGGCTGTGTAGCTCCTCTTTGGAGTCGCCCACTGTGTGACAGTCTAGATGGGTAGTATTGCAAGTACAAAAACCAGCCTGCTTAGATGAAAGTTCTTCAATAGCTGTAGTTACTTTTTGCGTCTCTCCAGAGCCCTTCTGGTTCAGGGCTGCGCTGGGAGCCTTTCAGTGGAGGATGGAGAGACAGGGATCTGCTCAGCTCAGTGTAACTTTATGCTGAAAATTAGCTTTGAGGGGGAATATGTACACTCAGTTGCAAGGTTAAATCATCTATGGTTTGGAGTAATGATGTGTGTGCACCATCACTGACTCAAGCAGTCAGGATGTAGTATGTGTTCAGTATACAATGTACAGTCAGGTAAGACTGCTCAGCTTGAAGAATTTAAAGTTATATGACCTGTCTCTTTTGGCTGTGAGGTTTGAATTTGAGGGAAAGTTTTTGGTTTATTTGTTTCCAAGTAAGATGGTGTTTTCAGTTTACTAAGGCAACCACTTTTCAGTTTAGATAGTTCCTGGTTTAGTTAGAAAGGGTGTGAGTCATTCTTACATCCTCTGCGAAGATTTGAGCACGCTAGAGCATCAAAACGACCGTGTGTAGGATAGCCAGTTAAATTGAGTGGTTTAAGTCTAAACTGTTTGGAAGAAAAATGTATATGTCTAAACTGTTTTGGAACTGGGTTTGAACTTGATCAGGAACTTAGATAACACTCAAAGAGCAGACATAGACCATGTAGATTACATACAAATTTCTTAGCGCCTTATAAAAAATATTCAATTACCATATTTCTGTGTAGGGAAGCCATTCTAAAAAGGAATAAAAAACCCCATACAATAAAACATTAACATAAAGGGGAAATCGAAACTGACTAAAATTCTTTAAAACTATACACTAACATTTGAGTTCTTATTGCTATAGGAAGGTCCCATTGCTGTGGGTTCCTGGATAGAGAAGAAGAAAATATTTTTCTCTGTGTGTTTGATTTTCTCTCAACAAAAAAAGGAAAATATACCCAACATTGGTAAGGTTAAGGGTTCAGCTTAACACCATTTATACAGAAAGGCTAGGCCACTGACATAATTTTTCTTCCAACCTGATTTGTCCATGCAAGCTTTCCATATACACATAGAGCTCAATGACACTAATAAGAACAGACCTCACATATGTCCTTTCTTATCTCCAACTGCATTCCTGAACTCATGGGGTGTCTGAATGCTGTTATAATTACATTAGCTAAGATTGTGTCTTGCTTAGTAATGTGTTAATTCCTTTTTCCATGAAAGATGATTTTGGTATTAAAACTTACATAATTTATCAACAAGATGGCATTTTTCTCCTGAGTCATTTCTGCTTCATAACCTAAATGTACATATTCTCAATAATAAAGAATCTTCTGTTGTGGGAGAGAAACACCTAAGGGAGCAGCAAATGCATTCTGTGGTACTCACAATTAAAAGCACGGTGTCTTTGTTACAGAAAGGTTATGGCTTAACCATTTTTCTTGTAGGCGTACAAAGAACTATGGGCCTTACATGTATTACTTTTAATTACACAAGATTTCAGAAATAATTTACCTAGTCAAGATTTTAATATTTTTAGAACTTGCACTGAAAAGTTTATGTCCAATGATTTTATCAAGCCATTCATTGTAATTCAAAAAGTGTGTGTATATCAGGTGGTACCTGTCTCTCATAGAAATGTAATATGTTAGAGGACTTCCAGACAGCCATCTTTTATTAACTTGCATACTATTTAGGTCTATCATTTAGATTACTTAATGCAGTGTTGAGGGCAAAATCTGTAAGCTCTACAGGAGCTTTATAATTTATAATTTCTATGACAATTTTTTGAAACGTATTAACTACATATTTAGTGGAAAAAATACAGATAAAACCAAACCAGTCTTTGAGTGGAGTTGTGGCTTATTTTCATTACATTTTCATTTTTTAAATACCAAAGAATTAGTATTTATGCACTCTAAATGAGCCATAACTAAAATTAAGTCAGCTTTCTATGTACTGATCGAAAAACAAAAGGGAAAATGGTGGAGCAAGAAGAGGGAGTGCTTTGATCAGGCAACAGGTTCAACTTTGCAAGTGTTCCTCTGTGCAGGTTTAGGTTCAGGGCTTATCATTTGATTAAGAGTAATTGTCTTTGCAAAATAACTGAATTTTTAAAAATATAGGTAATTTCTACATGTTAATGCCTTGGGTGTGCTCAGCTAATCTTGGACAGATATATTATGGGGATGGACTGCACATTAACACCTCAGTGAGAGGACTCTTGACTGAGCAGAAATCAGTTACATCAGCAGATGAGCTTGGTCCCAATGTTTAAAGGCCCCAGGAAATATGCAAAACAGGCAATATGCAGACTGGAACTCTTGCTGTCTTCTGGTTATCTCTAAATGTATATTTATGAGTAAGAGCTAGATCTTCATGAACTCACTGATGCTTTTGCTCAGTGCCCCTGAAGCAATGTCTGGGGGCAGAGTTGACTGAAAATTTCATGGCAAAAGTACCTTTACCAAAATGTTATTAGCTTTCAGAAGAATATTTCTTTCCCCTTTAGCAGGATAGCCACACTTTTATCTGTAATACCATCAAGATGTTAATACAGGCAAGAAGTTTTGGTAAGAATTTTCCATTATTAAATGCTGTTTTCCTTTCAAGAATCAAGTAACATAGTTAATAGATTTACAGCATGCCTATGTACTACTTAGAAAATGTGAATGAATTAAAGCTTCAAAATAATCTTATGAGGTCCCTTTGACAGTTTTTATGAAAGAAAAGGCTACTTAATATGCTACAATACTTCTGCAGTGTGTATGAGACAGAGGGTTCAAAGTGTTTCTTTGAAAATAAAGACTTCGTAGTCTGACTATTCCCTTCTTTAAAATGAAAGTGAGACTGGATTTTTCTTTTCATATAGGCATATGCAAGTCTATATCTTAGGAGAAAACAGTGAAAGAAGCTTACATTTCATGTTGTACATATATCCCTCCAAAGGACTATGTTTTACTTTTCTAAAGACTCTATTGGCTTTCAGTAGCTTAGTTTTCTGGGGCTGTATCTTCATCTCCTCTCTGTGAAGTGTTCTAGACAAGTGTTAAGACAGTGATAAGACCTGTTAGTTATATTTCACCACCTTACTGATGTAGTTCCAGAGGAATAGGTTGCGTAATGTCAAAGCAGGATCTAAAGTCATGGAAGAATTTTTTTTTGTGGTCTGTACTAAAAGGAGCAGAACTTCTTTGCTTTAGTGTCTTATGGATGTGAAATCTGATAGAAAATGAAACATTTTTTCCCTGCCTACAATATTATAAAGATATTATGTAGCAGGTAGTAATAAAATATTTTTCATTTAACATATGGTAATAATGGTGAGGAAAAAAAAAGAAAAAAATTTAATAATGCAAAATGTGTGGGCAAAATTTGCAGTTTAAAATACCTACATGAAAGAGAATGTTTTATTAAAATACATGAGTCATTCCCCAATTCTATGGACAGCAGCATTAATTTAGGCCTTTTCTTTAAAACTATTTTTTCAACCCTTTTTTTCTACCACATGCCTGCCATGCAGGTTTAATTCTGATTCTATACAATATTTGTATATTTTGTCAAAAACCTACGCATTCCCAGTTACATGGTATCTGTGCTTACTGGGATTCTTCCTGATATTTAACCAGTAGACAAAGCAAAGTTAATATACTTTTTATTCTAAATATCATTTCTAGATTTCTTTTTCATTTAACCTTCCTTAAAACATCACTTACTTTACAGTGAATACTGAGTGCCATTGTTTTATTTTATTGAAATGATTAGAATAAATAATAATGTGTGTTACAAAAGTAAAGAAATAACTTCCTTAAGACAGAAACGTTCCTTTACATCATAGTGGCAATTCATTCCATATTCAAATGCTTTCCCTTACAAATATTCTCTTAGAAATACAGTGCAATTTGCCTTTTCATTTAGTTTACTGTTAGTAATTTTATAGGGACAGTTAAAAACTCTGAAGTGATGATGCTTTACACTGAACATAATTTTATGCACACACAGACACACAGACTTCTTTACTGTTTCTCATATTCCATGTACTCTCTTGTTGGAGCCTTAACTTTTCCTGGGAAGCCCTTTGCAAGTCCAGCTGGCAGAGGTTATGAATCAGATAGGATAATCAGAAACCTTTACAATTTTACTGTGTCTTTTTCTGTCCTTTCTTTCACCTTTCCTTTACTGCACTATCTTGTCTGTCTGATTCTCGCAGGAGACATGGATTACAACTGGTTGGACCATACGTCTTGGCATAGCAGTGAGGCATCCCCAATGTCTTTGGTGAGACATGTGGAGCCTTACCATTTAGTTTCCTTTATCATTTCACATTACCTTGGTTTTATTTACACCTTTGCATGTTTTCTTTATTGTATCCTTTTTTTATCCCACACCTATAGGGGACAGTCAAAGGGGAAAAAGAAAAACTAGTGAGCAGGCAGTTTTGTCGGATTCTAACACCTTATCCGAGAGGCAAAAGAAAATGGTGTGCTTTGGTGGCCACTCTTTGGAAGAGGACTTGGAATGGTCTGAGCCTCAGATAAAAGACTCTGGGGTAGATACGTGTAGTAGCACAACTCTAAACGAGGAACATAGCCATAGTGAGAAGGTACTGAGATTATGGTGCCTGCATTTTAACCTGCTCATTTGGTCTTTGTTTGCTCTCTGTCACTCATTAAAATAGTGCATAAAGTAAAAGATAGGGTGTTTCTAGAGATAATATAGCATTTCTTAAGGTGCAGAAAAGAAAAACAAATGAAAAGTCTTTGCATGCTTGCAGCTTGTACTGTTTGGCAGCCTAAGAAAAAAAAATTAAGAAGCATAAAGGAATGTTGTTCTTATGGTTGCAAAATAGCATATCATGGTATTACCTTAAAGCATAAAGTAATTAACAATAAGGATTCTACCAATTGGCTTATTTGATTTACTATGCTCAAACTCCTGGGGCTGAAATTAAATTAATAGTTTAAAGCCCAGGTGAAAAAGGGAGAAAATTGGGTCTCTCTGCACAGAAAAGTTGTTTTTCTTTTTTCCCTTTCACTGTCATAGTTGTTCATTTGTTTTGCTGCCATGCGATTTTTGTGCAGTATTGTGCAGAATTAAAAGCTTTGCCATCTGCTTTGGTATATTTTATTTTTGCTTTCTGTTTGGTGGAGATTATGATAAATCTTTTTAGAGTTATTAGTTGTAATGGGAGCAGATTTATTTGTGCCTGCTAATTTTGCATGAAATAGAGCATGAAATAGTGTTTTTCTGTGAAAAAGTACTATGATTACACAAAAAAGCCCCTTAAAATTTTATTAATTATGCCAATGGACAAGTATAACTGTGCCCATATATAGTAATGGAATAATAATGTTCACTGTAACTGTGCTTCACATGTGAAGTAATTATTCCAAGAAAATAACAGAATATTTAAATGAAGTAATTTTAATGTATTTTAATGTGTTTTTTAATTTTTAATATACTACCATGAGAATATAAAACACTAAAAATGGTTATCAGTCTTAGATAAAAATTGACATGTTTGTAATAGTGGAAAAAGAAGAAATTTCTTACATCAAATTTTTGGTTTGTGTTAAACTTCTTTTCCAGTACTCTTATAATAGACTTATACAGTTGTTTTTCTCAGTACCCACATGTGATTGTCATTGTGTGTAGATATCTATGTATAATTGTCTATATCTGTCAAATCAAGATGCAAAGATCATTCTAGATATTCACAAATTGGATTTAGTAAAACAGATAATGTTATTAAATGCTAGATATACATTGTGATGAACTATATATCCAAACAAAGACATTCCGGCACAGTTTTCAGTCATTCTGTCATATTAAACATTATTGTAATCATAATACTTTCACGGCATTTTTAAAATATATCCAGAGATGAAAAGTATTACTGAAATATTTTTCATTAAAATCATATTCACTGTATTTTCCATTAACACCATATGATAGCACCCAGTAACTTGGCAACCATCCAAAGATGGAGATCGTCTCATCGGTCGGATTTTGTTAAATAAGCGACTAAAAGATGGAAGTGTGCCTAGAGATTCAGGAGCAATGCTTGGATTGAAGGTTGGTAATGAAAAACTTTGGAATTAACTACTTCCTTGGTAAAATCTACCTTTATAATAAAAGTATTCTCATATAGAGTATGTATATAAATATCAATAATGTCTTATTCTCAAAATTACAAAACAGACATTTTATATTCAATTAACTAGAGTAATTCACAGAGTCCTTGGCAGACTCAAAAAATTGTATTTTTCTGAAAGACTAGACATGTTTTCACAGGTATTCCGAGAATATGTTCTTAGCAAAGTACTAATTGCATCTGTGCTAGGCAAGCCAAGTCCTGCCTTTATCCTTCATTACTGAGCATTGCACCATGATATAATGTCTATTCCCTCAAAGAGAGGAGAAAAATGGAAAATAAATTATGTCGCTTGAAGATGTGGGGGACATCTGTAAGTTAATGACATTTCAATACAGATCAGAGTCTGCCAATGTAACAACCTCTTTCTGGATTTTTTTTCCCTTCCGATTGTTTGATTTGCCACCTTTTAAAAACACAAACAAGAAAATAATATTTATTGGTTTTTATCACAATGTAATAATCTCTTTTTCCTGTATTCACCTCTTTTACGGGATGCAATGCTCTTTAAACCCATTATGAAGTTATTTTTAGCTCGTATCTTGATCTCAGTTTTGTGTGATATTATTATTTGCAGTCCCAGAAATATTAGCATAAGAATGAGAATAAT
>VWZD01008896.1:280598-302191 GCA_013396695.1 Sakesphorus luctuosus | reverse complement strand
CCTGGAGGTCCTTTCAAGAGGATCAGACGNGACCTGGAGGTCCTTTCAAGAGGATCAGACGTAACATCATTGCTCCTGTACTGTCTGGAGTCTTGCCCATGAGAGACCAGAGCAGCATTTATCCTTGAAGAGTTTCTTGTGGTAGTTGTTCCACTTTTCAATTCATGTACCCATGCTGCTAAGGAAAAGGTAGGTTTTCCATCCCACTTCCTCCTATATTCTTCATGCTTTTGGAGGTAAAACCATAGATTGCCACATGGAGTGTACCCTTTCGCCTTAGCTGGGAGACACCTGCTCCTGACAGCAGAGATTCTTGTTTGTTGTGGTGAGATATGGAAGATCCCTTCCTTAATTTCCTCTCTTAGCTTCTTGTGGCCCTCTTAAATCTTCTCTTTCAGGCTTCAGATGTGTTGGGCCAGTTTTGTTTCCACACATGAGACGTGGGCTTGTAAAGTGGCAGTGACAGTGTCTTCATAAATCCTGAGTTTATTAGCCAGTGCACCCACCTTGTCTTCTCCCTCTCTCCACTGCAACGTTGCTAAGGAGCGAGAATACATTTCTGGCCCAAGCTGTGCAAATTTTAACCACATCTGGGATGTGCACTGTACACTGTCTGGACTTTCAGGGAATCTCTTGTCCTCTGAAAAGATTATCTCCAGTATGGCTAATTCCCTTAAGCACCAAATACCTTGTTCCATTGTGTTCCACTGTCCTTGCTGTACGTGGAGGTCCTCCTTACAAAGACATCTCTCCCTCACGCTTGACAACAGTCGCCACCAGATGCTGAGAGTTTCCTGCCTCTTTCCAATGCCCTGGTCAATGACCATGTCTTGAGACAGGGATCCCAGCTGCCTTGCTTCGCTCCCACCTAGAACTGTATCACTGGCTGCAGCATCCCAGATTCGGAGCAGCCAGGTTGAGATGGACTCATTTGCCTGTCACACGAGCTCTTTCCGCAGCTCATGCAGCTCTCCCAGGGATAGAGACCAGCTGATTATTTCTGTCTCTGTTTCTTCTGCTGGATGTGAAGGTTCTGCCTCTTTTTCATCATTCAGTATACAAACTGATTTGGTCTTTGATTTTCTTTTCTGGACAAGGGCAACTGCTATCAGCTTTGGTTGTGCTTCTGGTTCCTCCATAGTTTGCATGGACATGAATCTGGTTGATTTGTTTGCTTTTCTCTCTGGTTCAGCTGTGGTTTGGGTGGACATGGGGCCTGGAGATTTGCTTCTTTTCTCTTCCTCCTGACGGTGCCCTCAGACAAGCATGGCCCAGCAGGTTGCTGTGAGCTGCCCATCTCTGCAGCTGCCAGAGCATTTCCCTTTCACATGGCTTATTACTCTAAGAGGGTCCTGCAGTTGTTCTGGAGTGAATTTCCAGATCATTGGAGGAGGGAAACTCTCCAAATACCGGCCCACATCCTCCCACTTCCCGTGCCACTCAGCAATATCCACTCCCAGGGCAGGCCTCCAGAAAACCCCCCTAGAAGGCCCTGTTCTGACTTCAAACATGGTGTAGATGGTACAGAGGAGACAAAGCAACACTAACAACAACATTATGCTGTCCTTAACATCAAAAGGAAACTCAATATTCTCAAAACTGTTGTAGCAGGTCTGAAGGGGGAGAAGGAGGTGAAAGGGTGGAAACAACCATTCCATCCTGTTACCTCCATAGGCTGGGTGCAATTTTTAATGAGGCTCAAGAGGGAGCAACCCAAACCAGGACAGGCAAACAAGACTTGATATACATTCACAATAAACTCACTGCTTATGATGTTATGACAACATAAACATAGTATATTAATAAAGCAATTTTGATCCCTCTCCCTGGTCTTAAAGAGAGCATCAAAATAGTCAAATAGTTACCCATATGTGCAAATATGAACAGGCTCAGATACAACATCCACGTGAATGAATCAAGCAACATGATGATCAGGGAGTTTCTGTATCCAAATACACAAAGGGTTGAAATCAGGAAATTGTAATTCTGTCTTCTCTCTCTTGCTGCATGTTGGGCACCAAACGATGTGCTGGCAGGAGAAATGAACCCAACTCAAAAGAGAGTATAACTCATAGTTACAATTTAATAGAAATAGTACAATAGATGCAATGATACAAAGAGAAATTGGTTTANACATTCACAATAAACTCACTGCTTATGATGTTATGACAACATAAACATAGTATATTAATAAAGCAATTTTGATCCCTCTCCCTGGTCTTAAAGAGAGCATCAAAATAGTCAAATAGTTACCCATATGTGCAAATATGAACAGGCTCAGATACAACATCCACGTGAATGAATCAAGCAACATGATGATCAGGGAGTTTCTGTATCCAAATACACAAAGGGTTGAAATCAGGAAATTGTAATTCTGTCTTCTCTCTCTTGCTGCATGTTGGGCACCAAACGATGTGCTGGCAGGAGAAATGAACCCAACTCAAAAGAGAGTATAACTCATAGTTACAATTTAATAGAAATAGTACAATAGATGCAATGATACAAAGAGAAATTGGTTTATCCCACAAAACCCAGATGTATAACCTAACACCCTGGGGCATGAACAGAATGATGTTTGAGGGTGCCTGTGCTGAGCCCTGGAAGGGAGTTATCACATCTGAGTCATTGGTGTAAAAATCCTATCTCACAGGGTTCTCTAACACCCAGCTCGTATCCTGAGGGGTCAGATGTGCCCTGGGCAGCTTCTGCAAATGATCCAGTGTTAATAGTTTGTTACAACTGACTTAGAGGGTGTAGAATAAGACAGTTTTGGTTATACCCACACAGTAATAAGCTGGTCCCGGCTGCTCTAACTAGGACAGACACTCGCAACTGTGTTAACATAATGCATATATAGAGATAGACAAGACAAAGTAAGTGTCCTAAGGAATGCTCAGCTTCCAACAGTAATGTCATGTAGACACTGAATTTTAATATGGGTCATTAACATCCAACTCCTGTAGTCCCTGTTCTAAAGATAGAGCCTTTTAACTGTGCCAGTCTTCTGTGTGCTACACAAGGGGTGTAGGCAATGTTACAGGTTTTCCAGTTCATGGCAGGATGGGGGAGTCCCAACAGACTCCACCATGGAGGTGTACTTTATTGGAGGTGGTGGTGGCTTGAAAGAGGGAGGTCTGTTCACACTGAAATAGAAGAGAAAAAATGCACTCTTAGGCAAAAAATGCATATTGTAAAATGACTATTGTAAAATGATCACAGGAGGAGGTAGATTGACACTAAGTCATTATAAGAGCACCTGATATTAGCTCTTCCATACTGCAACTTCCCTGATTCTGTTTTATAACCCCAGCACACCTCCTGTTATTCATTTGGCTTTCTCAGCTCACACCTCACAATTTTAATTTATTCATGTTTTAAAAGAACAGAACATGGTTCTGATGAACCATTCAAAACCCTTGCAGAGATCTTTTGCTCACAGTACTCTCTGAAGGTATATTTAAGGACTTGTAACTTTTTTTTTGGCAGTTTATAGGCCAATATAAATAAAAGTCCCATCCCAAATCAGGGAAAAAATAAGTCCTGTTTTTCCCTTGAACATACAAGATTTGTGGTTGTATTTCAGAAGGTTTTCTAGAATGAGTAGTGATTTATTATCACCATGAATTTTCCAACATTTTAGTAATGTTAGTCAGATAAAAAAATAATTGTCTCTTAGATACTACTTTTACCAGTAGATCTCTGAGTGCTTTAGTAGGGAATTAAACTTTGGTAATAATTACAAACTCGATGCTTCTTTGACTGGGATTAAATTTCAGGTAGCCTACTTTCACATATATTATTCACAACTCAAATAGAGCTGCCCTAGAAGTACAATTTCATTAAAACATGTCCTCAAGTAACCATGGAAAATGAGAGAGCAAAAGCAGCTGTCAGGAAGGCTAATAGAAGTTGGGGGCTCTGGGGACAAAAATTGACTGTTATTCTTCCCTTACACCCTCCAGGTGCACTGCAGCTCTTTTCTTAAAGTTTATTTTAAAGATAACCCACAGAACAGATGAAAGGACTGAGAACACTCCACTTTTCATATTGCTGTATGAAGAAAAATGGCATTAGCAAACCATGTACTTAAAGGCTTCATGTGCTCTGAGTTGTCTCAAATGAAAAGATGTAAATCCAAACAGCTAGGTTAGAGTTTATGCTGTCCTCTGTGCCACACCTCCCATCTCTGTGGCTCCCCTCACTTGTACTTACATTTCTTTCTGGTACTGACACCATTTCCTGATGCCCATAGCTATTAGAGAACTGCAGAAGAGGAGCAGGACAGCTACAACTGCTGGCCAGGGGAATTGACTGGCTTTTGTGTTCCTCTCATCACCTGTAGGGACACACCAATCAGAGCTCATCCAAATGTCCTCAGAGAGGAGAGAAATCTGTGTTTGCTGCCTGCAGCTACCTGCTCTCCCCCAGCACAGTACTTGGTGTCACCATAGCCCCAAATTACCACTGCACTGCCAGGTTCTCAGGCTGAGGATCCAAAACTCTGAACATTACAGCTCTGATTTATAGACTTAACCCACTTTTGTTCCAGATGGGTTTGTGAGCTGGTTTCAGCCACCCATCAGTCCACATGATGAGATTATTCAGGCACAGTCCAGCAAGTGTTTCTTCCAAAACTGATTGTCTTTCTTGTTCCCTCGTGAGCCTCTCTGCAAAGAGGAAGCTCGTCACAGTGCAGCTGGGCCCAGCTGCCCACCACAGCCCTCCTTCTCAAGGGTTTATTTTTCACACCACTTGACACCAAATGCTGACAAAATGTCTAGCAAAGGGCTCAGATGCTTTTTGGGTGAGCTCTTGTTGGTGGCACAGCATCCCTGCCCAATTACAGCTTCCTCTCCCCACTGCAGTACTGGTTTTTCCCCCCCTGCCCCCTTCTGCACAGCCACCCTTGGGCATCCCTGTGGCTGACAGAGGTCCTCTCATGGTTCTGGGCATGGAGAAGAAGGAGAGAAGGAGCACAGTCCTCCTCCAGCTGCCATAGAGGGTGCAGCAGTGGTCTGGGTGCCACAGAGGGCTGGAGCACAAGGTCCATGCATGATATATCTCAGTGTCACCTCCCTTTATGCTGGCATCACAACCCTGTGCAAGGTTGGCCACATTCATACGTGATCCAGCCTGAGTCTTACCCACCGTGGTACCCAGTGCTGCACCAGGTGCCAAGTCCACCACACTGCATGAGCCATAAGATTTCCATGGGACACAAGAGTGCCACATTTTGCTGCTGGAAGAAAACATGCACTGGAGCTTTGCTTGCAGATGGAGGGAGAAGGCTGGAATGCCAAAAGCCTGTGACAGGCTGTGTTATGGAGACACAGCTGTGACTCCTTTTCACCTCTATTCCCTTTTTTGAAATCCCCATATGTGGTAGTTTTGGCTTTAGTTTTAGCTAGACCTCAATTTAGCAGGCTCAGAGAATCTACATAGATTAGAGGGGACAAGCATCATCTGACTTAAGCAACCAAAGAAATATTTCATACCAGATGACACTATAAATACAGTAGAGTAGCAGGAATTTCTTAGTTCCTCTATGGCTTCTCATCTGGGAAGGATGCACTCTGCCATTCCAGGAGGGACAGGAGAACTAAGCCCAGCGCCGGCTTGCCACCATCATATCTTAGGAAGTCAAATATTTGTTCTTAGTCTTTCTCTCTGCTTCAGTCTGTCCCTCGGGGGATTGAGTTCTCTGGAGAAATTGGTAGCTAAAATGGTTAAGATTTGTGTTTGATGGGGAGTTATTTTTTGTTATTCCCAACTTGTGTAATTGTGTGTTATATTGTAGTTTTCTTTTAATTTTCTCTTTTCTGTATAAATATACTTAATTAGTTTAAGTTTAAACCTGTTTTGAGTTTCCAGGTTTTTTCCTCCCTTTTCTCAGCAGGGTGAGGGAGGCTCTAACACGCTGTATTGGGCAACTGGCATTTTGCCAGCTCAATCCAAGACACCATGTCAAACGGACATGATGCCCTAGGTTTTGTGCTTATGCAATGGCATGTTGAAAGAAGGGGATTTGTAGGATAATGTCTCACCAGTACTGTTGAGCAGGCTGCTGGTAGTAAAGAAAACCTTCCCTCTGGTAACAGCAGTTGTCTGGTCTGTGATGCTGTAGGACAGGTTACCTAAAAATATATGGGCACAGAACACTTTTAGTAATTTATTCAGGTTTTTAAAATGAAGATTATCTTTTGAACCCACTATTATTCACCCTGCTGAAAACTAGAAATCAAATTCCAGGATCAGGGTGTCAAAATTCACTTAGTAAGATGCCTACCTTTTTGGCCTAAAACCTGGTGTTAGATAAAAAAAGTGCTTTTATCAAATTAAAGAACATTAGAAGAAAAGGAAGGGAGGGAGGGAGGGAGGAAGGAATTCGGAAGGAAGGAATTCGGAATTCGGAATTCGGAATTCGGAATTCGGAATTCGGAATTCGGAATTCGGAATTCGGAATTCGGAATTCGGAATTCGGAATTCGGAATTCGGAATTCGGAATTCGGAATTCGGAATTCGGAATTCGGAATTCGGAATTCGGAATTCGGAATTCGGAATTCGGAATTCGGAATTCGGAATTCGGAATTCGGAATTCGGAATTCGGAATTCGGAATTCGGAATTCGGAATTCGGAATTCGGAATTCGGAATTCGGAATTCGGAATTCGGAATTCGGAATTCGGAATTCGGAATTCGGAATTCGGAATTCGGAATTCGGAATTCGGAATTCGGAATTCGGAATTCGGAAGGAAGGACGGAAGGCAGGAATTCGGAAGGCAGGAAGGAATTCGGAAGGAAAGAATTCAGAAGGAAGGAAGGAAGGAAGTCTATTAGAAAACACCTGTTAAAATGTTACAGCAAGGCAGCATTGAGCAGTACAGCAGTCTGGTAGAATGATAGGCTTTTTACCTCTTTGATAGTAATGAAAAACCAAAAGATACTAAGTGGCTTAGCAGTAACACAAGGAGCCTGCCTTTGCCGCAACTGAACAAAACCTCAGTCTCCTCTCTCAAGTACTGTGTCTGAACCACAAAAATATTATCTGTTCATAGACAGTGTTTTGCCCTGTCTAATTCAGCTAAGCTACCTATGTTTAAATCAGTGCTGCCTAAGGATACATTTCTGGTTTTTCTAGCCACCTCTATGCTTTCAGCTTCTGAAATAATACCTAAAATATGCAACTAGACAATGGCCCAGCATTTCCAGAGCTTTCACGTCACTTACTATGTGCCACGGTTGTATTCTCAGAGGAGTGTGCGGCGTTCCTGAGGCTTTGTGGGGATCCAGTGGGGGAATCTTTCAAATCTGTACAAAAAGAAATAATGTCCTTCAATTATCTTACAAGCCTGTACTTGTGACTGCTTCATTAGGCTCAACTGTGATTATTTTGTACTGTCTGCCTTTCTGTGATGCAAACAACAAATGAAATAATATATATATGTATGTGTGTATGCAGTAAAAATGCCTATGAAAATCTGTCCAAATTTAGGACACTCTAAAAAGTCACTGAGAGTTTTGGATATTAACTCAATTATTTTCTTCTTGCTTATGAGGTGTTTAATTTTATGTGAATAAGCATGACAGGTCTGACATTTTATGAAGTTATATTAAAAAAAAAGGACATACACTTAGAGATTCCATATCACTGTGCTCTGTACAGAACACTGATAAGCACTACTTATTCTTTTCCACAAAATGGCTTGTATTAGAGCCTCAGAGGACCAAAATGATAATGGTAATCGTTCTTGTAGGAGCCCAGTGACCCTCAAGAGGGCCTAGCTGTACACACTGGTGTGCCTCAGCAGGCTCACTGGTGCCTATATACTCTAAAATTGCCCTCAATTACAGCTACTGGACTGAGGACCCTTGAAGGCCATTATCTCTTAGCTGGTGGTCAGGCAGGCACAGGTGTCGGGAAGCAACGGCAGGAGAATGGTGCAATGCATGGTATCTCCTGCAAATATTAATGTAATTCAGTATGCTTTTACCAAAAATTACCACCAGCAAGCTGCTCAAGAGTGGAATTGTAAAGCATTAGAAGTTGTCACAAGGTTGTGGTCTAAATGAGAGATTGTGGGTTGTACGTGGGTAAATAAGCACTGGAATGCTACCAGAAATATATTTGAAAATGGAAAGCGGCTGCTGCATTTGCACTTCAGCCAAAAGACGACTCCCATGCACATGCAAAAGCACGCTGACAGCTCCTGCCTGTTCGAAAATCACAAAGACAAATAAGGTGATAAAAAAGAAAATCACTTTGGGCTTTGTGTTGCTGAGCAGAGATTTTCAAAACGGAAAAATGTTCACCTTAAGGGTTTTTTTATTAATTTATTGATCTTTAATGAGGCTGCCTTTCAATGTTCTATTAGCCAGCCTTTATTGCTCCACATTATCTCATTATTTTGTTGCTACTTTCCAGTTTTATTTAGCTTCTCTGGCAATTTAGTTCATCTATAAACTATTTTCAGTACTTGCTGCATTTGCCCAGCAACTCTCTCAATCGTAATATTGTTTAAATAAATATGTCTAATGAAAACAGGATACTTAAAGATTTTTTCATTCCTCTTCTGCCACTGAAAATCCTTGGCAGTTTGGAAACTCAAGCATTTATCTTCTAACTTGGGGGAACTCAACTGTGAGGTATTGAAAAGCTGATAGAGATTACTCCACCTGACTTTTGGCTTCTCCTCAGACATAACTTTTCCATGTTTAGTAATAATTTTTGTGTGGCAGTGTGGTAGCTATCAACTAGAAGGTGAAAATAAGCACCACAGAGCTAATGCTCTCGGCACAGGCATCACAAACTGAGGACCTGAATACCTGATGCTCTGCATTTTGCAAGATGCTCTGGATTACTGTAGATTTGCAACCCAATACTCGCTAAGGCAGTGCCACATTTGCACTTTGCAGCCCCCACAGCTGGCTGCATAACTCCTCTGTTACAGTCCTACGAAACAAAGGAGATGCATCATCTACTCACGTGCTGTTGTCAAACTCTCACTGAATGCTGTGGTGCTTGTATGGCTTTTTGTCTCTGCATTAAAAGTCAGTGTTCTGCTGAAAAGCACACAAGCTTGTAAAAATTGCTGTAGGGGAGCCATATTGCTTGTTTTTTATTTTCTTTGTCTTTCTTCCCTGTTTCCTGATTAAATGAAGTCAAAGAGTTGTAGCCCACTACTTGAGGTGCTGGCTTCCCTCAGACAAGCACTACACAACTCCATGTCTGGTTTGAAAGCCTATCACAAGCTAGAACCTCTACTGTGACAGACGAATAAACTTTGACAAAACAGTCAGGTGGAATTCAGTAGCTTCAAGTGCACTGGTTTGTTTTGTCCTGAAGCCAGTGCAGTGATGATCAAATGCACATAAATCAGAATTTAGACAAGATGTCACCAGCTCCAGTGGAACAAAACCGTTTTCCCAATGAGCAAAGGGAAGTTTTGAAGAAGTTAGTATATGGGAGTCAAACCTGCAATGTCTAGTTCCAAATGTCAATTTATTTAACATTCTCCTTTAAGCTTTTTTTTTTCAAGTGCTAAGATTTCTTAAGCTCAGCTATTTACCTGATTTTTAAACACAGGTGGCTAGCAAGTAGATTATTTTTTCAAGAGAAGTATTTCACATTTGCTAAAAATCTTTTTTAACAACTGTCTCATTTTTGGAAAAAATATCATTACATCATCTGAACAAACCTGAGAAGGTGAAATGCAGCTGTAACACATCACTCAAAGCCTGAGCATCTCTGTACTCAGACACAGAGCTATCATGGAAGCTAAGCAAAAACCAGGCTCCAGTTTTAACAGCTTTTGTTTTGTTTCATGTGTTCTGGTTCTTGCCCCTATATGTCCACTCTTCCCTTGAATCTGTTCTCAGCTGCCTCAGATTTTCATTAAAAACTTGCTGCATAACAGGAACTGAACCAAACCAGCAGACTAAAACAGAAGCCTTGGACTTGGCATCCTGACTCAGCTGCAACCCAGATGATTTGCTCAAAAAGCTGATGGTGGCACCAGTGTGAGAACCAGCAGTGAGCCAAAGAGGAAAAGCACTAACCTAAGGTTGGCAAACTGCGACTGCCACATGTTGTGAGCATTGTTTAAAAGGCTGTTGTTTCCTGGGCTATTTAGAGAAGAGAAATGGTTCAGCTCCATCTTGCATTATGACTTTGACCTCATACCTCCTCAGTCAGTGAAATGTATAACTCATCAAGGAGCATCCTCTCTGTTCACATTATATATTTATAGACTGTTGTTAAACTTTTTGTTGAGACAGAAGGGCTTTTAGTCCACTTGAACAAGCAACTTTACTGTTCCACTGTCAGACAGGCAAGTGTCTGCTTTGGGAATGGGGACAGCAGCATGACAAGCAGCAAACTTTAATTTCAGTGCCACTGCAGCATGTGTTCCTACCTTGGCATATATCAGTGTAGCCTCTTTGTGCCCAGGGCTTTATGTTGAGTGATTCAGCTCCCAAAATGAAACCTTGTGTTTACTGTCTTGCTCCAGTATTACCCCCAACACTGCCCTTCACACTGGTCTCTCATCTCTGGGTAAGTACTGCTATAGCGTAACGTTACTTTAAGTGAAGGATCATATTACACAGCCCAAGTAGGACAGTCAATGCCCCACAGGCTCATGAAAGTTAGCCTGTTATAATCAAGTTTTTTTGGTTTGGGAGAACAAGGCTGCTACAAATACTAAGGGCCAAATCCGCTCTTGCTGATGGCTGCCTCAGTGGTGGATTATTACTGAGCTAAAGCTTTGGTGCTCTTAAGGAAAGAAAGATGAGCTTTGACAACAACTTGCCACTTTGCCTCCTCCTTGTGCTGCCTGCCATTTTACATGTGGTGCTTTGTCTTCTATAAAGAGCGTGTGCCGTGTGCATTTATCCAGGAGCTATGACAGCGAGCACACCTCTTGCTGCCTGTGAGGGCTGCCCCAGCACCTGTCCATCTGCTGCTTAAAACCAGCCAGTCCTACAGGATCAACAGCTGGGCTTCAAATGAAACTTTAAAGAAAAGAGTAGTTGCAGTCAGGCTGTGCTTCAAGAAAATGCACTCTGCTGGGACTGGTGGGCATTAACCCTGTATTTTGAAATGAGAAAGCAGGCGATTCTTGGCTTCACCTGCTCTTGATTCAGGCTGCTGCTGCACATACCTCTTCCAGGGGAAGCAAGGTTAAACTCTTCCAAGTGTTACCCTGCTTTCCACTGGCCTCGGTGCTGCCAGCCCAAAGAAGAAATACTGAGTTCTCTATTGCAAATATTTTGTTTATTGGTACTATGTATTTGTATTTCTGTGCTTCAATGTTTGGGTTGCACTTTTTCTAGCTCTAATGTTCTTCTATTTCAGTATGATATTTAATTAAAGAGAATAGGTATTCTTTGTAAACAATATAATAACACTAATTAATATATACTTGTCTGTTTAGTTGCCAAAATTGATGTATATAATCCTAAACAGAGCAAATAAAATCAAGAAAGCATCTTCTCATGTATTTACTTTAGAACTGTCATTACATTGACTGTGGTTAATGTACTTCCTAGTTTATAAAAGCACTAGGAGAAGGACTTCAGTGGTTTGTTTGCTACAAAAATTGCAAGATGGTTATTGTATTTATGTGTCTTTCTCCTATATTGTTGAAGCAATAGAGAAAACATTTTGGCTTAATTGCTTACCTGGTGTTACGGAAGCAGGAGCTAAATTTGCTAGACTTGTGACATCCAGAGAGGCCAAAGATGTTGACTGGGGCTCTAAAGACAAACAGATTACATGGTATCACATTTAGTCAATAAGTTCTTTAGAAAATAATATTAATAAATCATAAAACAGCCTAGATCAAAGCTTGTTGCAGCTGTTGGGTTAATGCAGCAGAAATCCTGATGTCAGAGTTAAGGGTATATGCTTAAAACACTTCCCACAAATTCAGGGGGCACTCACAGATGGCTTATATTATTAATTCTGACCCTTTCCTGTGGGACAGCTGGGAGCATTACTTATTTATGCTTTTATACACAGGGTTCAGTTTAAGTGCTGTGGGGTGGATCATGCACTTGGTGGTGGTGCTCCCCCATTTAACCAAGGCCTTTCCAGAAATGGTTCATGAAAACATGCCACAGCCACATAAGCACAGAATGCCACCTGTGGGTTTTCCTCTCAGTTGCTGAAGTTTTATGTAGTTATCCATATGCATATTCTGGTAAAAGAGTTAACTGTCTTATATAATTAATGAATGGAAATGATGTGCTGCTGTTGGATCAAGGAAAAGCAGTGGCTTTAACTTTTCTATCACATGCACCTCTCTGTCATAATAGAACATATTTATTTATAGTTGTATAGGCATATTATTCTGTTTTATAAAAATGCATAAGAATAATGTGTAATATTCAGCATGCCATTTTACATGCTATCCTAATGTGATAGTTTCAGCAAGATTTCTGTCAGATCTCTGCTTGGGTAACTTCACAGCTCACAAATTCCCATCCAGCAGGACACAGGTACCATCTGTACCAGAACACATTGACCTTTCCCTGGCACACCCCTGCCTCTGTGTACATGACATTCAAGCAGTGGTGAAGCAGAGATCCTACATATATTGAATAAGTAATAAAGAAGGCTTCTATTTTTTCCTCCTTACCTGAGGCAGTCATGACAGCTGATATAAGTGTTGAATTACCAAGGTCTATAACAAATCAAAGTAAACAACACGAAAAAGTTGTTTATTCTGCTTTAGGACAGTGGGTGATTGAAAGGTTCAAGGGTGAGAAAATACATCACACTAAATTTCCAAATAATCTTTCAATGAACAACTTAGCTATGTGGTCTGGAGAGAAGCATGAGGTAATTGCGCTGTGAAATCCCTAGGGAAACAAAGTTTTTGGGGAAAAAACTTTGGAGACCCTGGCACCCCAACTTAAAAAGCACGAGTGAATCTCATGGGTTTATTCTGTACAAAGAGATGCACCTTATTAGCACAGATGTTGAAATAACATGTATGACTTGGTGGTAGCACCTGGACCGCTCCATCTATGAGGCACTTCAGAGGTTGCTACTCTTGCAGGAAATTTCAGAGACACCTTGCACTGAAAAGTGCTCATTGAGTCCTCAGAGAAGAGGAGCGGGAGTTATTCCTTACAATTAAAGAACTGTTAACCACCCAGGCAAGTACAGCATCCTGCCAACGCAGTATTTACGTCCTGACTAAGAGGTGTCTCACCATTTTTTTTCCCTTCAGGCAGAAGAGGCAAAGTACTCCTTGAGTAGGTTAGGAGGATGGATTATGTCTCCCAAAAAGGGTTCCATGAAGGACATGATCTATGAAAGCTCATACACCCCATTATAAAAACATATCTGGGAAGGCAGCTGTGTCTGGTCGGGCATGTGTGGAGGGCACCGGGTGAGAGTGACCCCCTGCAGATCAGATCTTAGCATAGGTAGATAACTATCAACTCTCCAGCTGCTTTTCTGTGCAAGCATTTGTACCTCCTTTGACTGTTGCTCTTCCATTTGCATTTCATCTTAGCCTTGCCTGCACTGGCAGGGCTTTTGCAATAGCTGGCCAGCATAAAGGACTCCTTACCAAAGATTAAGCAGGTCTGAAAACCAGGTCAGTGGCCTTGTTGAGGTGTGCCCAGCTCACAGTAAGTTTCTGCGGAGTGTGCAAGGCAAAGCAGGGTTCGTTTGCAGAGGCCAGCTGAGGATAAAGTCTCTATCTCAGGGACCCCCTCTACTTGGGATGACCTCCTGGTGTGCAGTGGGGTATTGGCTGAACCCCCAAGGCCTGCCACAACCTGCATTTGCAGAGGATTTTAGACAAAAACCAACACTTCTTTTCATGCCATCTGTCTACAGCATTTCTCTGACACGCTCACACAACCCACTGTTAAAAGTGCAGCTGCCTCCCATGCAGAGCAGAACAAACTGTTTCAGGAGACATGTTTCCAAAGGGCTTTAGCCAAGGTGTGGAAGGAATATTTATCTGTCTGAGAAAAGCTGATAATAAGACAAACTTGCAGGGGCAGAGCACAGATTTACCAAATTTACACAAATTAAGAAACATCCTATCAGTTCTTTAATTAGGCAAAAGTGTTAAAAATCTTGACTGTGTACTTAAGCAGAAGGTAGAACTATTTAGCAGGGCTGTTAGTTTTAATTACTAGTTCAGTGATGAAAGATCTGTATTTAATGCCAGCTGAAGCATCAGAAGTAACATTAAGTGCCCCTCAAAGCTGGAGTTTAATTATGCTTGATCTTAATTATGATAGATTAGATCACAAAAATATCTGTTTATTGCATTTTCTCTGAAGTCATAGCTGCAGAAAGGGATCTCTTGCTACACAGGGTAGCAAGTGTTACAACAGCTTTAGGAATTTATAGACACATCTCTAACACAACTCAAGCTATTTTATTCTTCTTTAGTTTATCCTACCTTCTGAAACTGTGGTGGTAAAAGCTTCAGAGGAGGCTTCATCAGGGTGAAGCAAAAGAGAAAGATGAAAGTAGTTCTTAAAAGTAGTTATACAGGCTGAAATTTAGTTTGGGCTTCTGTCATACTGTGCACCTTTGCAGAAGGCAGGGCTGAGAATTAATGTAATTCTTTCCTTTCTGTCACATCTAAATACATCAAAGTTTTTATAGGTAGTGGATCTGTCTTAGCATTAGCATAACCTGCAGGCAAGAACTTAGACTTCTTTAACTGATAGACCTCCGATTTGAAGATATTTCTACAAAACTACAAATTGGGTGAAATGAGTTACTTGGGAGAAAATTATTTATCTTCCTTCCCTCTGAAGATAGGTTTCCAGAGGAGTCAGATCTGGCTTTTGATGCAGTCTTACTTTGTGGAAAAACATACCAATAAGCATATCCACAGACACAAGTGAACAGAACTGAGCTGCAAGCAGTTGCCACAATACATGACATCCCAGTAGATGCTGCTAAGGGGTCAGCAGCTCAGTCCTATTGTCTGTGCAGCAAGGAGCATACATAATAATAATAATAGCAACAACAACAATAATAATAATAACAATAATAAAAAGGTGTCACTATGCATTTGCACCTGAAGTGGAGACATGCACAAGAGGGTCCTAAAGGAAATCTGTCTACCCTTATCACCAGCCACCCTGCATCCTCAGAAGTGCTGAAAATCTCTGTACCTGAGTCTCCCACTTTCACTAAAAAAGCAAGACAGTATTTATCCCCACTTCCCTAATCACGTAGCTAATTCTTATAGTATAGATTATAGATGAGTTTCTTCCTCATTCAAAATGGTTCAACTTTTTGCAACTTTCACTGAAGATGTATAACATAGCCCTGATCTGAGCGTTGGGATTTCCAGGGAGCTGTATTGCACACACGCAGTCTTTCTGCCACAAGTGCTCAGTGGGAAACACATGATTATAATAGCTTACTGATGCCATGTGGCTATGCTAGAGTATTTTTGGGTATGGCAAGTACAACAAGATACTGCCTAAACAAACAAGCATCTTCTGTTTGCACAGGAGCTTCTTAGCTCATTTAGAAGCTTAAACAAAGACTTGAGCTAAAAAACCCGCCAGAAAGTTCAAGCTGTGTGATGGACTTGTACAATAAAGCTTCCATACTCTTGGCATTTCTTCAGTACTTTAAATAACAGTGAATATATGTGTTTTATGTTCTTAACATCTCATATGGGTCTTATCTATGAGAAACCTACCGAATGAAACAAATTTTTCTTCTGATTAAATATTCCATGTTTCATACCCAAGGGAGGGAAACACACATGCACACAAGAAAATCTTATGTGTCTCATGGTCCCCTTGCACCATCAGCGTTGATCTCAACTGATAGAAACCTTCACTGTCTTGCAAGTCTTCTTGTACAACAGAAATTTCTTAGGGAAAGAAAACAAAAAGACCCTCTCATTACACTCCAAACTATAAATCAAAGCTGTGCAAAATACTGGTACTGAAAAACAGGCTTATATAGATGCAGGTTTCTTTGCTGAGACACTATCAAAGATTTGTCAAGAACAATGTGATTATGCCAAACCATGGTTCCCATTGCTGGCCAATGCAGCGGTCTATGGTCACAGCCATTTGCCAGCTGTTCCTTTTAAGGACACCTGAGACTCTCCCCTTCACCTGCAAGCTCCCTGTGGCAGGAATGGATAAGCAACCATCACTTTTCTTGTGAACCACTACTACAGCTGCACCATTGTCCTGTTGTCCTGCTTTACCTCCAGGCTGCTCCGCCAGGTTCACTCTGTCCATGTACCACAGGAGGGTTGGCTTGGGAAACGCTTTCCACACGACACAGATCATGCTGGGCTATGGGGCAGTAAAAAGCAGCTATTAGATTACCCTCCAACATTCCTCACTCTGCTAGCTTCCAAACTCCCTTATGAACAGTGCTTGTTAACTCACAGTCCTGCTCTAGAAAGAAGCACTTGCTTCCTCTTTATTGTGTTTCTTGCCCACTCCCCCCATTTTCCTGGCTGTGGGTACTATTGAATGAGAGCCCAGGGACACCCCCACTGCCTTGGGTGACAGAGGTTCAACTCCCTCTAGCCCTGTGCTGTGGCTGGAGAGATGTAGGGAGATGCTCACCATCCTGCGCCCAGTGACAAACACACACATGAAAAAAACATTGGAGTAGTTAGTGGGCACAGTGTCTGTGTGTAGAATAAGACACCTTCTAAACGCCATGTTCATCCTTAGGCAGATGAAGAGACAAATCCCATGAAAAAGACTGCCTAGCACAGTGATATGCTGAATTTACAAAATTAGATACCTTTGTAGTAGGTACAATATGCAAGAGGTTTCAAGGAATTTATGCTTTAGATGCAGTAGTCCTGGCTCTATGCCAATTGCTCCAAAAATCCTTGTTTGTGCTCCACGTAATTTCTCATCAAACAATAGATGGGAAGAATCTCAAAATCAAGCTGGACGGAGATTTGGGCACTAGCAAGGTGGGAGGTCTCATCCTCATACTGCCCGGATGTTCCCAATTTTATTTATTTAGCAGGTTATAACACTGCTAAGTACTAACCACTCTTAGAAGAGAAATTGCCATGTTCTTTTAAACATAAAAAAGAAAAAAGCCTGTGCCACTTGCTGCACAAGGTGCACTTGCTCATGCTTGCGAAGAACATGGCTCCCACATTTAGTTGAAAGAAAGCTTGATGTATTGCAGCCAGCAGAAGTCAATCATTCAGTACAAAGACTGAAAATACCTAGCTGAAACTCTTTCCCTGCCATGGTAATTAGCATTTGGACTTATAGTGTCATTGCTTTCCTGTATTTTCTCTTCATTATTCCCTTATTTTTCAGGCACTTTTAGGTCATAATATTTTTATAAATGCTTCCTATGAAGAAATAGAAACCTGATATTCTCACTACATTTAAGCCCGGCAAGAAAAGGAAGAAAAGAGAAGTAAAGGAGTTGGTGTTTATTTGGAGGTGAAGAACTGACAAGAGAAGATTCTATTGTCTAGTCCCAGATAAAAGCCTGCAATGTCCAATACCACACATGGAAATAGGTCACCAGGAAAATTACACCAGTTTGCAGAGCTAACTGACTCATGTCTTGTCTGAAGCAGGTGGATATGGTTAATATAAGGTTCTGCCTGCTCACAAGCTCTATTTCCAAGGAAAATCTTTATCTGGGATGCTCATAGATCAAAAGCTTCAACTTGGAGGAAGCAAAGCAGTCTAGCTTGTAGCCAGAGTAGCTTGCTACTCAGTCATATAGGTCACAAATATACTTTAAGCCAAGTATGGCCCCTGCAGATCTGCAGACCTTTTGGTTTTGCCACTGCCAAGAATATGATAAAACAGAGAGCCCAAAACACATGGATAACTGCCTATCTCTAGGGACTCAGATCCAGTTGCTAGATGAAATATCCTTGCAGTGTGATACACACAATGACCACCTTTTCATCAACATGTTAGGCTACATTGGTGATCCAAGCGTTGCTTTCACACCACGTGCTCCTCCCTGTCCTAGAGGGACTGTGGGCTAGGTAGGGGCTGCCTCTCCCTGAGCCCTTGAAGCAGCATCCTGGGTAGTAGGTGCCCTTTTTCAGAGAGGGATTTTATGCAGTGTGGAGAGGGCAGCTCAAGAATATTGGGTGGTAGCTGGCAGATGGTGAAGGAAAGGGAGTATTGCAGCCCCCTGCAACCTCACAGCCTCTTGATCTGTCCTGGAGTCTTTCCTAGGGCTAACACTAAATTAGATTTTGCCCATACAACAGAGAAGCCCTTAGCTAGCTCAAGTTTGTGCACATTGCTGTTCACTGCTGTGAGGATGGAAGTTGCTCATTGCCGTACCCACTGCCCTGTGTCCTTGGTCAGTTTAGAGGTCCCACCCATGTCTGATTCAGCTCAGCTTGCCTGGCTGTGCTGGGGTGTCATGGTGGCAGTCACAGGCCTCACTGTTTGCTCCAAAATTGCTCACCTTCTGTAAGGTTCCAACAGAGCCATCCTGCCGGCTAACAGAGATCTCTGGGTAAGCTGGAAAGCAAACATGGATGTATTAGTGAAATGGACACTGAAGATCACAGTAACAGGTTCTAATAAGACTTAACAGCCTTGTTTCATAAAAAGGGTGGAAATTAAGTCAAACCTCCACCCACACATCTTGCAAGATAAAAGCTTGCACAGCTGCAATTTGAGGTCAAGGAAGTGGTTTACAAGCATATATCAGCAGCTACTACCACAGGATTCATGATGTACTTCACTGCCTATCTGAACTGCTCTGGAGTGGCTTTGATGGGGAAGCAAGCAAACAAGTTGGGGAAACCATCCTGCAGTCAAGGCTCTGGCAGCGGACCCACCCTTACCAGGACTGATGAAAGGAAACATAGCCCAACTGTTGATTCCTTTGTGTCATTGCCAATTGAAGTAATCTCCAAAGGCTTTAGCTATCCCCCCAAATGATTGATTTTGGGTACAAGCCACCTACATGTGTCAGTGTCACACCACAGACGCTTTCTGCCTTACCAGGAAGCCCAGAGCTCACCTTCACATCAGAGCAGCAGNGTGCTCCTCCCTGTCCTAGAGGGACTGTGGGCTAGGTAGGGGCTGCCTCTCCCTGAGCCCTTGAAGCAGCATCCTGGGTAGTAGGTGCCCTTTTTCAGAGAGGGATTTTATGCAGTGTGGAGAGGGCAGCTCAAGAATATTGGGTGGTAGCTGGCAGATGGTGAGGGAAAGGGAGTATTGCAGCCCCCTGCAACCTCACAGCCTCTTGATCTGTCCTGGAGTCTTTCCTAGGGCTAACACTAAATTAGATTTTGCCCATATAACAGAGAAGCCCTTAGCTAGCTCAAGTTTGTGCACATTGCTGTTCACTGCTGTGAGGATGGAAGTTGCTCATTGCCGTACTCACTGCCCTGTGACCTTGGTCATTTTGGAGGTCCCACCCATGTCTGATTCAGCTCAGCTTGCCTGGCTGTGCTGGGGTGTCATGGTGGCAGTCACAGGCCTCACTGTTTGCTCCAAAATTGCTCACCTTCTGTAAGGTGCCAACAGAGCCATCCTGCCGGCTAACAGAGATCTCTGGGTAAGCTGGAAAGCAAACATGGATGTATTAGTGAAATGGACACTGAAGATCACAGTAACAGGTTCTAATAAGACTTAACAGCCTTGTTTCATAAAAAGGGTGGAAATTAAGTCAAACCTCCACCCACACATCTTGCAAGATAAAAGCTTGCACAGCTGCAATTTGAGGTCAAGGAAGTGGTTTACAAGCATATATCAGCAGCTACTACCACAGGATTCATGATGTACTTCACTGCCTATCTGAACTGCTCTGGAGTGGCTTTGATGGGGAAGCAAGCAAACAAGTTGGGGAAACCATCCTGCAGTCAAGGCTCTGGCAGCGGACCCACCCTTACCAGGACTGATGAAACATAGCCCAACCGTTGATTCCTCTGTGTCATTGCCAATTGAAGTAATCTCCAAAGGCTTTAGCTATCCCCCCAAATGATTGATTTTGGGTACAAGCCACCTACATGTGTCAGTGTCATACCACAGATGCTTTCCGCCTTACCAGGAAGCCCAGAGCTCACCTTCACATCAGAGCAGCAGGTTGTGGATGACCACATCCACATGAAATGGAAAAAGTGTTTTATCTTGTTTTTGCAGCATTTTGGTTCTGGGTGTAACTGACTATAAGTTAAAGCCATCAGGTACTACAAGCCTCTCTAAGCTGACATTTCTGAAGTAACCATTGGGATCCCTGCTTTGGAATAATATTAACTGACTTGTTAAATAAGGTCTGTTGAAACTGTGTTAATATATAACAAATCTCAAAAACCTCCTATAAATTGTGCTTCTGACCTTTTCTGAGCCTTGAAACGGCACTGGAAACAAGTGCTGTCCCTGGGCTAGTTAGGAGACCTGTGATTCTTTCTCTTTCCAAACTAAATCTCACTTTAATCTACACCATTAAGATAGTTTTCTCTTTTTTCTTACCCCACTAACTGATGTATGGTCACCTCACTTCATTACATTCCCCTCTGATGTGAACAAGTGTCCCTGTTGTTTTATACAGCTCATCCACTAAGGACTCTCCTGACTTTTTTTTTTTTAAATTTCCACTTTTTTGCTTAATGTTACTGATGGATTATGCCTGGTCATGACATAGATCTGATTATCATGACCTTATGGTTTTCTGGACTTGGGGTACTTTTGGATGATTTTTTTTCTTCTTGGTTTTGGTCTTTACTGGTTTGGCTGGTTGGTTGGTTGGTTGGTTTGGTTTTGGGGGATTTGTTAGATTCTTCCTGTCAGAATGTTTTAAGATTTCATTCTTGTTTCTGCCTTGCCAGAACTGTGCAGATGGTAGTGGAGCTGGCAAAATAAAAGCATACTTTTTCAAATGTAAGAAAAATTCTCGTAAACTGGATTTTCTGATCTCAGCAAAAAGTTAGCTGGGAGACTAAATGATGTCTAGTCTAGTGCATGCTCTTTCTTTTGTTTTTTTTGATGAGAATGGGCACACTTTTTCACATCTGTATTATATACTCTCCTCTGCTTTCTCAGAAGATAAGTTTGCTGGGTAACTCTCATGCATAGCTACCATGCACAGCTCTGCATGATCTAAGAGATGTTTTCCAATTAACATCTTAGCCTCTGTTAACATTTTGTCATTCACTTGTCTTGCTAGGATATTTACCAATATTTTGGATCTATCGGAAATTCAGCATTTAGTTCAGTAGTTTCTGCTGCTGAGCTTTTACTGTTACAAAAAGGAGAAATCAATATTTGGCAAAGTTATACTTGAAAAGGCCATATGTTTTCTGAGAGGCTTGTATCTAAAAGAACTCTGTTCTAGAAAAGAAATATTTTAAAGTATTGCAGTCCAAAAGTATCCCCTTAGAAAAAGCTCTCTTGTTTGAACATCTGTCTTTACTCAACTTATGAAGACTCTCAACTTCATTTAGAGACTTTCTCATGCCTTCCTCATCCTCTCCTACCCAGCTCTCAAATGTGAGGAAGTGCCACTTCACCACCCCTCAGACTTGATCTCTCTCTGCTATGTTTAGCCCCACCTGAAGCATTTGTCAGTGATCCCGCACAAGGAGCTTTCCACAGGCAACATCACTTCCCCCTC
>VWZD01008896.1:197643-280549 GCA_013396695.1 Sakesphorus luctuosus | reverse complement strand
CTCCTCCTGCCCTTTGCAGCGCCATGGTGCAATAGCTGCCTGCCTTCTCTCCTGTTTCATAACACCCAGCCTGTAGGGTTCAGTTGCATGAGTGTTTGGGTGACAGCAGGGACACTGGCTTGTAACGATCGGAAAATCTCCCCAGGTTTCAGCTGGGCTTTGTTCTTTAGCTGTGTCCTTGCTAATGGCCAAGATAACAGATATAACCAACATAATGTGTTGTTGACATTGTACACACATACTATCTCTAGATTCTTTCCCAGCCATTTGAGGCTGGATCTAACTGCTAAGACATAAATGTTCATTTCTTCACTCCCTGGTCAGCACAATGAACAAAGAGGTGCTGTCATCTGAAAAGGCTCTTTGCCCCCAAATGTCACCTGGAGACTGCTGGATTATTCTGGCCACTGTCTCTGCCTGTTCTGCCCTGCCAGTCCTGCGCAGGTGTGTGTGCTGGCACAGAGGAGGCTCTAAACCCTCCGCTCTTGATCTTCTATCCTGTTGCAGCACAAGAGAGGTAAATGGACAAAGGATGGTGTGATGTAATCATAAGCAACATGAAATTAGAAGCAACATGACTTCAGTGAATGGTAACAGAAAAGAGTGAGACAGGGTGCAAAATAGTTATTTCACCTGCAAATTCTCAGGTATGAAAGATCTAGGAGCACAAACACACTTCATCCAAGCTATGGACTCTATTTGCCCAAGGTCTGACAGACTTTCCTTAGCACCCACCACAAACCTTAGGGCTCTCAGGGAGCCCCTGCACCTAGCTCTGCTCTCAGGACCCCTGCAAGAGAGGCTGACGGCACAGCACCCTGGTCCAAGACCAGTCAGCTCTTACTGGGAAATACACAGACTGTTCACCAGCAAGGGCCACAGTTGCCTTCTCTTTGTTGCCTCTCTACCCTGTTGTACTTAATATGCTGATGTGGGTGCATGCACACCTCATGGTAATTCTGGGAAAAAGCTAAATAAAGCAACCTCTTAGGCTAACAAATACACAAATCAAGGTGAGAGCATCAGCAGTGATGGAGAGGAAGGAGAGTTCAAGTATGTTAGTATACTTGAACGATTACCCAGGTAACACTGTTGCTATTTGACAAATGTTGATTTTTTAAAATAAGACCCATGTCTGAATAATGCAAACACGATAGGAGATTTCAGATCATTAACTTCTATTTTTAATTTTTTTAAATCAGTGACCAACAGTTCCCAGGCACATTTTGCTGCCTTTTTTTTCCTGCTCCCTGTTGAACCTTTCTTTGAAGCCGTGGGCTTCCCTGGGCAATCAGCTACAATCAAAGGACTATTGACAGACCTACTGTTTAACACCCATTCATTTTAGGAGCTTTGGAAATATGTTTTTCAGATCACCTAATCTATAAAGAGAAAATAAAATCTGGTTTTCAAGTGGGCAGCATTTTTCTGATGCAGTTGTACCTCAGCAATTGCTTAGAGTAGTTCCTAAGCCACTAGAAAGGGAACAGAGCAAGTAACTAAAGATGAGGAAGGCTTCCAGCATAAAATGCCCACCCATATGTTTGCAGTACACAGGCTCCACCATTACTGACCAGTTTGAGACCCTCCAGCCAGTACCCTCAGTTTTAGAGCCAGAGCATTTGGCAGCAGTTGAACATCACATGCCTTTGAGGATGTGACTTTGCAGCAACAGTAGTTCCAAACGGCTTACTAACTTTTGGCCATGTTTTCCTAACCACAAGGCAGTATAGTCATTTGGGGCACAGAGATCTTGATGACCAAGGTGCTTCTCTGTAGCCCACAAAGTCCCAGCATAAGCCTACACATCAGGATAAGATAATGGCCACATGCATGCCAGTGGGGAGGATATATGTGCAATGAATCTACTCTTTTTTCATGTCAAAAATTGAAGGAATGGCCTCAAATTCTCCTAAGAACTAAAGGGTTATTTACTAACATTATACCTCATTGCAGCTAAAAAAATGACAATGTAAATATGTTTATTTTTAAAAAAAAACAGTGTGTTTCAAAAGTTTTTTGCCTCAGAACCAGACAGGAGTGTTACTTTTCCAAGTGCAAGGAAGCAGACCACTGGCATAAGCCCCTTACCAAATACTCTCAGTGGTGCTGCTCTTCTGGACTCTCTCTGGGTGGTACAACACATGGCAGGAAAAGACCCTGCTGTCATCAGTGATTTTGGTGGGGAAAATCTTTAGAGCATTATTCAAACCCAGGAAGACTCTTTGCCTGTACAGTGCACTGCTGTTCCTGTACAAGGCAGGACAGGAGGGCTCCTTGGTCACAAGTTCCTCTTCCCTGCCATTTTCATCCTGTGAAAAGAAAAACCTGCAAGATTGTGAAGACTGGACACACACAGAGAAAAATATTTTTGTAGGCAAACTCTATTCTCACTATAAAAATCTTCCCTTGCATCCTTAGCATTGTGTAGTAGTAAATGGACATTGCAACATTTTTTTTCGCCAAATACACTGTCTCCTAGAATTTCAAAGCCAAGATTGGTCATCATCTTACCAACAAAGTATGGAGTAAATAGCTGTGTTTGATGAGTCCTGATCTCTATATCCTGCAGACCGGGCAACAGAGCTGCTTTCTTGCTGCACCAGTCTTTAAGTTATGCTGAACATCCCATACATATTAAATATGACTGAAATTTCAAGAACAAACTTTGCTCTTCTAGAATTTTAAATAACAAGAATCAGATAATACAAACAAAAAATCTTCTCCTCTTATTGTCTGTCTGGCAGCCACCCTTAGATATAGGTACAGCCTGTACATCCTTAGATATAGGTATGCCTGTCCCAGTAGATATTTGAAAGCTTTACTCTGTGTGACACATGGCAATCCAGATATGCCATTGTGCTGACCTTTGGAGTTTTTTCCCTTTCCTCTGCTACTTTGTAGAGTGAACTAGGAAAACTAAAAATTAGTAAGGACAAGGTTGTTCCCTTGAAATTTTAATATTAGGAATGACTTGCACAGAGGATATCTAAATAGATAATGAACCAGGGCAAAAGGTTAAACCCCCTAAAATATTTGAAAATCACCTTTAAGAAAACCCTCAGCAGGTACAGCTCCTCAGTGAGAACAGATATAAATGAATAGGCAAAGCTCAAGGACACTGCTTGCTGATACTTATCTTTATATGTTGAAATTAATGTTAAAAGGTTACATTAAAACATGCTAGTAAATATTTATCCAGAGATTGAGATAAAGTACAAAAATTTAGCAAGCTTTATATCTCACAGCAAATTGCTTTAAAACAGTTTTTCATGTGGTTAACTTGATAACTGGGTTTGCAGGTCTTCAGTTGGCATCTGTGACACAGAGGTTAACAAAACCAAAACCACTAGTGAGTGCCTCTTTTTCTATCTCAAAGCAGCCTGATATCTTACTGCTCTACACAGTAACCACATGTTTTTCAAACACTACAGAAAAAATCCCTGAGAAATCCAACATAAATATTTTACTTCTGTTATATTTGCCATTTTCCATGGCCCTGCTCTGTGTGTGTTCCTGAAAAATTAAGAAAAAAAATTTAAAAAATTAAGATGGAATTTTCCCTCTTTGTTTCTTTAACAGCTATTATTGTTTGTTGCAAACCCATGTTTTCTTTTTTTCCCTTTTTTATCACAGTCCAGTGAGGCTGATACGTTTTGTTTAGCAGGTTCTTCAGGACACAGTAGAGTAGAACAATTCTATTTCAATCTGCAAAAATACCCTGTAGTTCTTTCTGAACTTCATACCTGAGATGAAAAATACTCACCACTAGCCATTTCAAAGGATAAGTGGACAAATTTTCTGAGGCTGTGTCCTTAAGGCATGGAATTTCTAAAGTCTGGTTTAACCACACTTTCTTCAGGTAGTGCTGCTCCTCTTTTATCATTGCAACAACAACAAAAAGCCCAAGAAGAAAAATCAGAAACATGATATTCATTGTGCTTTGACAACCAATGCTGACTAGTCTTCTACTCAATGAACAGGCACTTTTTTGATTAGAAGGGAGCTGTAATTTTCAATCATTACCACATTTGTTAAGTGAAAGCCATGCATCTCATTCTAGATCTAGTTTCATGATTCAGTTCACAGTTTTACCTGACTTTTCTGGCAATTCTTATAAAAGGTTTTCTTAACTGCAAGATCAAGATGTCTCCTTTTGGAGCTGAGGATAATTTGAAGCTTCAATTTTTCTTTTACAATTTTTTTTCCTGTGGCAACCTTCACATCAATTTTGTGCACCCGTATTTCCTTTTCTCTGAAGATATCTGCAGACCCTTTTTTTCACTAAGCAAGGTATTCAGCATGTCGGTCAGGTTAGGATTAACCCCTTTTCCCAGTGTTAGTGCTCCTTTTGTTATTCTCCAACCTTCCCACTACCAGAAACAGAAAACTTGTTACTCTTTCCTTTCTTATCTATCTGAAAAGGCATTTCAGCATCTCCTACTGTACCCATTCCCAGTCCAGGGCTCCAGTCCAGCTGTGGGAGGGTAGAATGGTGCGCTGGAAAGAGCATAGCTGTGGTTCAGAAGTCATGTCTGCATGCAAGTGTGCATTTAAACAGGAAGAGCAGTGGTAATGGGCTGGAGGTGCTAGAGGTGGTTTGGTCAGCACCGGCCTCTCTGAGTCCCAGCCATGCAGTGGGCAGTAGTGCGGTGCAGACTGCCATGCCATCCTCCCTGCTGTGACCTGCAGGCTCTTCCCCGCAGGCAGGCACCAGCACACACTGCAGGGAAACTCTTAAGCTTTGCTCCCCTGCTAGCTCTGGCTTGCATGTTGAGATATAATAGATACGTATTTTTTTTATTTTTTATTTTGAGGGAAGTGAGAATATCTACCTGTCCCAGACTGTCACGTTATTTGTCAGTGGAGACATGCCGGTGACTGTAACTTCCTTTGTTTCTGGCACCCAAGCACAGAACAATGATGCCAGGACACAGCCTGTGCCATGGGGACATGAAGAAAGACAGCACTGAGACTTGTGATCAGGAGACCCAGCAGCAGAAGCAGCTTTCCTACATGGCCCACCAGAGAGAAAAAGCTCAGGAGCTGCTCTTGCAGCACGACACAGAGTGCAGATGCCCTAAAGGGGCTGGATAATATAGAAAGGATAAAGAAAGGACAAAAGCAAATCTATAGCTTCTCCAGGAAGAAAGCTGCAGAGGAGACTTTTTTGAGACAATCTACCATGTAAAAGTGCCAGGCAGCATACAAGTACAGAGATCAGTAGTCACCCCAGAAGTTCAGCCTGCAGTCTCTGCCTGTTCTCACAGTCACATATCCCAGCTGCTTATTCTCCCCCGCCACCCCATCCCTGATTCCCATCTCCATTAACAGCCTGTTGGCTAAAGTCCTCTGTATTGTCTGTCCTATCCAGGCCTGCTGCTCTGCAGGCTTTTTGCATTATCTACAAGCTGAATCCATCTGGTTTCACATCAGTTTCATATAGCTGGAAACTAATCAGTGACTAGCACCCTTATCCAGCCCACTCATACATGGGATTAAGGGTTTTTTGCCTCCTTTTCAGTGAACATGGTTCATTGCAAAAGATCAGGTTACCTAAAAATAAAAACCTGCACAAGGTAGCAAACTGAATTTTTTATTTCTCTCTAGCAAGCAGTTACCACTAGCCCAGCTTGCTACCTCATGTAGCTACTGAAAAAACCCACAGTGATGCTGATACGAAGAAGAGCTGCCCACACTTAACATGTAGACCGCAATAACAGTGTTGAACATTCCTATATCAACAAAGGGCACTGGGAAGAGAAAAGGAGCAATGCCTGATTAGCAGCGTTACTGTCTGAAGGAAGAGACAGAAAATCATCATATGAAGAACAGAAGCATAGCAGGGTTTCACAGGGTTACCAGCACTGTTTGTACCTCAGTGCACTCCCCTTGATCCAGCTGCTCTGCCCTGTCAGGAACAGGAAAACTCCCAAAGGGGAGCCTATCCTAACACATCCCCGTAGAGCAGGTAGTGTGGCAGCTTCGTCTTTGGTACGGTTATCCAGTACACACATGGCCTTTATGGCTTGCGCAGAGGTGCTGGTTCTTGTTTTGCCTCTGTGAATTTATCAGGGTAGGAAGCTGCTGCAGAGTTGACCAAGGTTTGCCTTCAGGATAAAAGCACCAAAATACCTGAAGCCACTGCCATGCAGGTGCCATCCAGGAGCGAGGTGGCAGCTTGAAATAAACATAACTGAATATGAGTCTTGCACAGACCTCTGCCTTCTGAAATACCAGTGTGATCCAACATGGGAACCAACGTCCCTTCTGCCACCAGTATGGCCTCATAATGAAGGTAAAAGGGCAGTGGGAGCACAGCTGCCCTTTGCTACCCCTGACATAACCTGCACCTACCCTGCTCCTAACCTTTGAATGTCTTCTCTGTCTATGACCCAGGGCAAAAGCAGAGTGAGCATGTTGGCCTTGCAGCTCTGAACTGAAACATGCCAGGTTTGTTGCATTTACTTTAATCCTGCTTGGGTTGTTAGCAGAAACTTGTGTCAGGGAGAGGTTTCTGGGGTCATCAAATCCAGTCCCCCATATGCACAACAGCAAGCTTGCTCAGTGTCCCTGCCCAGTTCCAACTTCACAGCAGTCTGGACTTTTGCCCTCACGGCTGACATTAAATAGCTGTTCCAGTGTTGCTGCACTAACAATTGCCACTGTTTTTTTTTAATTTGTAGTCAAATCCAATACCACCTATTTAAATCCATTTGCTCCTTTGATAGGATAATTTAAATATTCTCCCTAGAGTTCACACTCCCCTGAGGCTTACTCACCAAGAACAGTCATGCTGCTTTCCAGCTTTCTTTTGGCTGACAGAAGCAGCTAAACCTACATTCCTGTGATTGTCCTAAGCAATCCCCTGCTTTGTTCCAGTGTGTTTTTGACAGTGGGGATACACATCCATCCATTGAGCTAACACCCAGCATGCCCTGCAGATGCCAGCCCTCAGTCTCAAACAGATAATGATGTTTTCTCTTTCTGGTACCCAATGCTGCACATCCATAGCAGCAGCACAGCATGGTTTGGAGATCCAGCATCCTTGGTCCTGCCATATCCTGAGCTGCTCATCTAGTGTTCTCTGCAGCATGTTTCTCTAAAATAAAAATGTGGAAACTTCCCATATCATCACCATTTTTGCCTTACTATCTAAATTCATATTTCTCCAAACAAATAAGGTTTCCTAATCATGAGCTGGATAACAACTAAAGAGTTCCTGGTAAATAGGAAACTGTACCAGTGACATTCAGTGGTACCACTGAGAACTCCAAACAAGCCACCATCACTGACCAAAAATGTTCATCTACCCTGATATATCCCCCTCCACCCCTGTTAGGATAAAACAACATGTCATTCATCATCACTTACCTTCTGCCTTGACAGTAAGTTGAATTTTTGCAGCCTTTGTCCCATATGAGTAAGCAGAAAAACTGCAGTCATACTTCCCACTAAGGGAAATGGTAACATTTTTCAGATGCAGAGCCCATTGATTGCATTCAGATGTGGTGTTTAGGTTGGTGGAGCACAAAGACCCTGTGACATCCTGGCGGCAGCACTTCCTCATGCTGAAAGACACTGAAAAGTTGTAAGACGCCTCAGAAAATTTGAGTAATGTGTGCCGTAAATCGGGTGATAAACAGCTATTTTGGTAGACTGGCTGTCATTAGTCTTGGAACACTGTGTCTGCATTATGTAGGTGGTGTGTGGTTTTGGAAAGAAGCACATCAGGGCCATGTCAGTATCTGGCAGAGTGTGAACCACTTCTGTTTTGGTAATGATGTCCAAAGACTGGCCTTAAAAACAAACAGGATAATTTTCAGTGCAAGTAATATTTAAACAAAGCTTTTCCTAAGCCATCTTTGATATGATTTGGTGCCTTAGCCACAGACAACTATCAAGACCCTACAACTGTAACCACAGGCTTTACAGAGAGGAGTTTTACAGTGAATCTCCACCAGTACAGACTGCAGAGAGGGAACTGGAAAAGCAAACACATATGTTTCTAGAAGAGGGCAGGGAGCTCCTGTCACGCTTGTGGGAGAGAAATGGGAGCTCAGAGGGCCTCAGTGAAAATGGAAATCTTTTTACAAGAACAAATTAGTTACCCCTGGTGGCTAATTCTGTCCTGCATTGTCCCTCCTGCCCATTGCCATTGCCTTTGCTGCTATGGCAGAGAAAGCTGTTCCTTTATCTCCATGTTATTAAACATCTCCTGCATGTCCTAAATGAATGTCTGGCTCAGTGTCAGAGCAAGTTGCCCTGGTATGTATGGTTTCTTCCTCAATTAATTTCATAAAGCAGGTGGCAGTCCTTAGTGTGCCATATAAAGGAGTAATGGATTGATGAAATGAAGAGGCTTTCAATGGGAGCCTGTACTACTTGGTTTAGCTGCTGCTATAGTAAAACTGATTTATCTCCCTTTCTCCCTCCTATCAGTAAGAGTCCCTAGACCCCTGTATGCAGGGTACTGACAACTCAAGGAGATGAAGAACTTATGTATGGGGGAGTCATAGTGAGACAAATAATCAATCACACCCACAGAGCCATATACAAAAAACTCCTTTTCCAAAAAGGCTTGCAGGTCCACAGAAAAAAATGAGTTGAGCAGTTGCTCTTAGATATAGACTTGTCACCCCCCATCTACATTGGATTTTTTCCCCTGTGTGCGTCATAACATCAATGTATATTTGGTTTGGAATTTGCCCTGCGGTCCCACTTGGCCCATTGCTGGCTCCCCACAGCAGCAAGTGCCCACTGCTCACCTTCTTTATTTAAAAAAAGTGGGTACCCATTTCTTTGCTTTGACATTTCCTCTGCCATGTGGTACAGGGCTCTGGGGTGCCTAAGCCAAGGGGTGATCTGTCAGAGGTCAGGCAGCCTTGATGGTGCCTGCAGTATGCCCCATACTATGCCAGCTCAGCCAGGAGCAAGGCAGGGACACAGTGCACCCTCAGCTCTGATTTAGCAGGGAAAAGAAAGAAGGGCAGAGCATCACCTCCCCACAGAGGTGGCTGAGATTTGGTACCTATCCACTGAAGTGGGACATGGACACGTAGAGACTAGGTGCATGGAGAACAAAGCTACTGAACAGACATGGCCAACACTAATCTCTATTGTTTCATTGGTGTACATGTTCTGTTCATCTTTTAATTTTACTCTGAGACATAGGATGATGTAAGGGGAGTAAATAAAAATCAGCCTGAATGTCAAGCATTGTAGGAAAAATTACTGAAAACTACTTTTGCCAGTCCAAGGGGATTATTACAGGAAATGCTCACTGATTTCACTGCAAGTTCTGCATCAGTAAAAGTTAAAGAAAAAGCAATTAGCAATCTTATGATCAGAGTACCAGGCAAAAGACACATATCAAACTTTCTCTCAAATTCATGCTGGTGCTGTATTAGGTCAAAAATTGAGTAAAGAATCCCTATGAATAATCACTTGAGTAGTTTATATTGAGATGAAAAAGTTATATATGTAGAAACAACATTTTCATTTGTGTTGTTTGTTAGTAGCTTAGTATGTTATTTTAACTGAAACCCTTTCATGCAAAATTGTTCTTAAATTTTTGTTAGCATCTCAATATAAGCAGTCTCATTTTATGCCGAATGCTGTCCATTAGTTCATACTTGTACTCCAATTTAAATTTGTTGGAGTAACTCCCACACATTTAGGTGTCTGATGTCTGCAGAGGTCATGATGATGTCCACTTTCACTTTTGAGTGACTTCAGTGAGGATTTCATCCTTGTGGGAAAAACACCCACCCAAGTCCCATTTTTCTCTAATCAGTATTGTTTTCCTATATGTGCATGTTTTGAGGCTTCTATTTCTTTCTTTGATTTGAGAACTTCTATTTTCTATGAATATAGGTATGAATTATTTTTCCTTCTTTTTAGAATCCAGTTTGCCTCAGTGATGAAGAAAACAGGAACAGGCAATGCCAGATGCTGAGATAGTCAGATACATGCAGTTTTTCCTTTCTTAACTGCAAAAATTTGTATCCTACAAAACTGTTCTTCCTAGCTGATAATAAATATTCCTGCATTCAGCATGATCAGAATTTTGGGGGTGGTAAGTGGAGGGCATTGAGAACATCAGGCTTTTTCTTGGGTTTGCTAGGATTGTTCTTGGTTTAAACTCCCTCTGACAGGGATGGAACTCTCATTCTACTTTTCTGAAAGTTTTACTCTAATGACAAACTTATTTCTTGGGCCTTTAACACAGCACATAGGGCTGTGTGGGGAAGGAAGAGGGAAGAATCTGTTTAAAGGTTTGCAGCTATACAATTTACCCTTCCCTTGCAGTGTTTCATTTCTTCCTCTTTCTGCATACACAGGTGTCTTGGGTTGAGCTTGTAAAATACCAACTGCCCGATATAGAGTCAAAGCCTCCCTTCCCCTCCAGCAAGAAAAGGGAGAAGGGGAAAAAAACCCTAGAAACTCAAACCAGTTTATACTTAAACTAACTATATATATTTATACGGAAAAGAGAAAATGAAAACAAACTACAATATAACACACACTTACACAAGTTAGATATAACAAAAAATAACTCCTCATTCCCCATCAAACACAAATCTCACTATTTTAACTACAAATCACTCTGGAGAACTCAACTCCCAAGAGACAGACCCAAGCAGAGAGAAAGACTAAGAACAAACATTTTACTTCCCTAACATAACATGGTGGTGAGCTGGTGCTGGGCTCTGACAGAGATGGAACCCTCATTCTACTTTTCTGAAAGTTTTACTCTAATGACAAACTTATTTCTTGGGCCTTTAACACAGCACATAGGGCTGTGTGGGGAAGGAAGAGGGAAGAATCTGTTTAAAGGTTTGCAGCTATACGATTTACCCTTGCCTTGCAGTGTTTCAGTTCTTCCTTTCTATATGTACAGGTATGTGTGTGTGTGAGAGAAGTATTTTTTATTTTCTCACTGAAAGCAGTTTTCCTTTTGGCCCCTTTGAGATGAACAGACATTGCTCTAAATTGAAGTGAGCTCATCTCAGGGACTATTCTGACAAGTTAGGCATTTTAAATTAAGTGATCTGCTAGTCAGCACAAGCCATTTACTAGCTGCACACTATAACTAAGGTGATTAAAAAGTTGTCACGAAACAGTAAATCACACACTAAGCCCAGCTTGCCCTTCCCCACCCTCCATCATAAACTGAGTCAAGGTGTTCCACTGATGCTCCTACCTGTGATGCTGAGCACTGAGAGGAAACAAAAGAGAGAGAAGAGCTACCTTTCTTCCATCTTGATGAAGATGAAGATCTGGTAAATATGTAGCTCTCTTGGTGCTCCTATCAGGGCCTCAGAAAAGGAAGTTGAAATGGTCTGCTCCATGCAGACAGGCAGACATGCAACACAGTCACTTAGCATGACTTCAAAGAAATGCTTCATTAAATGTGAAAGCCTCAGTTTCCTGCCAGAGTGATAAAACTAGTACATCTTGTGAACCAGTTAAGCTGAAAATGTTGTCTACATTGCAAACCCATGTTGTGGATCAATGTTTTCCTTTGTTCTTTCAGATAAACTCAGAATAAGCAGTTTACTGGTTAACATGCTTTCAAAAACATGTCAGGCATCTAAAGCTGATTATGTAATTTTTGGAGATATGATTTAGGGGTGATCATGGTGGTGCTAGGTTAATGGTTGGACCTGATGATCTTGAAGGCCTCTTCCAACCTTGATAATTCTGTATTTTCTGTGTACTATATGGTAGCTAGCATAGAAAAAAAACAAAAACAAAAACAAAACTTTTTTCATCAGTTTAATTTCCTTACTCTTAGTCAAAAATATCTCAAATATATTATTTCTAGACTCTACACTGAGTATCTTTAAAAACCCCAGCAAAATAACAAAACCAATGCCCCTAAATTAAAATAGAGTGAATTGAGAGTTTTCTAAGTTCACCTTTTTTCCTTTTGTTCCTGAGAAGACCATTCATTATTTTCTGCAAGATGAAGAATTACAGTATCACACATGACAACATCCCTTAGTGTCGTTAGTCCTGTACTGTCCTTCAGCTGTCAGCTTTTGTACTGGCAGCACCCTCAGGCAGGAGAGCGTGGTTCCTACCAGTCCTGTCACCTGTACATCCTTCTGAACTGCCCTCAAAGCACAGAGCATTTCCATGAGCTAGGCACACACCTACCAGCAAAGCATCTCATTGCAGGCAAGTCCTATGCAAATTGGATCTACTGCTGGCAGCTTTTCCAAAAGAAACAGGTTTGAGTTCTTGCTTATCATACTTGTTTCCCCCAAACTAAAAAGAGCAGGGCAGGACAACTCATATACAAAGTGTGGACATACGTTATTTGCTGGCTCTTCCCGAGGTGGGATGGGTATTTGGCAGTACATCTGTGAAGAAGGCTTGTTGCCCCCGATAGCTCCGTTCTTGGGGGACCAAGGACAACTAACCCTTTAGACTTTGGGAGAGAGCTGATTACAGCCCATCCATGAGGACAGAGAAAGCAAGTGTCACAGTCCCTTCAACAGGCACCTCTCTCTACAAGCAGTGCCCTCTCTTGGATGGCTGGTCCTTCCTTTGGTGGTCTGGGTCCTGACATGTCTTTGCCTGACTGTCAACATTTGCTCACCCTGAAGCTCCCCATAGCTCCAGAATGCAAGGTACAAAGTGAAAAAGAAAGTCCTCACTAGGCATTTTCCTATTTTGTGCACTACTAGATGTAAACAATACCTATACCACTTCCTTCCCTAGTCTGTGCACACACAACTTTTTGGTAGCATATTCACATGAACTAAGGGCTGCAGCTGGAACAGCCAATAGTGCTGGAGAGCCTACAGTCAGGGCTCCACACGTCTTGGAGGATAAATGCTTCCGCACAGTTCCTTGTTTCTTTGTATTGCTCCTCTACCTGAGGAAACACACTAAAAGCAATTTAGGAAATGCACTGGGTGCCCTGGTTACTGCTAAAGGAATTGTCCCTGGGGAGGAAATCTCTGCTTGTCATTCAGAAACCTGATAGAGAAAATCTGTCCCAGATGATCAATAAGCCTTGAAGTTAAGGACTAGCAGAATAGTCAAGCCATTGTAATTGAGGGAGCAAAAATATTGAAGAGGTATGTTCTGATTTCCACTTCAGAGTAGAAACCACAAAGAACCCAGAGATTACCTGCAGATACGAGAGTCCAAGAAAACTGGATTTCAATCTAGAATTGGGGCTTTCATTCATGATTGTCATTACCTTAGCTTCTCTTGCTGACCAGGTCATGTAATGTGGCATGAGAGAATGTATTTTGTGTAACATCGAGAAAAAAAATTTAAATGAGCCTTTTTATTGATCTGAAATATACTTTGCAATTTGACAAGACAGCCCAAGTGCTCTGTGGCATATTCAATAGCCACAGAAATCCCTGAGCAGCTTGTTCAAGGTACTATATCACTATATCTTGTCCTTGGAATTTGCTCCCCCCCTCTAAAACAACATTCTAAAATTATCCTGCTGCCATGTTACATTGTGTTGACTGAATGCAGCCACCCAGCACTGTTGCTGTGCTTGGTGATGAAAGACAGACAAGAACGAAACCTCTCAACTTGAGGGATTTTTGTTCAGTTCAGAGCTGTGTTTTGCCCCAATTCCTACCTTAAGCCCAGATCCTGAAATAGTAATTCACCCTGCTGCTGACATTCATGTGCACGAACAGCTAAGCCCTGCCTCTGCCTATGACATCAAAAGCCACTTCTGAGACACATTACTTATTTCAGTCTGCTAGGAGGGAGACATCTCTTCCCTGAAGCAAGACTTGGGGTCCTGCTCACAGCAGGGCAAGTTATTATGAGAGCTTCTTCCCCCACTACTCCTTTCCTGAGAAATTTCTCACTGGCAGCTTTGTAGTTGCAGTTGGATGTCACATACCAGGTTATGGATGGCAGGGAGAAGAGGTGGTACTGAAACATGCCCAAAAACAGTGGACCTTGTTGGTAGCTGGAAGGAGGATATCTTTTTATTTGGCTTTTCCTTGGTGAGGCAGCTACAGGGATGATTGTCTCAGCACTGGGATGTGCAGACTTTTCATGCTGTTCTGGAAATCATTGCAAGGCTGGGAGGTTTTAGAGGAAAAGAAGCTTTACCCAAGCAAGTGTCATACCTTGTCAGTGGATCCATGAACCACAGTGTTTTCATTTGGGCTGGACAAGCAGTTGACCTGGATGTTAGTCCTCTGGGCTCCAGGTGGTGGCAGGAACCGATGGGCTCTGAATATCATCCAGGACGGGTCCCCAACAGTGCACTGCAGCACGGGGCTCTGCCCACCGCTCACGGACATCTTGTGCAGCATTAATTTTTTTCCCTTTGTGTGGGAGTAGGGGATGGCCATGGGGGATCCTGTAATTATTTTCTGCAGATCCGTTTACCACTGGAGGAGGCAATCCTCTTTCCATGGCAATCACCCTATTATGCGTCAAGCTCACAAACCCTTTCACTACAATACAATTTTTCTGCCTCAATTACAGTAAGCTGCAGCTAGGGAAGAAGCAGAGCTGCAGTTTGTCCCACAGAAAAAGAAATCTTGAACTCCAGAGACAAATTCAATTATTCACAAAGAGAGCCTTTTCAGAAATGCTAGTGCACGAGCTCTTCCTGCCAGAGGCGAGGATGATTACCCTTGCAGACTGGTGTCCTCTAAACATTGCTTAAAGAAAGCGCTGGTCCCTGGTGAAAAAGAGATGGAGACTTTGAAGCAGGAATTTCATTAAAGAGTAAACTAACCTTTCAGGTTCACTTGGCACTTGGCACAGAAACTCCCACTTCATCACTGTATTTTGGTTTTGAACATTTTGAAACTTGCGCTAATGACTCTGTAGCTGGTGGGCACCTTTGACCACAGCACCTCGCAGGAGGTTGGATGAGTGGGTGGCACAGGCTGGGGGGGTGGGTGAGTGCACCACTATGGGGGACAGGACACTGAGGTGCTTTTCCTGTGACCCTCTGCTTCATGAGTCTCCCCTTCCCACCCATAGCTCTGCTGCCTCTCTCCTACTTGCACCACTGCCTCTTGTTTGTTGGGGAGGAGAGAGAAGAAGGATTCTGACTCTGCTTTCTTCCTCATACTCCTCCTCCCTCATGGCTGCTCACCTACATGCTGTGTTTGACGTAACAGCAGCCCTGGTTCCAGCCGAGGTGTTGAAGCAGCATGGTGAAGCACACACTCTTCCTTCTCAACAACAATTTCTCCATCTGAGAGATGTTTAAAAATCTGAGTGAACTTTTGTTCACTACTCCCTCACTGACAGTTCCAAGTACGGGCAAAAACCAAGAACAGCTCAGCCCTAGATGTCTCCCTGCTCCATCCTTCTAATCAGTTTTTCTAATTAGAAGGCCTATCTTACAGGTTAGTAACTCTAACTCGCAGAGAAAGAGAGCATGCATTTGGGGATAAATGGAGGAGAATGAGCTCACTCACCTTCTCTGCTATTCCAGCCAAAGGTCTCTGTGGTCCTCTGTTCCCATTTCATGACATTTCTGATCACTGATGGTCTATCAGGGTAAGCTGTTTGAGCATTTAGTTGTGCAAAGTGCAAGTTACTGAAAAAGTAGAGTATAGAAACACAACCAATGAACAAAACAAATATAAAGCACATTGACCTAACAACTACACACCAATGTAAAACCACTGTGTGAAAGCCATTTCCAACAAAATTAGACTCTACAGAGCCATTATTTTAAAAATTAACTGGAAGGCTCATGTGAGACCAGCCCTAAGTTCTTTGGTCACTTTCTCTTTTCCAGATACAGCACAAGCTGTGCTTTCTCCCTACTTTGCACAACATCAACTAAAGACTTTTCACTTGTACATATCATCTTCTATTTTCTGTGAGAAAATGTTTCAACATAGGTTAATAACTGTTTAACAAAATGCAATGGCACCTATAGCTTTGAAAAAAAGGCTTTTTCTAAAAAAAGAGTACCCTGCTGACAGTGCCGGGAAACATCTGATCATGTTAGACTACAAGGTTAAGGTTTTCACTGAAACTTCCCAGAAGGGTCATGTCACCCCCTGGTCACTTTGGCAGCAGTTTCAGAGACAGTGCTTGGAGCAGCTTTTGTAGATCACACCAGCAAGATAGAGCACGAGTCTGCTTGAGAAAGGGCTGTTCGTAGACACAGCTTGTGGGCCTTTATCTTGTGGTCTGCATGACAAGGGAGTTATTAAGACAAGCAACAGACCACTTGGTGAGAACTGAAAAGCTTAAGTTCACATCCAAAGTGCTATAAACCTAGATGGGTTGTATAGCTCATTTTACTGTACAGACTATCTCCAGTGGATTTTGTTCCCTGAATAATTTAAATTCTTCCATACTATTGTGTGCAAGTACCTTCTTGAAGACACAGATGTCTGGCCAGAGCTCAACACAGCAGACTGGTAAGAATTCACCACTAAAGAAATAAATCAAATACAAAATATTAAAGGTGTGAAAGTTAACTCCAGATACAGTAGCAGTGACAATTAGAGGACAGCAGCTGCCTTTTCCATGATAAAAAAATCAAATCATTTACAAAGATAGAAGGCTAAGTTACGGGGACATTGAGAACCATAACTTGGACATTTTCTCTTTTGTTTGTTTGGGGTTTTTTTAGAGCAGAAAATTTTGAAAACATCAGATATTAATGAATTTGTTTGCATGCCGTATCTCTGTAGGCCTGTAAATACCTTTGATGATATCAGAATGTCAGAAGCAACTGTGGGAAAGTGAGATATTTATCCCACCACATCTATCATCTATTCAATTGTCCACTACACCCTGTCTTTTAGAAAAGGTGGTGATGGACAAATGAGAAAAGCAAAGCAGAGGTGGTTTCTCATGTTGAGCCTGACTCTGCAGAGAAGAAAGTATATCTCAAGTGAGCCTGTTTGGACTCTTGAGGTGCTTTAGTCTGGAGCCTTGCAGAGCTGGACCCCTCTCCCAAGTCCTTGAAAGAGGGAAAGTCATTTCCAGAAGGTAACACAAAGCTGAGTGCACCTTAGATGAGCACAGCATAGGACAGGTGCATTCCTAAATCTGGGTATCTCAACAGAGTTAACAGCCTGCAGTTAGATGGGATAAATACAGCACAGGAGTAGCTAGAAGGTAAAATGGAGAGTAGGAAACTTCTTGGACATTTCTGCATGATGTTACTTTCCACTCCGTAAGCAGATTAACATGTAATTACTTCAGTCCTGAAACCTTTTGGTTCACTCTGTGCTTGAAGGCATAATGTGAGCCTGCCCTAAGGAGCCTGCAAGGAGTTTTTAGTGCTGCAACATGCACTGAACACCAATCTCCTTCCAGAACGCTCTTGGGCAAGTAGTCGAAGAAAAGGATGGAGAATTGAGATATTTTTTAACAGAAAATACCTCTTTCAACATTCAATATGACTTCATAAAGTTTCAGCCACTGCTAAAATTAAGAAAGACTTCCAGTTCTTGGCTTGTTTGTAAGGGTCACTGCCCATGTAAAATAGATGTTCATTTTCTAGATGAGTCTGTCACCTGCCAAAACAAATAGGAAAAGCCTGCACTGCTGTTTCCTGTTTCAGTGAAACTTCATATCCCAGCTAGTGAGGATTTAAAAGAGTCACCATTCACATATTGCTTTGTATAGAGTGGAGGAGGGACAATCAAGTTATAAAAATCATCCCGGAGTGTCACTTGGACTGAAGTTTTGGTTATGAACAAAAAGGAGGTCAGTAGTCATCTCCTCTAGCCCTCCTCCCAGTTTGACCCCTTGTCCTCAGTACTATTTCCATTCCAGTCACTGATGTATTACCTAGCCATTCCCAGGAGTTTGCTTGTGACCACTGACACACAGGTACTGCTTGACTGAACACTGCTCTTCCTCAGCCTGAAATGAGGTTATGCTTTAACTTCTCCACAGCTGATTAAGCTTAGCAATGCTGCTAATGGCAATGAAATAATTTGAGATGGCTAGCAGAGCAGTTAACTTCTACTTTGCATGATTGCCTCCATTTTCAAAATGAATATGCAGTGGCTCTGTGGGTTTAACAGTCCAAGTCGATGGCCTCCTGGATGCTTCCAGACTGTGTCCCAGAAAGGACACCATTCTGTAGACAAGGGAAGCCACTCATGTTATCCAAGTCTTGGCTGAAGCCCCCTTCTGCCCATTGGAAATCAATGATTCAGTAAATTAATTTCAGTCTGTTACTGTAATTGGATTAAAAAAAAAAGAAAAGCATCTTGCAACACTTCTGGAAGTCAGTAAGCTGGAGAATTGCATCATGACTGAGCCCAAATCAAATAGTTTATTTGACATCTTAATTAAAAATAAGGAAAAAAAATCTCTCATAGAACTGAACAAAGTTGGCTTGATATGAATCAAACTCTTCTGAGGACCCTTCCCTCCCTATGCCCTGCTCAGCTGCATGGCTGCTGAAGTACCAATGTCATGCAAACTAAGAAGCCATGGCCATTCCTGGTCATCCTTTCTCCCTGTAAAGTTGCACTGACTCATGTGGTGTATTTTTCTAACAAATGTGGCTATGCAGCAAAGAGCTTGTCAAGGAGGAAAAAAAATAAAACCGCTACAGAGCTGCATGAAAAACAAGTTTAGAAGACCTGTAGATCTGTTTGCAGGAGGCTAGATCAAAATCACTTCAAACTCATTTTAGTGATTTGCCTGAGTGCACCAGAGACACATTTGGCTTGCAATGCTTCTGCCAAGTCTTGGCTGTGGCCTTTCAGGATGCAAGAGAAAGTACTGAGCCTAGAGATCAGTACAGCTGACCAGCTGCTCAGAGTACAGGTACAATTTTAGAAGTCTGATTTAATATCTGGTTCAACCAGCAATGCTTATGGCTAAATTGGAAATAAAACTATTCTATCCTTATTAGATTGGGGCTGTAATCGCATAACTCCTCAGATATTGGACTTCCCTGTCAGGCTTCCTGCTTTGCTCTGGCTCTCATTCCCAAGAAGCTGAAGAGAACAGATTGTATAATGAAAGAAATGTAAGTTCAAAGAAAAATCATATATAATTCAGTGGTTTGAACAGTAGAAGCCCTTAACAACCCATGTATGAAACTGTATTAGTTACAGAATCTCAGACCAGTTTATCACTGTGTGGGTGTAAACAAAACTGTGTACCCTACACTCTCTATGTCATTTCTCATGAACTGGTAATAACGGATTGTTTGCAGCAGCTGCCCAGAGCACACCTGACCCCTCAGGCTACAAGCTCGGTGTTAGAGAACTCTCTGAGACCGGAAGTGTTTGNCCCCTCAGGCTACAAGCTCGGTGTGAGACCGGAAGTGTTTGTGTCCTCATACCAATGACTCAGCCATGATAACTCCCCTCTGAGGAGTCATTAGCAGCTTCACACCCAGCCTGAGGGGTCATGTCTGCTAATGGGCCATCAAGGATTCCAAAACTATCCCTTGACTCACAGAGTAAATTGCCCATTATGAAACTCCTCACTCTTGGGGAGGTACTGGGCATTCCCATCTGAAACTAAGCATAAATAATCTTGTGGTTTGAGGACTTCCGGTACCACTCATTGGAACCAGAGGAAGACTAGAACCTCAACAGGACTGCGACTGCCACTCTCAACCAGATTGTGACCATCATCCTCTCCAACACGTTTTCCTTTCCTTTTGCTTTGTGCTCAAAGGGACAACATGGCGCTCAGCACAGGGGCTAACGAACACCATTCTGTTTGTGCCCCAGGGTGCTGGATTATGCATCTGGATTTTGTGGGTTAAACCCAATTTTTTTTCTGTATCATTGTATTTTTTTTATTAAATTGTAACTTGACTTGTAATTTCTTTTTGATTTGGGTTAATTTCTCCTGACAGTTTACCTTTAAACCATCACAGAAACAAAAAGGGAAACAAGCAGTCTAGGCATGTGGTCCATTCACCCAAAAGACAGTTTTTTATTATGCCCATGTGGATGCTGCCCAGGTCTCAAAAAACTGGGTGCAATAAGTGTATTTTATGGAATCATAGGGAGGATTGCTCACTTTTCCTGAACAGAAGAAGCACATGCCCAGCTTTATGGGATTGACACCTACAACATATGCTAGTTGCCTACAGGAAAGAACAAGGATTTTTTCGGGGAAGTAATCAGCTGTTTCAAAATAGACAAAATATTGAACAGAGCAAGTACATTACCTACCTTATTATTAGAATTATCATCCATAAAAAATATTAACCAAAAATTACCTTAGGTGCTGTTACTCTGACTTGGGCAAAAAAAAGAAGAATTAGATCTCCTGACAGGCTCTCTAGCACATTTTTCTGCAATTTTTAATTTTTCAATTGCAGTTTTTAGCAGTCTTTCTTTATTGATAATCTTTCCTTCTCTCACCAGAATCATGTTTTGCCAGCCCCTGACCTGCTCCATCACAAATAGCTCAAGCAGTCAGGCAGATCCTTTGGAGAGGAGGTCCCCAGACCAAGCGAAGGGTTACCTCTTCAAGGCCTCACTCATCACCCCTCAAAAGGCAGGATGACTTGTTTTATTATTTAAACAACCCCTTACACCAATTCTCAGAAAAAGAACTTCACCATCCATTGTCTACACAAAATAACACAGATTTCTTGCTAACAATATTTTCACAGGACCTGAAGCATACCTAAGAGCTTGTTATTTACAGATTCACATTTTCTAGGAAGCAAGCTTTAGCAATCCACATTTAAACACCACAAAAAAGCCTATATTTTTTTCCTGGATCCCCATGCTGTGTACTTTCTCCTTGGGAAACTGCCAAAGTCTGTCTCAGAAGGCTGCTATTTTGCTCCAGGAGACCAAAATCAATCAATCAATCCGTGACTTGGCACCCTCAGAACAGAAGATTAGGACTCTCAAGCAGATTACAAACACAATCCCCTCAATTAACTTCTCTGGGATGGGCTAGAGGCAGTTAGATCCTTGTTAAGTCAATTATTAACATGGATGTTCAATGTGCGTATTTTTTATGACAAATCTTATTAATTTCATGTGCAAAGCAGTAAACCAAGAGAAAGGCTAAGAAGCAGGGCCGCAGCCTGCCAGGCCACCAGGGACAAGCTCCATGGAGAATGTTTGGCCAATGCCACATGCAAACAGCCATACCGTCTGGTCAGCGCTGCCAGGGCTTTTCCCAGTTCCTTGGTTAGGACTCTGCACCTGGCCTGCCTTTCCTGACGTACATTATAGAGATGTCATTAATGGAGAGACCTCTGAACTATGCAGCTGATGTTGGGGTGGCTTTTTAAAGCTACTACTTTGCATGCCAAGGCTCATGTTCCTGCTGTGGTGTGAGGAGAAGGGCTGGTTACTCTGGCTTCACCTTTTGCAGACAGGCTCCTGCGACTCTCAAGTGAGAAAGCTCAACAGGCATCCATGGTCCCTACCCTTTGCATGGAGAATCAGTTGAAGGAAACATTTCGTGCCTATGTAGTTTAATCCAAAACTACTTAACTCTCAGTCAATTTTAAGCACCCAGTTTTCTGGGCCCGAAAACCCTTGCCAGAACACAGGCATTTTTTTGCCATGCACCAAAACTTGTGCTGAAGTTGCTCTGACAATTCAGCCCAGATGCAGGTTTGCTGTCAATATGATCATCTTCCTCAAAATGCCCTTCTGTAATATCTCATTGTATTTTTAACAATTGAACTTCTTCTGCCTTTTTCCAGACTGTTTCAGGATTTGGCTTTAAAATTTAATCAGCTACAGTTTATCTTACTACAGAAACCAGACACTTTCAGGAGGATGGGGGCTACATATGGAAGTCACACTTTTTGGGTTTCAGACCCTGTGCATAAAGGCCAGTTTCTCTTGCTGATTTGTGCCAAGCCTAAGAGGTACCTTCCGCATTTGAATTATAGGATCAGGCTCTCTATGTGAAAAAGGAAGGCATTCATGGCTCTGACAAAGGGACATGGAAAACTCACCTTAACACTGAACATAGACTGAATTCCCCTTTGTAAGTTCAAAGGAAAGAAGCTGAACTGTGACCCAGAAAGACTGAAATCAGTTTAAAAATGTCCTTCCTATGACACAGCACTATATTCATGCTTGCTGCTCAGCAAAAATTTATTAGAACTACTTCCTGCCTGAACGACATTTAAGGGATGCTAAATGAGCAGCAGCACTGGCAGGCAGTACCCTGCACTGTCCTATCGAGCAATTAAAACTGTGCCCAGCAAGTGTCTGATTTAACCTTTTTGTCAGGCTCCTGTAGCCTGTTGAAATCATACAAGATCCTGGCAGTACTGCTGACCTTCAGAAAATGATCCCCAAACTGTTCCCCAGTGAAATGCTGGCAGATGGACCTTCTCCAGCGGCTGATGTAATTGGCATAGCCTGAAGAGTGACTGGGAGCAACCCAGGGAAGGACGGGAAGGGCTGGCAAGTGGCTGAAGACACTTGGATGCTCTTGGCAAGGAGGCTGACATTTCAGCAAGACCCACCAGTGACATACGTGACTAGTCAGGAGCAGTGACAGCATAAGGCCAAAAGTGATTCTTGCATTCATCCATCTGGATAAATATTTGCTGCTGATATGTGTGTTTACCACTGGGGATACATGATTAAAACATTTCTAATTTGCAGCACCTTCAAATGCATTCAAGTCAGGCTGACATCTCCAGGGGATGTGGCATTTATAAATCCTCAATATTTCTCTAACTTCAGGTATCATTGCAGGAGAAAAATCAGAGTATTTGTAGTTTAGCAGCCTGTTAGGTATATACTGCCATTTGATGAAGATTGAAGACATGTATCTGCAACCCTAAGTCAAGCTCATCTTCCAGTAAATATTTAATTTGCATGGGTTGACAATGGTTCTATACAATGCAGATTGTATAGAACCACAGAAATGGTTTGAGTTGAAAGGGACCTTCAAAAATCATCTAGTCCAACTTTCTGCCATGGGGAGGGAAAGTTTTCAGTGGGCCAGGTTGTTCAAAGACTCTGACCACTTCCCAGAGATGGAGCATTCTGCAACAGCTTCAACCTGTCCTGCTCAGCAAAAATTACTGGGAAAAAAATCTTTTATTCTAATTTATCTACTGTTTTGTGAAATAGTAATCTGTCTCATTCATCTTTTTGGTCTCTGCCCTTGTGTTCGCACCTTTTGGTATTGTTTAACACCTCAGCTTTACAGGATTCAGAACAGGACATGTATGTACTTATACTGTTGACTGGTACCAGTGGCAATGTTTTCTTTCTTATAACTCTTTATTATTCTCCCTTTATACAGGCTAAGGTAGCACCAGAAAGACCAGAAAAGCAGGAAGCCTAATTACTGGACCTGTGCAACTGAAATGATGGAGTTTCCTAAGTGTATAACCAAGGTAAGAAGCTTTCTAATAAACAAACAAGCAGGATGTCTGTAGTCCATCACAGAAGTAATTGAAACCTGTGTGTTCTCTGTAAATAACTTATTTAATTTATATAAAAGGAAAGCCCAACTCCAGCCTTTAGATAGGCATTTCTACTGTGTTGGACACTATGAGGCGCAGTATTGCATTTGCTATTTTTCAGCCACTCTACTAGAATTAAGAAAGCTGGGGACAAACAGAATACTGAATCAGACCTGTGCTTAAAGACAGCTTAGTAAATTAGGAATCCTGCCTGAGGAACAGGAGTGGGCAGAAGGTGCAAGGACAGCCTGCTGAAGACTTGTTATGACTAGCTGGTAATTTCATGCAGCCAGCCTTGGCAGAGCTCATCAAACCACCACTGTGCTGGTGGTGACTCATGGGAGAGTCGGCTCCTGGGCAGAAAGCAGCAGCTGTGGCTGTGTATCAGTGCTTGAAAAGTCCAGCACAATTTTCTCACAAACAAGTTTTGAAGCATGCATAGAGAGGCTTCACAGTTGTAAAGATTTTATCCATGTTAATTTTTGTGGCTGCTTTTCAAAAAATTGTAGACAGGGCTATCCATTTTTTTTCTTAATATAAAAAATAATCAGGGAAAATAGAATTTAAAAAAAATAATTTCCAGGTATATACCTTTTATCACAAGAGTTCTAGTGGTACAGAAAAAGGGTACAGATCTTGAGCTGCTCTGACTGAAGCCAAAATACCTCTTCCCCACTCCCCATGAACTCTGATGTACTTATAGGGCTGCTCCTGAGGCATCAAACTTCTCTATGCCTAAGATGAAAATGGGGGAAACAAGATGACACAATCATTGTGTCCTCTAAAGTGACATGGCCAGACACCATCTCAGCCCTCAAAAGCCCCACAGTTGCTCCCCAGTTTTACCAGCCTTTTGACTTTTCCCCTCTCAGCTAAAGGTACAGGTAGCTGCTGCCTGTAGCATTTATGCTACCACACTCAGACCTTTAGCTACTCAAAGAAATAGACTATTTGGAGGTCCCAGAGACCTCCTGGGGCCCCACTCAGCTAAAACACCTTAGCTCTTCTTCACCCCAACCAAGGCAGCCATGCTACAGATACCTCTCTCAGCCCTCATATTTGTAATCAGTGCCCCAATGAGATGGTAAGGAGTAAGACAAGCATTTCTGAAGGTTAAAAATTTTTGTAACTGCTGATACCATTCCTCCACAATTAAAGGCAAATGTCTCAAAGGTACGTAAATCCTAGTTTGCTGCCAAGACAACTACACTTCTTGGAAAATAGGCCTAAATCTTTCAACAGAACTCACATGGCCATGCCCCTGTCATTTCTGGGCTTTTTAGAGATATAGTAATTGTTATGCTTCAGGCAAAACTGTGTAAAACAACAAAAAACCCTAACCCACCTCATAAATGAGAAATATTTTACTTCAGGACAGGTAGAGTCATTAATAGCAGCAACATTGTAATATGTGCTAATTACATTTTTAGTAAATGTTTTCAGGGAAAGAGACACAAAGCTGTGCCACAGCCCAAGGCATTAACATTCAAGTCTTTATTTTTAAAACAGAGACTTGATTTAGAGAGATTTTCCCTGGTGATAGCTTGTCCCACCAGCTCAGCAGGGCCATCAGCTGGACACTCTTAAGATTTTTGCTCACACTTGATGGCATTCTCCAGGCTCTGCTCTCCATGAGGCCAGGCTCAGACAGCTGCTCTTACTTATTTTCATTTCTCCAGTTAATTTCTTTGTGCTGTTCTTGTCCCCACACTGCTTTGAAAGCCAGCAAGTATCTCACTGCTGGCTGCCTCATAGCAACCTGCTACTATTCTCAAAACTCTCCATCTTTTATTCTTAGTGTTTGCTATTGAGATCTGGCGAGTAAGTCCTTGAAATTAGATTTTTGGTTTCTCCAATCTAGAACTTTTTAGTATGGGAATCTTGTTTGCAGGCTCAGTCTTTGCAGAGGACTTATCAAAACCAGCTTAGCTGAACTTAAGCTCAGCAATGGCTATACCCATCTCAGAGAGATCAGGTGTACCTGAATGACACATACTGAGCTGGCATATTTTATTCCCATTTGTTCTGTTTTCAAGTGCTATCCTCAGCCCCAAGTCCACATCAGAGAAACCTAGCAAACCCTCCATCCTCTCCATGCTTTGAATAGAACTATCTTTAGATTCTCAACTCATCAAGTATTAGCAACGCAGTCAAGTAACCCCATCAATGCCCGCTGTTCTATCTACAGTACACCAAAACGTATCATGCCTGTTCTCTACACATTTGAAAAAAAAAAAAATCCCGGACTTCCTTTAATGCTGAGACACTTTTCTCGTCCAGCCAGCAGTACTGTAGCAGGGTTGGTTACATTTGCGCAGCAACATGGATAGGATAGAATCTGGAATGCGTGATCATCAGGGAAGGCATGGCTCCTGAAACAGGCTGCTGGCACCACGAGGTGGGGACGTGGAGTAAAAAATGCCCCAAACCCACTCATAAATAATCACTCTGAAAAGAAATTGCCAGCAATTTCTTTGCACATAAAAAATCAAAACATGCCTTACAGGAAAGCCTTTCCCATCCTTCCCTTGACACTGGCCTGACCACTGAGTGCAGTCTGTCTCAAAGGTAAAGTTTGCTGGTGCCTGTGGTTTTTCAGCCACCGAGTTTTAGCTCTATCAAGGCTTTATCTGGGGCTTTGTCCAGGAAAGGTATCTGTGACTTGCAGCAGAGGTTGGGTTTCCCCTTTCCAGTTTACCTGGTTATTGGGAGGCTCCATCTCTGAGTCCATCAGTTAATTGTCTTCTTCCTGCCTGTCCTCTAGCCGTCACCTCTGATGGTTCATCATAGACTTTGTGATAGGGCATTTTCAAACAGGCTTAAAATTCAAGTTGACTCAAATTACCTTGAGGTAATTTATCCTTAAACTGCCAAGGTAAGGCATCAGACTGTTCAGGTGTCACTGAAGATAAGAAACAAAGCTACCTTGAGTACACAGGAGCAAGGTTGTTGCTCATGCCTTGGGTCACTTTTAGTCCACCAATTCTCCTTAAAGCAGGCGCAGAGCAGAATATCACCCTCATTGCCTCCTAATGCACTTTGCAATGAATTAGATTTTAATATCAGAATATTACAGTTTTCAGTACCAAGAGACAATGTGTGAAACACCGGATTTCCATGGAACATTGGTGCATTTTGACTTTTATGTTTGCTCTGAGCTTTGCTTTGGTGGTACAATGCGCTTGATGCCATTACCATAAATTCAATTGTTTGCATATTCTCTCTCAATTTTCCATCCTCTGACAATAAAGCTACATTTAGAAAGGGCTGTCTTTAGCAATTGCTTGCCATCCTTTTATTGATGGATTCTCTGAACATCTCATTGCACTTTTATTCTATTATCCGTTTAATGGTTTTTCATTTTCTCCAACACAGACAGACCAAGAAATGTTTCACCACAATAGCTGCCACTTCCACTTTCCACTTGGGGGTAAGGCCAGGGGGTAGATGGGGAAGAGTGGGGATTTTTTTCATGAATTAATTTTTACAATTAACTCTGCTTTTATATACTAGATCTTTGCTGCCTTGAAGAACTTTAGTCCTTATTTCTTCTCCCTAAAATAAAGAGCTTATGCATTTTAAACTGACATTTAAAATTCTGCTAACATAAGTGTTGACTGTTTAAAACATCTGATTTGTATCACAAAGAACTCAAAAGGAAAATATTGATAATTATTTTAACCAGATTTAACTCACTAAACTTACCCAAAGACATAGCTATTACAGGTAAAATCAGGTGATAGATATCTAGTAAATTATCTTTACTGTTTTTTCCAATGTCTCTTATTTCATCTGGTTGTCCAAATAGGATATGTCTGAACTAAGAAGATGCCTCTGTTTCTTAGAAATGTAGTGGTCCATAGATATAAGTGAGATTTGCAAGGAAAGGGAATATCTTTCACAAAACCAGTTGATAAAATAGTAAAACCACAAAGAAGCAGGCACATGGTTGGGCTCATGAGATTTCTGGTGTGGAGCATAAGAAGCTATGAACAGTTTTATCTATGATCCACAAAACTTGTAAAATCAAAACTACAGTGGACAAACTAGAGTTTCATTATTCTTAGCTTATATATTTTATTAAGTCAGATTGTTCTGCTGTTTAATAAACACAGTCTAGTCTAACAATTTCTAGTGAAGTTGTCTCTATTCCCTCTGTTCTTTCAGCAAAATGCCACATTCTGAATGAATCATTTCCCTTTGTTAAGCCATTTAACATCTGTCTCCCTGCGTAAAAAACAAAGTCAGCACTTTCATGACAAAAAAGACTTCTTACCACTGCTTTGACAATCTTGCATGGAAAGACATTGCAACATCTAGATGAAATGCATCTCTTTTCCATTATGTTGTTAGTGGGATGTGTATTTCTTCAGGAGGCTCCATTCACCCACAGTACTGCATGAACTATTGAGCAATGAACAGTAACATGGGAATTGTTCAATGCATTTTCAGGAGAAACTTGTCTTATTAAGTGCAGTTTGAAGAGGCTATTTTCCATCCTCATGAGATGCTGTGAGCAGAAATTATCTCCCAAGCTCCCTAAGCTGAGATTTCCATTCAGGTCTGTGGGAAGCTCAGGCAGGTGAAAGTGGTGTCATCAGCCTCAATGCAGCCTGATGTTGGGATGTTTCCACCCCATAGGGTATAGAGGGAAGTGAGTCCTTGCCATAAGAAGAGTAAATTGGCTGAAGTGTTTAGCACAGATGACAATGTCTACTTAGTGATTGAATAGAAACAGATATAAATTAAATGTGATATACTGAAGAGGTGCAGTGAAATACCTAACATAAAAAAATAAGCAATTACAATAAAAAACCCCACAATTAAATCTCAACATAAGGTTATGTGATCACTAGTCCAATTGAATAATGTTTGAATATCATATTAAAATATATAGAGATATATGGCTGAAACCAGAAGTAACCATCAAAATAAATCTTCTACTGCATATATTTGCCTGTTGTGTTTGAAGGGGGTTTTGTCTTTGAGATGTGAAGCTAAGACATGCACTAGATATCTTCTTCAAAATTTTCTATGAAAAATAGCTGAAGGCTGAATAATTCTCCACAGCGTTTTGGTTGGGGGTGAGGGAGCAGGAAAAAGTAAAAGACTACCAACAAGAAATACTTACATGGCAAGGTGAAGTAAAACAGTAGAATTAAAAACAAAAAACCAAACAACTAAAACCCCAAAATACCATCCTTTTCCTACTGTTTTATCTAACTTGCAACAACATGGCTTTCCATTTCGTGAGTTTGTGTGGGGTTGTGTACAGGGGACAGCATCCTTGGAGCCCCAGGGGCTGCTGCATATGTTTATCAGAGGGACAAGCCTAGCAGCCCTGGGCCAGTGGCCCTGACTCCACTTGCTCTGCATAGTTATGGGTGAACTGAAAATATTGCTAAAAAGGGCAAATGTAATCCTACTAGCAAATGGCAGGTTAATAGCGCAACCTGGTTGGGCTGAAGTCAACCACTTATCTGCTGTGGACCCAGCTGGGTTTTAATGACAGGCAGGAGCATTTTGTAGTTGTTTAGAAGATGAGTTCCTTTAAAGAAAAATCCTGCAGGACACAGACTACTTCATCCTACCTCAGCCTCAAACTACACAAACTGACTAGCTGAACCCCAAGAAACTGAATAATCCCTCTAAGAGTGAGACTGGACTCCAACAGGATCAGAAGTTTCTGCTTGACCACAAACAAATAATTTTGTTTTCTTGCCACTGTTCTGCAACTAAGAAAATCATTATTTTGTCATGAATTTACAGATAATTTCATCTGTAAAAGAATAAAACTCCAGAAAGCATGATCTCTTTGTTTGAACTCGATCATTTATTCTGCTCAGTATCATTCCAGGCAGAAATTAAATATTTTTCTCTTCTCCACCTAAATAAAATGTGATTCAACACATTATGCAGTTCTAATCTATTTTGGCCAGCTACATTTTTATGCTGTTAAGGGAAAATTAATTTAACCATATATGCACAGGAATATCATCACATGGTGCATGGAAGATAAAATCTCACAAGGCATTTGGCTCATGAATGTAGCTTCCAGGAGAATGTTCATTTCAAATTGCATTTTCCCCCCAATAGATTCTTAATTTGCCTTGTTCTATATGGTTTCCAGTTATCATTTTGTATGGCAATAAAAATCAGTGAAGCAGCAAAAGCTTACAGGCTTCTGCCTAGGTTTGATTTATATAATGACTGGCACAATATCGTTGGTCTGCATAATTGAAATTCATTCATCTCCCACCGTTTATAATGCAGCCATAAAGTGCATTATGTAGTTATTGATAAACACTCATTTTACTTCCAATAGTGTTAGGAAATGTGCTACCTTAATTTTCTTGTTCTATGTATGCTTTACATGTATGAAATTTGTAGAGCTATGTGAAACCTCCTTATTCACCCTCTGCTTCAAAGCCTAAAAGCAGACCGATATCTCCTTATAGAGCACCATTAAAAAAACAGGTTGTGGCAAAAATTCAGTGTTCCCCTAATTAGGGTAAAACCAATAAAAATGCCATTTTTCTGAGACATTCCCTGTAAGAATTTTTTAAAAATGACATTTGTTTAAAGAAAACACTGAAGCCTCACTCAAAAAAAAAATCACAACTGTCCCTTTCACAAATTTAATCAGGTGGCATAATCCTACAGTCAGGAAAAATTGAAAGCACTTCCCCACCTCCCCTTTTTTTCTTTAGAAAAGTTATATGTTATATGCTTTATATCACTGAAGGCGTCATTTTATGTCCTGTTTTCCCCTTAATTTTCCCCTTTTCCTCATGGTGTAATTAAACAAAATAATATTTTCTGTAAAAGCTGTATTAATTCTGGTGAGGGTCATTAGACTGACAGCTTTGAAGTAAAGAAATTTTAATTTACCCTCCAAGAAACCAGGAGAAAAGCAATAACATGCCTTTATCCTAACCCTGAATGAACCACTTCTGAAGATTGTTCAGAGTAAATACAGTCTTGAGGGCCAGCTCCAGTTCATGACACCTCTCTGGGAGTGCTTGAAAGGATCAATAGAATTTCCCGTACAATGAGAATTCAATAACATGTCCCTTTCTATAAGGGATGTGCCTGTCTCCAAAAAAGCTTATTTCATACCAGCCAAATCTAAGTCATGGAAAGGTCATCACTTTAATTTAGCTCTGGGTTGTACTGAGTGTGTTTGAAGCCCTGTTTTCAAAAATGTGGCATTTTACTGCACCAGAACTTCGATTTACCACATGAAGTTTTCAGTAGGTTTTACTCTATGGTGTAAAAGTCAACTAATTTATTGCGTTCCTTGGCTTCAACTGGAGCTCTTACAGAGATGTTTCAGGCCAGCATTTAGACTTGGCAATCTTCTGCACTGTATCCTCACTTTGGAATCTGTATCCACAACTCCCAATGTATCCTACTTCTTCATAAACGACAAAAATGAGAACTGGTAACATTTGTGCCTAAAAATATTGCTGAAAGTTACTGCAAGGGTAGGGTGAAGAAAGTCTTGTTGTTCACTGCTTGTCCAAATTTCTTGAGGAAAAGAGAGGCAGTGGTGAAGGGAGAGAAGACTCCCCTTTCCATAGCAACTAAACTCACTGTTCAAAGCCTTGACTCAAGCATTGAACACAAACATTGGCCTTTGCAGCAGGCTATGGCACTAGAGGGAGCATCTCTCTTCTGCTGCTGCTTTTATTGCTTTGGGGACAAAAACCCACAAGCAACCAAGCAAAAAAAAACAAACCGCAAAACAAAACAAACCCACACCTCCCCCCCAAAATAACCACCAACCAAACAAAAAAACCCACAACCAACCAACCAACCAAAAAACCCAGATTTTGAAGATTTCCACTTCACAAAAAAAAAACCCCATAAAAAACCTCTGCTATACTGATATTTATCTCTGGAGATGTTTCACCTGTGAATTTGAGGCAAGTGTCTTTTATGAGTTAATGCAACCTGGTACCTCTTCGTATCTTCTGACCAAACCTCCTCTTCTAGCAATCTAGAGGATTGATTTATGGTGTTCAAATGCCATTCCTGATACATAGAGAGTAATTGCTATTGGCACATAGCTATTTCAAATGGACCTTACCAGTATTGCTCTTTAAAATGTAGCTGATGGCTGGAGTTACAGTCTCCTGTGAGGCAGCTTCAGCTGCTGTGCTCACAAGAGTACATTGACTATGCTACTTGCTTTGATTTCATTGAACAAAAGATTGAGAGGGTACATTGGGAAGTGATTGATACAACAGGGTACCACACCACTGTTTTCAGGTACCAGGTCCCTTTCATGGGATTTCTTGTTGGGTTTTGTTGCAATACTTGACTTCAGAATGCTCGCCCCAGGGCCTCCCTCCATGCCAGCAGTGATGCTCTCAGGACAGGGAAAGCTCCCAGGCATTTAAGAGTTGGATGCCAAGAGCAGAAACTCTGGAGACAAGAAAACATCAAGACTAAGATGCTCTTGAAAGTAACTCTAGCAATGAGCCACCTCACACTCCTTGGTCGCAGCATTTATGACTGAGGGAACTTGCTGGGATGGTGAGATGAGGAAACCAAAAACACGCCAGGGAGAAGCTTTTTGGGGGCAGAGCTGTTCTCTGGTTGTTCCTTTCACAGGGATGAGGTGACACCAGCACCACTGAGTAGATACAGGTTCACTCTACCATGACTGGAGTTGTGCTCTAGTTGGATTTGGTCCATGAGGTATTGGAACTGAGGCTGGGATAGCCTATTTTTTGCTAGCCAGTGAAGTCTGGAAAACAAAGATTCCCCTGATCATCCATCTCACCCACAACTGGGGGGAAAAAAGGAACTAATTTTGTTTCATGTAAAGAAAACTCTACATTTAGGATGGTAAGAAGCTGAAGCTTGAAGTGGCATATGGTAATTTCCTTTTTCACATATTGAAAAGTAACATTCAGTTGTATAAATATTTTCCTTCCTCAGATTAAACTAGAAGCTGAGTTTCTCAATGACTGGCCATCTTTAAATTACTTGGGCTATTCAAACATTTATTTGAAGCCCCTCATGAATCTTTTGCTAACATTTAATGACTTATTTTTTTTAAAAAAAGTTCTTTTACTTCCCAAGTGCTGGAAGTCTCTTTCCTTTTCCTATCCTTTATTTGATTTTCTCTTTTTAATCCTTACACCTTGTACATGCCAGCTTCATTGACAAATGCTTGTGTGAGCAGCTCTCTGTGATTTTTTGGCCCAAGGAATACAACACAGCATACTTAGGGCACTGCAAAACTGAGCACAGAAAATTATAGGACAACCAGTGACAAATACACAACCTAGAAGGAACATATTTGAATGTTTAGAGCTTAAAAAGAGATAACTTACATCGTTTTTTTTCCCTAGCACTTGCTCTTCTCCACCCCTAGAGAATATAAATTTTTTTTTGTCATTCAAATTTATAGCATGTTGATTTATTAGTGTTGACCTTGCCTTTCCCTTCTTAGCTATGAAATTTTGTTGCTTATAACACAAAGCAATCCTCCAATGGCTTACCAAATTCTAAAAAATTATTGGGAAAAATGGAAATTTCTCCCTTGCCATCTCCAAAAAAGTTGAAAAGAATCATTGACTCTGCATGGGAATAACACAAAAACTCTTCTGAAAATTCAGGTACATTGAAGATTAATGTAATTCAGCATGTAGTTCTCAAGACACTCTAGCATGTACTAAAAAAAATTACCTCTTTCAATAATGCAAGAAAACAAAACAGCATTTTCAATTAAAAAAAGACATGCTGCAGAAAGGGATCGGTGAAGTTCAATGATAGAAGATTTTATGACCTTTTAGAAATGTTTTTCTAGGAAAAAAAGTAGTTACACACAAGAGTTATTAAAAACTAGTGGGTAAGCTCTCTCTCAAGTCAGTGGTTTGCTTGTGATTTACAAGACTCTACTGAAAGTAAGAATCTGGCCTTTGTAGCCCATCTATTTACAAATTGAAGTGGAGGAGATGAACATAATTTACCTCTTTACTGGTATCACAACCAAATGTACAAGCCTTCCTCCCCTTTCCTGCAACAATACTGACTGACTGAATGTGCAGTCCATTTATGAGATGATCACAATGTAGTTGTACTTCATCAAAGATGATGACAGCCACAAGGAACAAGGTTTTTGGATGATTCAGTGCTTTGGAGACTGACTGTGCAGTAGTTGATGGGGATACCTTAGCTGATGCCCAGAAAAACACTACCAATACTTTTTTGGGTTATTTAGCCTCGTGAAAAGGAGGCTCAGGGGAAACTTTATCTATCTCTCTATCTACCTGACAGGAGGTTGCAGACAGGTGAGGACTGGTGGGGTGGTCTCTTCTCCAGGCAACAAGTGACAAGACAGGAGTAAATGGCCTCAAGTTACACCAGGAAAGGTTTAGATTGGGTATTATGAAAAGTTTCTTTACTGAATCAGTGGTCAAGCATCAGAATAGGCTGCCCAGGAATGTGGTGGAATCTCCATCCCTCAAAGTGTTCATAAGATGTCTAGATGTGGCACATGGGGATATGGTTTAGTAGGGAACACGGCAGTGCTGGGTTACCAGTTGGACTAGAGGATCCTAGAAGTCTTTTCTAACCTTAGTGATGCTATGAATCTGTCTTGGTTTGAGGAGAAAAAACCAAAAAATGTTTACCCACAAGCTGGGGAGGGGGCCTCCTCCACAATAATCACGCCACTCTTTATCAAATTTAGAAGAGGAACTTTAATACAAGAAGGATAACTGTTCTTAACTGCTATATATATATATATATATTTATGTAAACAGACCAGAGCAAACCGCTTCCCCAACAAGGGAAAAAAAAAAACAACCAACCAAACAACCACCCAAACAAAAAGGTTATACTTATGGCAGTATCAGTGTTACAGTCCGGGGCAGCCTGCAGTCAGCAGTGAGGCGCAGTCCGGGCAGGCAAGCAGAAGCCAGCGGCGAGGCGCAGTCCAGCAGCAAGTAGAAACTAACAGCGAGGAGCAGCCCCGGCAGGGAAGCAGGCAGGCCAGCAGACAGAAGCGAGGAGCCGTCCCCCACGAGCAGGCCAGTGGCAGGCAGAAGCGAGGAGGAGTGAGGCACCGTCCCGGGCAGGAGTCCGGGCAGGCAGCCGAAAACCCCCCAGCCAGCAGCCGTCCCGGCCGGAAGGCAACTGACTCCCCCCCGCCTCCCAACCCCCCTTCCCCTCAGCCGTGTGTAGTCCTCAAAAAACAAAAGAGACAACCTGCCCCCACCCAAGAAATCAGCAGTTAACGACTCTTTTTTGTTAACTCCTAGCATGGGCAGTTAGTGGCAGGGGAGAGAATTTACATAAGAATCCCAAACTACAACAGATTCTAAAGCTAGTGACCTGAGAAAACTTTGTGGCCTGCTAAAACAAAACTCTCAATGACTAGTCTGAACTAGCATGGCAGTGACTGGTTACTTGAAACCAAGTTTCACCTACATTTGAAAGAAATAGTTTTCTGTCTTTCAGGTTACCAAGGAAAGCCTTGAATGGGTTAGGAGCCTGTTTAGGAAAACACTATGACAGTGAAGCTTCACAGCTTGCATTCAGTCCTTTTCATGCATTCATATCACTAAATAAGCATGAAGATCCACAGAGACAGGTGTCCAGATATAGAACACGTCTAGGGAGCAGTAAGTCCATGTAGAAAGCTGTGCAGCATACAGGGTGAAAAGAAAGCTGTATTGCACCTAATCGTGTGATAAACTCCTGACAAATGCAACTAGGGAAAAAAAAGAATTTTTAAAAGCTACAGTTGTGAGTCTGCAAAAGGATATTTGGATTCTCTCATCCCAACGCTATATATCTAGGCACTGGACATGACCCAGTAAGTATATTATCAGAGCCTCTTCTAACTGCACCACAGCATCTCTTGACTTCTGAATGCATAAAGGAGCCACATCCACAATAAGAACTGTTAACTGTTTCCAATGAATAATTCAACAAGCTCCAGTCAGGAAACCCACAACAAGCACTGCAAGGAAGATGAAGTATTTTTGCTGCCCATCATTATGTATGTTCATGATGCCACGGGGATTTTTCAATTATTGAACAGTGTAGAATTGCCTTTGTTTGCAGAAGATGTCAATTTGAATAGTGTGGCTTTTATACATTCATTTATGTTTGCCCAAGGCTGCTTCACATTAGCTTGGCTTTTTACTCCTTTGCCACATGAAGGTGAAGATCAAAAGTACTGAATGATTACTAACATTTTATAGAGCATCTTAGGCTGGATTCTTTAACTGCCATGATATTTCCAATAATTTCTTCAGATATTTTCTTACCAGGAAAAGCCCTATTATTTTTGTTTTTATTCACCAACCTAAAAATTATAAACAATGGCTAATGCTACAGAAGTTTAAGTGTCACAGGTAACAAGAAATGAAAGGTGAAGTAGCTAGCGTTAAATTCTGGAAGCTTAACTGGAAAATGTTGCTGCTTTTATTTAATTCATACTGAAAATCAACCCACAGCTTAAGAAAGAGCTGTCTTTTCAATTTACAAAGAGTATGAGAACAGTGTTTTGAGCAGGCAATGATATTTTGCATGCAGATATCCTGAGCTTCAGTTTGGTGATGTAAATGACTTGTTTAGCTAGTGATGACAGAAATTAAGGAGTTCCTGATGTGTGAGATTAAAGGCAAGCATTTACAATTTTCTGGGGCACCAGCAAGAATGGAAACACACCTTGTAAATTACTGTTATGTGTATTGTGTGGCAAGAGCCATTGCATCTAATTTATTTGTGAGTTGTAAGGAAGAAATTTAAGGTTTTTTCTATAGTTACAGTTGTGGTGTAATCAAGTTGGTGCCTCTTGTATATCCAGTGTCTTTATGTCCTCAATTCTTTGGATTGCAAGATTTTTAGCAAATTCCTGGTTAGTTTTTGCTCAAAAGAATCAGTTGACTGGAAAGACAAAAATGGATATAGGGCACAGTGTTGACCCAACTCCTAGTCAGCATCACAGCAACACACATGACTAACTCTCTGAGCAGCTATTCAGGAAGGAATTTTGGAAAATGTTAGATTGTCCCAGCTAGATCCCTGCTATGGGTAGAGCAGCGTCTGTGTTCAGTGTGCTGATGAGAATCCTAGGTGGAGATCTAGCTGTCCCACAGACTCCCCAGACAGGTCCTGCTGCATAATTGACCAAGTTCTGCATAGGTGAGACTCTTGGAAATAATAGAAATATTTCCTGCAGGTGCAGAAATGATCACTATCTCTGGAACAGTTTGATGCTTTGTGTTTAGATAATCAATAACAATGGATCCAATGCTGGTACAAAGGCTCTTACAATGGAGAATCCTGTTGCCATCCAGACTACAAATAGTCATCCTGTTCAAGAGATTTGAGTCCCCATGTGGCCATTATTAACCTTACTCAAAGAGTACTCAAACCAATCACTGTGATCACTCTTCAAATTTGGTTTTGTTTTGATCTGTTTTTAAGCACTCTGTCCATAAGAAAACAGAACTGAGAAATGTGAAGTGACAGGCTTGTTGAACCAGAGCATCCCAAAAGGGTACTCTATTTACATAACATATGATATATCATGATAGCAAGCCACTGTCAACAAGGCAGTGACAAAAATCACAAATAGAAACTTTTCTGTAAAGTTCTATTAACTTAAATTTACAAATAATCTCCATAGCCTAAAATCAGTCTTGACACTGAATCAGCTGCTACATGTTCAGCACCAGTGCTTTGTTATCAGCCTCTTGAGTAGAAGCCCACAGAATAGCTCCTTTCAAAGACAATCCACACTTTCCTAATTGTTTACTAACTGACATGGAACAAAATGATTCCTGTAGAGCTGAACACTGTTACCTTTCTTAACTCTAAAATAATCTTCAAAGTTCCTGAAGTGATTTAGTTTCCATGGAGAAAAAGTTAATAATTAACAATGTTCAGTCCCTCAGTAACGCCTGAGAGACAACTTATTGATTATGATGAAGCTCAACTGAGTATGATAAACTCCAAAACATAAATTCGACCAGCTTATTCTGAAAATGTGGTTGAATAGTTCAACGATTTTGTACAAAAAAATTTTTTTTCAAATACAGAACTATTTGTAAGTGTGCTCATCCAAATGCTGTTATAATTTTTTAATTTACTTGATGCTCTCTGTGTAGTTCCCACTTAAGAATAATTAGGAAAAGCTAATGGAGTTCGGAAATTCAGAAGAAATGAAGTTATATTATATCTAAGGATTTCCAGAGGCTTACAAAGATTCTACTAATAGCACATGGCCAAAAAAAAAAAGCCATTATCCATTAAACATCATATACCTTTTCTATTTCTAAATGTGTGTAATCACTGTATTTTTCCCTCAGTCCTATAGTCTGTGGTATAAACATTAGAAGTGCATACTTACCCTAAGAGGCCTGATAACCATCTATCACTGTGATTATGGGCATCCAAATCTAATGCACTCACTCGCCAGATGCATTCCCAAGACAGGAATGTGTGTATCCGTACATACCGATGCTTTCTGCTCACCCAGCTTCCTTTTTCTGAATTGCAGCCAGAATCTCTGCTCTTTGCCTTCCCTGTCTCAACTCCTTCCTTACAGGGACACGCTAAGTGAAGTTTCCTCTAATAACTGGCCCCTGACAGCCATCACCCTTGTCAAGTTCACAATAGCAAACCTGAATACACAGCTCATAAGTGAAGGGAACACAACCATCAGGCTTTCCAGAAAGAGAGAGAACATGATCTCAGATCAGCATCCTAGGAAAGCTAACCCAAAAACCCAAAAAAGCAAGCTACAACATTTAGTTATTGCTGGGGCTGCTCACATAGCTGTGTTGTAAGATCCCAGCCTTGTGTGGTGACTCACATGTACACACTGATGCTTTCCCTGTATGAGTATCTCCTGGCAATCCACAGCAGTGTGAAAAAAAAGTATTTGATTATATGATACAACAATCACTCATAGACCTAATTTCTCCTTGGAGAAATGCGTTTGAATATAGACTGTATCTGATACCATAACACCAATACACAAGGAAGAATTACCACTGGAGTTATCCACCTGTGGTAGAGTTAATTTAACTTGTGGTACGAACCTCTCTAGACACCATTTCTTGCTATCTGTTTATGAGTGTATTATCAGTGTATTTTTCAAAGGTAGAAAAGGACTAACAGCAAAGGGATTAGAAAAAGGACTCATGATGAATACAAGGTTTTGAGCCATCACTGTATCCTGCTCCTGACCTTTCTGATAATAAACCACTTCATAACTTGGAGATATTTATGACATTGCCATTACCTAAGCCCATTTTCCCACTTCTAATTTGCATAAATCAGATTGACTGTTACACATCCATTCTCTCCATAGACATTACAACAGTACTTCTAAAAATTTTAAATAAGGTAACTAACAAATAACAAGCTCAGTCATTACCAAGTTCAGATGCAAATCATAATCTTATCTTCCTTGCTTCAGAAAACAGTTTGTCCTGCCACAAGCAAGCCAGAGAAGCTCTTATTCCTGAAAAAAAAATTGGTTTTCCATGTAGCTATGAAAAGAAACACAGAGATACTTTTCAAACTCCAAATACCACAATTCTGTTCTCAGCTTTTGCAGGCTTTTGTAAGCCTGGGGAATCAGCTTCACTTCTTCATCCTTGAACTCTCTACATACATATCTGAGTCCTCTTTCCCCTTTATATTACTTCAGGATAGGATCCCTCCATCTTACCTACCAAGCCTGATAGAGCTGGTTATTGCAGTCATTGATATCCCAATGAGGCAGCATGTTTCACTTATGCCAAGCACAAGTGCCAATTTCAAAGCCATACTGTCTTCAAACCAGCATCATGCCTGTGGGATCTGACACAGAGACACAGGATAATTCTGGCTGCACGGGACTCCAGATATCTCCAGTCCAGCCTGCTGCCTAAAATGGGGCCTGTCACAGAGGGTTCAAAGCCTGAACAAAAGCAAGGTAGTGTTGGGTTACAAAATCCTCAAAAGCCCATGGAGCTATATGGACAAAGTGCCAGATCCTGGTGCAGCTATGAGAATGAGGTTGGAATGCTCCATCACACAATAGTGTGAAGAGATTACAGACATACTGAGGATTTTGGACTAATTCCTCTATGTTTTCTTATTGTTCTTTTGCCTAAGAGTTTTGTATTTTATCCCCATGCTGTATCCCTGTTCTAGAAAATTCCCCATTCTTCCCCATGCTCACTTAAACCCCACCTTTTCCTTGTTAACATATCCCCTCCTTCTAGTTTGCATGCTCCTCCTTCACCCTGCCCTTTCCCTATAAAGGCTGGCTGCCACGTTAATAAAGTGCTCATTTCACCCTGGACCCTGAAGTGAGTTTCTTCTTGTCCCTTGTAGAGCTGCAAGGTAGAGGCTGAAGCACTGCTATGTCATCAAGTCATCAAAGATGTGTCAAGCAAGGCTGGGGAAAGGTGAGAGGAGCCACAGGCTGTGTCTGACACCTGAGGACACAGGCTGGTCTGAAAGTGATGGACTGGCTTTAATGGAACAGGAAACTAATAATAAGGGAAGCATCATTTTGGGTCTAGTACAAATAAAAGAATTCATAAGCATAATAGATAAGGGAGAAAAATACAGGGACCAACTGCACAGGCAACAAATTTTAACAGAGTAGGATGCTTTGGTCAACACCATACTTCCCCCAACCCCTTGCAGCTCTGAAACAGATTTTCATCTGCATGGAGGTGCAGCTTGAAATGAAAAGGTACCTTGCTAACAGGAAATAGTGGGCCTTCGGCTTGCTAACTTGGGGAAATTTTCAGAAAGTGGCCTGAAATCATTTTTCACCACAGTTATTTATTTGGGAATTTGTGCAACAACAGTAACACTGTGCTTCTGTTATTTCTTATCTTCTGTCACTCTTTTATCATAAAAATACTTGTTGGTTCTACCATCCAACCTCACTTACCTTTCTCTGGCTGCTACTTGAACCTTCACTGGTGCAGAGCCTTAAGGACATTATGGCTTGCCTAAGAGAGCTGCTTTCCTAGAGAGGCCCATTAAAAAACTCATGCATTTTACTGGGTACTTATCATGTCCTCGTGATATATTTCTCATTATTGTAACCTGAAATTTCATTTCCATGTCAAGGACTCTTACATCTGTCTTAGTGATGGAAAAACTATGAACTGCTTTGTGTTTCCTAGTTACCTTTAGGACAAATAAAGGCTGAATCAATTCAGGCTTTCATTCTCAAATGCATCCTGTGTGTTCTCAGTCTTAGTCCCTGACCACTGTCTCAGTAGCTTCATTGGCTTCTTCAAAAGTATCACTTGAAGCCTAAGCAAAGATCTTGTCTGCAGGGAGAAAGGTCATACTGAACTGATTTTCCATTATCTTTTTAATTACGCAGACCGTGAGAAACATAGGGCTATTTTTTACAACACTGTATTTTTTCAACCAGGTCTGTTGGCAGTTTCCATAAAATCAAGCCTTTGGACATTATCAGAGCAACGCTCGCGTGGAACACCAGCTCCGTGCAAAATGAACTCTTCTTTCATCAGCATCTGCACATTATGGCTGCCAAAGAGCATTGGCATGAAAGAAAATTCAGCAGATATCATAGCAACTTTACTTGCAACAAATACGAGAATGCTAAAGGAGGAAAGATTAATTTCAAGGTTATGGTGCTAATGTGCAAAATCTTTTTAAGGGAAGAACTCTGACTCTATTTGCAGTTTCATATCTGGGTGTAATTTGCTTATGTTATTAATGGTCTAGGTTGACACCTCCTGAGCCTTGACATCCATGTGCCTTAGCAACTACAACTTGCTAGATCTATGTTCTGTGCTTTAAAAGCTCCCTTGGGACTCTGTGCCTCTGAGTAAACTCTTCTATTTTTTATTCCTGAATTTTCTCTAACTTTTTATTTATCATGTTTCGCCTTTTGGAATGGTTGCATTTTGGATATGCAAGTGCAAATCATGCTTATAACAAGCAGGTATCATGCACTGAAGTAAGCAGTTTAGCAAGACTGAACTAAGAGGTTCATCAAATAAATTAATAGCACTGAAGGGAAGGGAAATCTGAAACAAAAAAAACCCCACAAACCCACATAGCAAATACATATATGTCTCAGATTTCAGACTTATTTCTTGTCTTTGCATTGTTATAGGTAAGTAATTGCAAACACCTACAGCTTGGTCAGACATGGCTGTGGAGACAAAGTTTGCATCAAAATAGCAGTAAGGACAGGGTAAGCACAGGCTTCTGAATAGAGTTGGAGCCACATGTCAAACTCTAGGGAAATGCCACTTTCTATTAGGAAATTTGGGTCAGACATACAGTGCAATGACTCTACTAGAAAAATAGATAAAATAGATTAAGTCCTAACAAAACAAATAATTAGAGTAAATGTTTTTGTGGACAGGCTTCCACTTATTTCTAAGGCCAGAACTGAAGTGCTGTGTCATAGGAGTTACATTACACAGAACTCGGTGCCAATGCTAGCCAACAGAATCAAGAAAGTTTGTAACCATGGAAAAAAAATAATGTTTGAGCCCCCATTTTTTGCCCTAAACTTATAATTAGGTGCTAGAATGGAGATTTTCCCTCCATCAAACACATTAAGTGAGAATGGGAGAGTCCATTAAGTGAGAATGGGAATAGTCCACTATTCTTGTTTTGCAGTTCACATCCATCTTCAGTCAAGTCAGGAGTGTAAAAAGCCCACATTGTTTCTAATGAAGCCATGAGCATTTTACATTGAGACAGAATAAAATAAAATCCTTATTTACTAAAATTAGCCATTCTGGCTTTAACCTACAGCGTTTAACCTGGAATGATGTGTATTTACAAAAGATGAGGATAATTACAGCAGAAAAATAAGCAAGCAGATCAGCAGCTTCTCATTTGAACCATTAAAACCTGCCAACTGTCTTAGGCATACACAGGTTAGATTTTAGAGCATATTTAATTTGAATATTGTATTAAGATCGGTGATTTATTTCATCCAGGTCAACATCCTTGCTTCTTTTGCTTGAAGAGCAGGGATCACATGGAAGGCAGCTTTCTTACAGGCAAAGACATTGCACAGGTGGATTTTTTAAATGCATCAGAGACTGATTCCTAAAACCTTAATCTTTGCTTTCTTTGCAATCAAAACCCATCATACACGTCTGAGCTGGTATTCTATTTAAAATCATGAGATCACAAAGCTCTTTTTGCATCAAGTCTTCATATGATTTTGTCCTGCTTTCCATTCTCTATTACATTTTAGCAAATTGTCACTTAAACAAGTTGTTTTGACATGCTTTTAGAAGGGTCTGCATCCGCCATAAGGACAGGTTTATAAGAAGTGTGATATTAATTTTCCTCAGTCTCAGCATGCTTGAAAAAGAAAAAAAACAAAAAGAAGCCATATGAGTTACCAGCCTCACCGCCCTTCACTTGGGCTCTTGTAAAGACCATGGACAGTAAAACTATTTGAGAGTCATATTGGGATGGAGGGAGAAGGGGAGAGCAGCATGATGCAAAGAGACAGAGATGCTGAGCTGTTTCAAAAATGAGGATGCAGTTTCCACCTTTCACAAAGACTAGCACTTGAAAACCTGGTGACTATGAAAAATGTAGACCTTTGGCGACAGATGAGGGACCTACAGCACCTCCAACAAAAATATGGAGAAAATGCATCCAGCTACCAGAAAGTAATCCTGCTTTCTTAGTACATTTTAAGCAAGTTTAGTCCTTATACCTTGGTGTCAAGCTATGCCAGAGACTTTGTGCCTGGGCTCCTGCAGAAAAGGAATACAAAGTTCTAATATCCCTCTTTCTTTCAGGATCAGGAAAAATCATCAGGCCCTGAAAAGATCTTAACAGGCCAGTTCATATATAGGTGTCTACTTTACACTCAGAACAATAGCTGAAGGAATTAACACAAGAGAGGGTGTTGTGGAGGGGGAACAAAAAAGAAGAAAAACTACTACGATTATCAAGATCTAAAACCAAGTTCATTGAATCAGACCAGAATTCATAAATTGTGTGCAGACTCCCTAGATACATGCAATGGCATGAACCTGCTTAGGGTCATTTTGCCACTCTTATTTTCAGGTCTAGATGAATTAGCAATGTCACCTACTTTCGTCCAGAGATGTGATACATCCCAAGAACATTGCTCCAGGCCCAGATAGGGCACTTTGTCTTTGCACACCTCCATGACTCCATTTATGAAAAAACCTAATGCCTTAATTTTTTAGAAAAATTATATTTTCCTCTTTGTTGTGTATAGTGTTCACATTGCTAGGCAGCAGCTGCTGCAGGCAGATAAAACATAGTTTAGCCTTACAGTGTCACATCTATCTCAGCTAAAGTATTCCATTGCTATGATCTTCACAGGACAAGGAGATTCAATAGCAGAAAGATGTTGTTGTTTATGGGACTCTAATGATGACTAGTTTAGGCCAAATCAATTGCTAAGTATTTGACGTAACTTCCAAAGCTGCTTCCTAGCTTTGAAAAAATTATCTTCTGTATATGATTAGGAGCAGGAGAAGTAAAACCTTACATAATTCTGTGCTAGAGCTAATCAACACTAGATTCAAAGGTTTTGTTTGTTATCTAAAGGTTTATACCTCTTCTTCAATTCAGATTTCCCTGCAGAAGCAATGAAGCTTACCTATATCACAAACAGATCCTTACAACTTACCTCAGGCCCCACACATTTAAAGAGCTTTTTTTCAAAGAAACCAAAACAACAACACAAAATACACCCCCCAGAAGCAAAACAAACGAACAACCTCCCAAACCAAACCACCAAACAACCCACAAAAAAGACCACAAACGAGCACCATGAGATATATTTTGATCTATTTAAGAGCCTTTTTTGCCTCATCTGTTGCAACTTTAGGTCAATTTAAATATGAGCAGAAAAAGCCAAAAAGGCAATGGGCCCCCAAAAGAGTGAATACTTGTGGCACATGTTAATCCTCCAACTTTCTTAAGGATTCAAATCCACCAGGCAGCACAAATTCCACCATGGCTCTGCTGCACATTCAGTGCTTTAACAGCAAGTCTTGGTGTGTGCAGCAAGATGGGCATGGAGATGAACTAGCATTCCTGCCTTCATCCTTGCAGAAGAACAAAAATGGGGAAAGTTGAGAGTGCCCAAGACACTGTGATTGTTTCAAATAGCCTTTGAGGCCTGTGAGGCCACAGTGGCCTCCTGAAAGTATCTGCACAGTCAAAACCAAGAAAACCTTACTTGCATCTTCTGTCATGAGAGTAGTGATTGTTTTGGTTGATTGGTTTGAGGCTTGCTTTTTTCTCCTCGTAATTCAAAATATCTTACACATATTGCATGATAAAAGAGGCTATAGGAGCATGAATTTAATCTAAAGAAGGCTGGCATTTTAACCAACTCTATTGGCAGGAACAGCAGCATAACATGAAATAAGGATGATGCTAAATTTAAGCCTACAGGGCCTTCAGTACACAATTTACAGCTCATCAGTAATCCACTGTTGGCAGTCCATGAATGGGGTTGCCCATGCTGAGATTTGGTGACAGAAGTTAAAAACAGTAGCTTTAAAACTGTTACTTTTATCTGGGGAGAGCTGCTGTCAAAAGCTGTTTCTGACAAAAGCTGTTTCTGTCAAAACAAAGGCTACACAGTTACATAGGCATTTGGACAAGGTTTTATTATTATTTCTCTTTGATGAAGTTTCATTTCACATTCATGTTCTTGGAACTGAAATCTTTCCAGTTTTCTGAGAAAAAAAATATTAATTGTATTTAAACAAATTAGGGATTTAAATTTGAAAAAGCAGGCTGTAGTATTGGGAAGTCTCCAGTGGGCTCCCCCACCTTCTGTTTTCCTGAGGCTTTCAGTACCCTGCCAGATAGATATGTGTCATGAATGCACAAAGTGTAAGAAAGTCTTATCCACTGCATATAAGAAAATAATGCCATGCTTGGCCGGCACAGCAAGCTGTGCTGTTTTTTCAGTGTATTCATAACATGAAAAGAGAAAAGCAAGACACTGAATAAAGGTGTAGAAACAGAGGCTAGTTATATTGTAACTTACCTAAGGAGTATAGGAGGACCTTGCTTAGGAAGCAAAAGCTTTTAGAAAAACAAATGTGCTAATTGGTAAGCTGTAGTCAGGAAACTGGCCTTACTTGGTCTTAAGCAAAGACCAAAGTAAAAAGACCAAAAGAGCTGTTTTTTAAAGCAAGATAAGAAACTCAGACGCTGGAGCTCTCTATCAGTAAAACCTAGAATCCACAAAAATGTAAAGTCATAAAGTGCAGTTAAAAGATGTCTTGCAACTGGGCTATCAGCCGTGGAATGGATGGTAGCCTTGTGAAATTTACTATACAAGGTGACCAAAATTTTGTTTCTGCAGAGCTGCATTTTGTAGGGCACAGACCCTGTGCTCTCCTCCACCGGTGTTAATAAAAGTACTTTGGCTTAGAGTCTGCCTGGGGTCAATTTCCTCTGAATCAGTATCTGGTGTGCCACTTCCACAGCATGGACCTCCCAGTACGTCTTAATTTCTGTCTCTAGAACAGAAACAAAATCAGACTACGAATCCATGAATTTCAATCCATTTATGTTCCTAAAGATTTTTTCAGTTACCAGAAGAAAGCCCCTTTATGAAGACGAACTTCTCTTTCATTTGATGCATTACTGGCAGCAAGAGCAGTTCTCCTGGGTTCCTGCCTCCCACCAGCTTCTGCCCACCCATGAGAATAGACTTGCAGTCACCCACCTGTCACGTCCCTGGGCCCTGCTGCAAAGTTAAGGCTGGCATACAAAATCACATCACCAGCTTCCCTCTCTGTCCCCATGCCTCACATTTGTGCCCACCACTTGCCACCAGCCCACTCTCGAGTGTCAGTGTAAGGATCATTGCCGGGACACCAAGGTTCCATCGGTGACAGAGGACAGAAAACAGGGAACAGGTTCAAATCTCAGCAAAATTACCTCAGGAGGGAAAAAAGGCTTTATTGAACAACAGCTCATATGACAATGGTCTGAAGGACACTCCCACCTGAATGCTGCTGTCTACCTAGTGGCTACACAAGACTACAAATTTCACCTTCAAACTAAGGTGGGTTGAAGGAGCTACAAGAAACAGCAAAACATGAACAAAGTCAACTCCTCACACGTTCAGATTTTCCCAATTCACTTGCATGTTTAACCTGAGATAGAAGTCAACCCCTGCTGAATACAGGCTGACAGCTTGGTGGGGCACTACTGCTTTGGGTGAGGTAAACAAGGACAGTAACTCAAGAACTGCCACAGTGACAGACTGAAGGTCCATGCAAAACAACACATGAATTAAGTGTATTTCCTAGTCACAGGTCAGTGTTTTCCACCCTGTCTCCTAACACCCTTGGGCTGTCAATCTATTGACAGCAGCAGCCCACATATTCCACCATTCCACCAGAAGAAAGCATATCTGTCTCCCTGGTCCTAGTGCTGGGTTTTGCCTTCCCAGCTCCAAGTGCTTTCCTGGTTACGCTGTATATGATTCAGGTTTTCTTCACTTTGTGCCATGGATAATGTTTAAAAGAGCAAGTCGTTCTCTTCTTTTGTCAGCTTGTGGTGTATTTCATCTCCCACTATCTCATAAAGTGACAGTTTGATTATAATGTAATTACTTTTTTTAGTGAACCTAGCTCATAATTTTTATTTCCAGATGGGTTTATGTTCCTTATATTTAAACTCATTAAGAACAAGAAGACTGCACATGAAAAATACAAAGTAAGCTGCCTTTTTTTTTTTTTTAAAGGTGAACATTTTGAAAGGCCTACAAAGTGAGGAAAAAGATAACAATGTCACATAGTAGAAAAGATTAATTTCAAACATGAGAGCACAAATGAACTTGAGAGCCCTTCAAGGTATTTACATGGAAATTGAAAAAAGAAATGTTTAATTTTTATTGCTTAGAATTTGGTAAAAGCTAACAGGCTGAATAGTGTCTATATGCAAGAATCAAGAGCAAGGATCAGGGAGAGGCTGCAAATGACCATGACAGGGATTGTACCAGTTCACAAATTGGTGAAATGAAAAGTCTTTTTTATACCGTCAAGTCTCCAAGCCTCCTGCGGCTGGGTACTTGCCAAGGAGCTCGTTTGCAAGTCAAGTATTATTTGTTGATGCTAAGAAGCACAAGCTGATACATTTTGCCAAAATATGTGACAAGAAAATCCATGTAAATCAGCAGTGCTTTGCTGCAGAAACTGTGGTTACTTTCTGCAAACTGTCTTAGTAAAATGCACCCTGGGGTTTCCTGTTTATTGCATCCCAGTGACATCCAAATCAAACATGATCAGTTCAGATGCAAGTGATAATGATTTTTTTAATTGCTGCTTCTTTTAAAATAGAAATAAAATCATACAGTCGAGATGTGCTTTCTGGCTCACACAGTGGCAGTGTAGATCCTACAATTGGTATTCTGTCAATAATCATATTTATGACTTACAGTGCAGTTTCTTTTCTATCATCCTGTTTGCAATTTATTTGTGTTATGGGAAAAAATACATCCAGAAGGGAAAAAAAGTAATCCCAAAGCAAACATATTAACTTACCCCCAAACTGAAATCAGGTCTGCATAAGGGTCCAGTTCTTTACCTATGTGTCTTGGGTTGAGCTAGCAAAATGCCAACTGCCCAACACAGAGTGTTAGAGTCTCCCTCCCCTCCCACCGAGAAAAGGTAGAAAGGGAAAAAAAACCCTCTGGAAACTCAAACTAGGTTTAAACCTAAACTAATTATATATATTTATACAGAAAAGAGAAAATTAAGAGAAAACTACAATTTAACACACACTCACACAAGTTAGATATAACAACAATTTTCTACCTCCCATCGAAAACAGATTTCCTTACTCTAGATTCATAAAATACTCTAAAAGTCACCCAGCAAGGTAAAAGAGACCCAGCAAGGCAAAAGAGAGAGCATAACAATAAAATGTTTCTACTTCCCTGAAACTAAAACAAAATACAATGTAGCAGCAGCAGGAGCAGGGACCAGGACAGGAGAACAGCTGCAGCAAGTCCTGCCTCCACTGCAGACATGATGGAACTGAGAAACTCCTCCTACTTATATCAGGTTTGTGTCATCTGGTATGAAATATTTGGTTGCTTAAGTCAGGTGATACTTGTCTTTCCTAATCTACGTAAATTCTCTGAGCCTGCTAATTTGAGGCCTAGCTAAAACTACCATACAATGATTTTACATCTGCTCAGGCATTTGCTGATGCATCTCTTCTGTCCAAACGGGAGGTGCAAAGCAGTGTGTTATGTTGGTAATGTTTGCTTTATCTGAAGCGGAAAATTACTTAATTTCCTGAAAAGAAAGAGATTATTGCTTTAGGAATATATATATATACATATGTTCTTTTTTCTTTTCCTCCCCAAACAGTTCTGTGCTCATTTCCCCATATTTCTCAGTTTTAGGCTGCTGATAAGCAACTTAATCTGCTGTAACAAGAGTATAATTTGCTTTTCATGCAGTATCTGTCCAGCAGTTCTCCTGGGACATTCTAAACTAGCATGTAAGATTTTGATATTCCAGGCACGTATTCTACCTTTTTCTATTGCCTTGCCACAGACCTCAGTACACCAACTTAATTGTTCATTTCTCTGGACCTGTCAATTCCTCCATTTGCACACTCACACTTCAGTATGAGTGCTCTTTTAGGTGGTGAGAAAACTCGGAGATTATCACATACCACAACATCATTTATTTACTCTATCAAACGAACTATTGATTGATTCAGCTTGTTCAGTAGCAAACCTGCAACATTATTTTAGCAAGAAATAGCTTCGTTCTACATAAGAATTGGACCCTAGGAATTCAGATAAAAGATATGAAACACCGTTGTTTTACTGTTACCTTTTCAAGTGAAAAAATTAACACTATATTAACAAAATCTAGACATATTGAGAAAAGAAAAGGGGAAATCATCTGAGAGAAAAATCAGAGATAAAAACAACTTATATTAAAGCCTAGCAGTCTCTGGGGGTGTCATGAAAGCTTCTGAATAGATGAAACATTTCTAGTAATTACAATGAATCGAACAAATACTGTCAACTGCAGGTTTGCCACATAATATCTTCTTTTAAAAAAGGACAACTGAATTTTAATTTTTTTCTTTTTACTGAAACCAAGTCATTATCTCAATTAAGTGACTAGGATCTGCCTACCAGAAAATTTTTTTTGTATAGTATTTTCAATACTTAAGAAATAAACCCAAGTAAATTTTTTCCTTTTTCTTCTTTTAAACACATTCCCTATTTTACCTATTTCCTTCTGCCTCAATCAACTCAGATGAGCAGTTTTTGTAGATGAGCTATATGTACAGCTTCAGAAAATCAGTATCACTATTGAAATTACCTCCTTTTAAAAACAAAGCAACTGGAGGAGGTCAGATATAGTTCAAAGACTCATTGTGCTTATGCACATTCACATTTCATTTTAAGGTCCACAGTAAGACTTAAAACACTGTCCCTGCAGAGACCTTAAGACTCCACTTCCCCTTTGTTTCTCTCTTGACACCTATTTTGGCAATTAATCAATGCTGAGGCATCAGACTTTTTCCTGCTCTTCCAGCAGAGGCCACTGAACAACCCAGAGACATAAAGGCCGACAGGAGTCTATAGCTGTAGAGTTCATAGATCCACAAAACAATGATTTTGCAGAGTAAAGCCATAGATGGGACTGGATAATGCAGTGATAAAGTTGGGACACTTCCCCTTATCCAATACCATGGAGCAGCTCTTGACTTCAACTTGCCCAACTCCTTATCGACCTTACAGAAACATAAGTCATAGCTGAATGTGTTTCCTCATGTATTTAACTATTCCTTTGTTTGGTTTCATTCCAGTCTGAAAAAGAACAGAGTTAAAAATTATAATGGCAAAAAGGACATTTGAAAGCAGCACTTACAAAATTTCTATTTTGAAAGTGCAAAGAATGCATCTTGAATTAAGGCCAGAGCATCAGTCCTGCAGGACATAATCCAAAGTAGCCTTCAGTTTCTTCATATCAATGTAGTATGAAAAACTTATTCACAGGTGGCATTAGACTAGATAATTTTGCAGTTGTGCTATCCTCAAACGCGTAATTGGTCCCGAAGTCAAAGTCTTATCCAACTGAGAAGCCATCAATATGGTGACAGTTTTACAAAACAAAATGCTGAAGCTTCTGTTAAAACCCAACTCCATCAAAGGAGAAAAAAAATTGTCAAGAGTCTTATTATATGACTACATTAAGAAGATTTCTTTAATCAATACATGTTATATAGTCCACATAATTCAATTTGAGAAAATTTTAACTAGATAATATTTTGTCCAGAAAACCTTTTAGGTAATTTTAAACTCATTTTTTTATCTGTCCAAATAATGAACTCTAGAAGGTTAAGAGATTAGCACTTCACTGAGATGAGGCTATTGTACTAAAATTATCAGAATCTTGTCTGGATTATCATATGGACAAGAAAAACCCCAGGAATTAATATCTGCCAGTTTCCTCTGACAAGATAAAATAAGGCACAGACAAAGTGCTAAAAGAAATGCAGACAGTAATTTCCATTAACAAAAATCTTACCTCAAAGTGATTGAAGGAATGCTGGGCAAAACTAAAGTAACCATTTCCCCAACACACAACTGTAACATGAAGATAATATAAATCTGTAGATTTTATTTAAAATATAAATAAATATTTTTCACAAGTAATTCTTGACTCTTCATTCTTTTCAATCATAAATGATTGCTGCCTTCTTTTGGATTTTATTCTTTCCTATATACATCAAAACCATGACCCAACTTTTACTGTATGTTTTTGTTTTCATCTTTAGGTGAGACTAGCATGTGCAAATCCCAGCATTCGTGTTTCCTCTGGCTTGCACTTCCACACACAGAAAGTGGGAGAGGGAAGAGAACTAAGAGGCAGCCTGACCTGGTGCTCTGCCAGAAGGGAGGATCCTTTCATATGTGTGTCAGTTTCACAGACTTGTGTCACGTGCACTCTTTTTAGAACACCAGCAGCTGAACTGCCAGAAGGTCCCCAGGCCCGCCAAGTTTCCAAGCTTTACCATCTTTCCTCACCAAGAAGTTTTATTTTCACTTCTAGTGCAGGGAAACCACTACATTTTGTCCTCTTCCAGAGAATGGGGAGATTTGAGCATTTTCCCACCATCACAGTCCTCAACGTACTGACAGGCCACCATGTCACCTGTTTCAGCAATCTATATTGAACTGTTCACATCCTCCAGCCCTTCCTGATGCTGTCCAGTCTCTCATCACCTCATGGACAGAGTAAAAACTGCCTTGCAGAGTGCTGCCCTAGCTCTGAGACCCCATGCCTGGAGTGGGGGTCCAGGGGCATGTGCAGAGGCCAGGCTGATGACTCCAGTGGGCACTTTGGGTAAGGAGCAGCTGCTGCAGCAGAGCCACCTGTGCTTTGTCTTGGTGGAACACAAGGTGTCTTTGCTGTGCACTCCATGTGAACTGGGCAGTGCTGCAGCTCATGGCTCTGACCCTGGAGGAGACTGCTGTCCTCACTGCTGCAAACTGACATCATTCAACAGTCCTGCCCATCACTGACGAGTGAATGTTGATGGACACACCAGCTGGTGAGGATCAGTCCCACGGGAGTCCTCAGGGAGCCACAGCCTGCAAATTACACTCATGTCAGCAACAATTGCCATCCAAGAGCCTATTACCTATGAACTCTTAGACTTCACCTGGCATTTGAGAAAGGCAAGCTGCTCCATGCTGGCATGCTGTATAGGAAAAGCTGATGGGAACTCAGGGAGAAGGCTGGCTGTATTCCTGCAGGGACCATGAATGGACACACCAAAAAGCAATAAAAGTAAGAAATGGTGGTGTAATCCCTTCATATCAGGGAAACCACTACAGCCTGCATTTACTATGAATTCTGTATCAGGCTGCAATAAAGTTCTTTTGCTAGTGCCAACAGACAGGCTATGTGTCATCTCTGGCCATCAGCCTCATTACTGCTTTTGGAGGGTCTATTTTCCTACTGCCTGATACAGTTATATGGGACATACTTACATTCTCAGTGTGATGGATGGGTAAGTTTTGTTATCCACAGGAAGGGCAATTAAAAACATCATGAGGCCAACTAGATAAAGTGACTATTAAAACATCTGGGCAGGTCAGGTGCTTGAAGATATCACTGAAAAGTTCTTCAAGAAAAAAACAAACAAAACGCAAACAAACAAACAAAACCAACCAACCTGAAAACAAAACAAACCAAACCCCCAAACCCCAACAAATTACCACCTTGACAGATTATTAAGTGCTTAAAGCTTCTGGCAATAACAGCTGCTAATACAGAAACAGTGTAAACCAGAAGACAATAGCAGCATCAGTAATTATACTGCAGAATGATTAAAAAGCACGCAGCTATAATGACTCTATTTTATGAGAGAAACTCAAAGATTCAACATTCAAAAAAATAATCAATTAGGGAGCAAGGGAGTTGGGAAAAGTATCTATTTAAACTGAGTTCCTACAATCACGTGATAAATCAGTCATGAGTAATTGTAGAAATTACTGCAGCTCACCATGTTTTGATAACACAGGCTACTCCACCAGAGACTAAAGTAAAACTGCTCAGTTTCTCAGCATCCAAAGGGACTCTGCAGAATAATCTGTGTGAAACTATTGTACTTAACAAATTGTGCTGCTTGGCTGGAAGAGTATCTGGCATGACCAAAGTTAAGATCATGGTTTGGCGAACTTTCCTTATTTTCATAGCAAGAGATACTTTCAGTTCAGTGGCACCTAACAGGCAGGGTCCTTAACCCTTAACCGCTTACAGATATCTTGTCTCTTTTCCTCTTCCTGCTCTTCCTTTATGTTTTTCCTCCCCTAGATATGAGGTGTTCACCTATCAGCTTTTCAGAGTAATGCTAGCCAAGAAAAGGCTCATCTTGGACATCTGCCATGTCCCCTTTCCTCTGCAGAAGCCAGAGAGTTCAGTGGAAGAAAATGAGGAGGATGCATGGGAAAACGTGATTCCCAGCCCTTCCTCTCGGAAAGCACTATTCCTTAGGACAGGATTTGTGTACTTTAACGTGGTATTTCACATGCTCCTTCATGTTCATGGGCAGGCAGCAGAATTCCACCCCTCAACACCTGCTCTCTCCTTAGTGGATGAACTTGAATAGCTTCTGCCTTGTGGGGAAGGTGTCCTCTAGGTAGGCACTTACGTGCCTGGCTCTGAGTGCCTCAGAGAGGAAAAGCAAGCTATTCCTGGTCTTAGGAAGCGATGGTCACTGTTAGATAAGGGAAGAGCATCAGGTGATGCACACTCCCCCCGCCCCCGATCCAGCACAGGGTGGTCCCTGGGCAGCACAAGACCAGGCTCTCCCTGCCCTTAACTTCATCACTCCACTCCCTTTGAGCTTCCTCACATCACATTAGCTCCATGCCCTCGTAACTGCAGTGATGTTGATGGTCACCTGCTGCTCTAAGAAACTGCCCTCAGAAAGGAGATTGTTTTCACTGCACTCTCATTGGGTCCTAGAACTACTGGCAGGGAAGGAGCAGGAAAAAGAGACAAAGACTGGTGAGGGCAGCAGCCCAGACTTGGGTCAGACTGAGTGTGCAAAGAAAATAAACTTGTGTTGAAAACTTTCTACTCCTGAGTAAAGAACTGTATTATTCTAAATATGTTACTCTGTTCCCCTATTTGTCTCCTCCTTGCTCATTCTAATGAGATTATTTTATATATTAAAAAACCAGGACCTTTCTACAGCTTTTTCTTTTATTCCTGCAGCTCTTTCCTCCACTATTTCATTTGAAAAAAAAATTTTGAAACAGCAAAGAAAACTTGACACTATCCGATATCTGTCTTCCAAATACCAGAGGAAAAAAATAGTTTCCACTCCACAAATATCGATAAGTCTATATGAAAAAGATCTTTTTTATGGGCTTTTTTTAGCATGGTGGTGTTGGAGACTTGGTCTGACTGACACATGCCATGTTTGCTATTAGCCCCTTCAAGGCCTGTATGTGCCAGGATGAGATCCCTGCTCCTCCACCTCATTCAGAAGATGCTGAAGTGCTTCTGAGAGAGCAGAGGATTGGATTGGACTAAATGCACCAAATGCAAGGATTAAGTATGAAATATAAATAGTGAGAATATGGCTCAGATCATGTGAAAAAGCAGTCTGTGTGTCGAGATAAAAATATAACTTTTCATTTGCTGCTTTACTATGTAATTCCTGGTTTTGTATTTTAAATAAATACATTAAAGGAATTTTCAATATTGTGATCGAGCTCTCAACTTTCTGTAAAGTAGGCATTATACCCTTAACTATCATATATTTAAAAATTCAATTTCAGAAGAAGCTGAGAGATAAACCAACTCCAGGAAGGACTTAGCTGCACCAAAGCTGCCCTGCTTTTCAACATCTCCCTGGAAAAAATAAGCATTGATCATTATCACCATACCATTGCTCCTAATTTGCTTATTGTTCACATTTCTGAGGGGATGCAATTAATTAATATGGGTTTACATATGCTATGTTTTTAGAATTAGTATCTATTGACAGCCACTTGACATTAATTATTTGTATTATTGACCTCTTTGCATCATGGAAAGCTCTCTGGAGAAGAGCTTGGGAACACGCCAGAGGCTGAGAGGCACAGTTGCTGAAGGCAGGTAGGGGGATGCTGCGGCTGCACTTGTGCAGACTGGGAGGGCACATATTGCAACTCTGAGCTCAGGGTGCCTGAGTTGTTGCTATTTTAATCAGCAAGGCTCAAAATGGAAGAAAAGCAGCCTTGCTTCTTTTAAATCCTTGCTTCAAAGATGTAGTCTGACCCTATCCAGCTTTGGGATGTGCCTGTGGCACAAAAGACAGTGAGAGACTTCTCTCACTGAATATAGGTGTGAAAAAGCAGCCCAGGCCACCCCAGCTAGGTGCTCATGGGCAGGTGAACTGAAAGTTAGGCAAGTCCCAGAGGTTTCCAATAGAGATGCATACATGCAAAATTAGCAAATCAATGAGTGAAATAATAAGCACAACATTAAACTTCAGAAACAACACCAGAGAGACAAAGTTCAAGTTATAGGAACACTGATAATAACATACAAATCAGATAAACTTGAGCACCATGGCCACAGGGGGAGCAGCACAGCCTCAGTGACAAAAATGCGGCAGGTACCAGTCTGAGGACAGGTGTGGGGAACCACACAACCCCACAGGGATGCTATTGGACAACAGCAGTCAAGACGAGAGCAACCTTGACTAACTTGGATCAGTGTAAGACCCGCAGCTGTCTGAGAAGGCATCATCCAAAATCTCATAGTGCTGGGATGAAATTACTAATGATGAAGCTTCCTTAGGCTGACCATCAGCTGGATTATAAAGCAAGCAAGGAAATACTAAGAGACCTTGAGAGGGCAGGAGTTAGCTTGCAAAAAAATTTAAAAGGTACAAAAATTTATGACTGTGAAGATAGACATTGGAAGAAGAGAGTGGTAGTCAAAACCCAGTTAGAAATTCAGAATGCTGCATTTCTTTGATAATATTTGAATGTCTAATACTGTGATTTACATAGTTGATATTGATCCTGAACATGTATTTCACTGATTGTTTTTCAATTACTTGTTATTAAAAAAAAAAGTAAATCAACATACTTCGATCCTGATTTGATCTAACCACATAAATAGTACAGCTTTTTTCCTGAGAAACCAGGCAAAATAAATGACATACATTGGATAGCAAGGTATCAAAGGAACAAATTGTCCAGAGAAAATATTTCCTGCGTACCTGCAGGTGTTGAAATTGGGGTGAGCTCACAGGCTGCAGTGAGCTGAAGGGAGGCAGGATGTTCATATGTTTTTTCCTTTGTCTTGTTCAGGCACTAGACCAAAGGCAGGAATCAAATAAGAGATCGAAACATTTCCACCCAGAGAAAAGTTCTCCCCTTAACTACATGAGCGATAATAAGAAATTCAGCTTTTTCCTGTCCACATGCATTATACTGTGCTGTAGATTTTAGGGAGGTGCAAAGAAAATAAACTCAATACCAACATAGGATGCTGCTTCCCAGCCAATAGCCCATAGGCAGAGAGTCACCACTGCAGATACCACTGCTCTCCAGGACAGAGGCAGACACACCCATGCTTTTCATATCTATGGCTTCTTCTGTGATTCTGCAGCAGAAAACAGGAAGCAACTGTGGATCATAGAGCTGCTTAATGATGAAGTACTGTATTAATGACCACCAGAACATCATTTATCAGTTACACCCCAAGAAATTCAGAAGCAGAACTTTTGTCTCCTTCCCACTACATGACTCACTTTTTTTTGATTTTTCCTTATCACAGTCAGATCCCAGTTCACTCCTTTTCCTCTCTTTCTGTTTTAAACACATGATGCAGCTCCAAGAGGTCTGCAGTTATCCTTTGTACCCCAAACCCAACCTCAAACACCCCTCTGAGACTGAAATGCATATTTGTCTCTGGTGGCCTCGCTCCATTTGACAGCGTGCTTCGATTGCCAGAGCAGCCAGCTGGGGCAGTAAGTTAGAGAAACGTTGTTCCCATAGTAACTCATTTTCTCTACCCACTCATTAGATTAACACATTTTAGATCAAAAGTAGACATGAAAATATCTCAGAAAGATAGTCCAAGGCTCTACTTAAATTTGAACTAAATCCACTGCTCTATCTCAAAAACCACTGTTTAATATCAGCACATACATCTATAGCTGCAATGCTGATTGTGCTGTCCTGCCTGAAAGTTATCAGAAGCATCTTGGATACTTCATTTTGTTGTTAGTTTGCAGACAACTGATTAAGTGCAGAAACAAACAGGTATTCCCCACGATCAGATCAGAGCTGCAACCAAGCAGAGAAGTTCACCATCTCTGTGATCAGCTCTCAGGGCACTCTACATTCAGGTAACATTTGAAACTTTGCTGCAAAAAAGGTCTGATTCACACTCCCAGTAGCAGCAAATCTCTTATCAGTTTTGTCTTCTCCAAATTTAGTTTTGTTACATTTTTAGTACTGCAGCATGTGTTGACTCAATGGAAGTTCAAGCCTAAGGAACAAATTCATGTGGCAACACCATGTGTCCAGAAAATACAAAAAGCCTTTGGGCTGCTTCTGCTCCGTCATCATAGAGCAACTCTGCCACACACCAGAAGAAGCAAAAAAAACCAAAAATCCTGATACTGCATGATGGACCCTTTGCCACTGAATATTTTCAATAATACTTGCTGGTAAAATAGGCAGGACATAAGGTTAAGGGATGAGCTTTATGTAGTGTTTCTTTTTCAGTTTAATTTTTTTTTAACTCGAGTGCAACTCTACAGATGGAATATGAGCCAGTTATTCTGGTTCCCTTTCTTGCCATTTCTCTCTCCAAACTGATTTTGCAGTTTTCAGCGGGCTTCACCACATATATGTACATACTTGAACAATACCTTGAATGTAAACGGCTTGTGCAAACTGCACTTGGTGCAATGGGTCCTGAACATGCATGTAATGTTATTTTAATGAAGCAATAACACTGAGCTTGCTGAAAACCCTGTCTTAACCCTTTGCTGAGATCCAAGTAAAGAATACTTAAATATAAAAACATAACTCAGAGACTGACTCATACTGGCATTCTCGTATCAGTGTCCCCTGTCCATTTCTGTCTGAGAAATACGAATTTTCCCAATGACAGCCTGCAATTTCACCAATCTGTTAGACTCACCAGGAATACCAGGAATTGAACTTGGTTCTTTTTTTTTTCCCTCTGTACACCTCTCCTTGTCAGAAATCTCATTTGTCAGCTGTGCAGCCTTTGGCTCCAGCTCCCCCAACAACATCTCACCTACTTTTTCCTCTGTACAGCTCCTCACAAAAGTGCAATTTGCAGGTGACAAAAAATAATTCTCATCTTGGAAAATTGCCCTAGAGTTCAGACAAAAATTCATACAAAAGGTGTAATTTATATTAAGAACTTAGATGAGCCGATACTGTTCATCATTTCTGATGGCAAATTCAGTGCAACTCTGCCTGGTGAGGTGGAGGAAACTGTTACGTGTGTCCCAATTATGGTCTCTCACATCGGATATTGTAACACCCTCACCTAATAGCTCCACAGTACTGACTCATTTTAATTTTTGATTCATCTCCTTTTGTCTCATTGGCTCTCTGACAGTCCTTCCCTTACCTGCTTTACTCCTACAAAGAAAGATATCACCATATTCTTGGAAAATAGATCACATCAACTCTATGGTGCTGGATGGTGCATGACCAGGTCTTTGCTTTTGTGCTGGGGACTCTGCTGTTTCCTGTCACCTGGGGAGCCTGAAATTCAGTCCTAGTTTTCAAGTAAACTGCAGATGAAAGAGATATTGCCTGCTTTGTTGTGCTGTAACCTTAGGCTACAGCTTTAAAATATATGTGATTTTCATCATTAAAAAACCTGTAGCTTTCCCCCCATAATTTATATTCTCTATACTTTGTGCCTCATTAGAAACATGAGAGGAATACAGGCACTCCAACAGGATGGAAATGCCAGTCAGCAGCCAGTACATTCTGAGTGTTAAAATGCAAACAATAAAATGATAGTTGAATGTAAAGAACATACAGTTTTTCTCTCAACTTCTATTATTTTCTGCATTTAAAGTATAGTAGTCAGAAAAAAATAACAGACTTTTAAAGTGACAAAAGGAAGCTGAATGGCAAAGCTGGCCATGAATTTAACAAATTCCTGCTATTTAATAGCTGTAGCGCACTGATTCTATGCAAGAAGATACATGCTAGCCATGTCAGAAACCAGTGAATAATCATTCTCCAAGACTCATCTCACAGCTTCTTTTTATTGGCAAAGGATAACTGGTTAAGCTATCCTTTTTGTCTTGAGAAAAACTAAATACTTTGCTCTCCCAAGGCAGGCAGGCTGGCAGCTCCAAGTCTGTGTGGCCACAGAAGGGAGAGATGGGACATTTCCCGCTTTGAACTAAGTGCTGTTCCCTCAGGAAACAGTTGCTACCGTTCCTAAGGCAGAGCAGAGCGGGGTCATGTCTTTGATCATCAGATACCAAGGTAACATTGACTGGTTTTCCTCTCTCTCCAGTCTGGTATGTTGCTTTCCTCATTTTAAGCATCCAAAAGCAAGAGAAGAAAGACAACTGCTTTCCCCAAAAGGGAAGTCTGCAAGCACTTGCACTTGTGTGAACTCTTTCCCTTACTTTTCACAAAAGGAAATGGCCAGCAATTAGAAGGCAGGCAGCGCTTTGGGAATAATTCTGCTATTCTCTCTGGTTTTGGTATTTCAGAAGTTTCTGCTCAGTTAAATTCCCATAAACAGCAGATGGATGTCCTTTCAAGTTTGCCTCTGGACCAGACTCAGTGTCATTCATACCTGTGAATAAGAGGTGTTTTCTATTTTGCAAGTAGAAAGTAACCTACTACACAGACTTTCAAGGTCAACAGAGCTCTTCGAGGACTCTGAGATTTTACTATGGAAGTTAAACTCTGCTACACAGTGTGTTACAGGCTGAGGAGGAGGATAACATTTCCTGGTGTTTCTGAGGTGATCATATTTCAGCCCTTACTCAAGATGTTGGTGAGCCCAGATGACCTAACCCCAAAAGACCTACATCCTTCTCACAATTCCTTATCATTGCACATACAGAGAAAACTCCAGCCACCTTATTTTAAATCTCTCTAGGTCCTCGCTGGCCCCATCTTCTGCAGCATGAACACCTTTCTGTCCCCTGAGCCAAGTAATTTTACAGCTGGCTGGCAGTAATGGTGCTGCTCTGAGCAGTATCTGCTGCTTAGCCCTGATGTCTGCACATGCACGTGCAAAAGGCTTATTTCAGTGTCCTAACCTGTGTCACCAATTTGCACTTACTACAACTTTACTTCAAAGTGCTCTTGGTTCTGTCACAACCTACTTATTTATATCTCATGTTTAACTGTACAGGGACACACAAAACCTAAGCAATAATGAGCATATGCCTTTTTTTAATGGACTTTTCCTTCTTTAATTTTTTTTTTAAAGTAGACATTACCTGAGCTGCTCCCAGTAGTTAAACCTGTCTCTGATTAAAATGTCATGCTCTGGTACATGATGTTTGTGTTCAGCCTCTGGGATCTATCCACAAAGCCAATCAATACATTGTGCAGAACAGATTACAGGAGGTGCCGCCCAGCCACCTTTGTGCATGTTCTCTCACTCAGGCAGCTTTCCCACCAGCCCTGCAGACGGCAGACACAGCACAAGGGAGTGCAGAAGTAGTTTATTGGCAGAGATGTGCACTGTCACACAAATTGCAGGCAGCTGCCTTAACACATCCTGACAAGGAAGCTCTGATTGGGCTTGACACCTACATGATATACAACTCTCCAACTCTACAGGTCCTAAGGGAGTGCATTGAAGACCTGCTTGCCAGGAGAGATGCAGGTTAACATGCCAGGAGTAAGCGAGCACTGCTGCTCCCTTTTTAATATAAACAGCAGCAACTTGCCTTAAAGAGGCTAAAGCACAAAATGACCTTCACTGCCTGGCAGTCAGAGGTCTTAAATCCAGCAACAAGCACAACACAATACCTTACACATCTCAGAACAGTTTTTAAAGAGAGCTGGAACATAATAGCTGCCTTCCCCACAATATCTTAATTCACCCTCTGACTTTGACTGTTGCACTTTTTTTTTTTTTTTTTTTGCTAAACCTTCTGTGGCAATTGCTCCAGCTGCCTGATGCCTGAGGGCTGTGTCAACTGCACAGTGAGTTCCTCCAAAGCACACACACGCTATGAGCTAACACCACAGGACTGGGCACACAGCAGCCCCCCTTGAACTGCCCAGCTGAATGCATTCACTTCCTGAGGTTGCCAAATGCTACTGAGCCAAATGGCTCCTCAAACTGTTACTCTCAGAAAAGAGAAGCCAAGTTCAACGCAGGGAAGCTACCCTGCAGATCAAGCAGAAACCTGCTGGTGACTTCAGCAAGGCAAGGATTATAACAGAGCAGGTAGCACTTGTAGGAGTATATGCCTGGCTGATATAGCCTGCCAGCGTGCTGAGTGGCTCACCAAGCATCTCTGCAAAGGAGTGAATCAATCCTGGATGAATAACCTCCCAGCAAACTGTCAGATAGTGATTCATTTTTCTAAACCCAAAAGGCTTTATAAAAAGGAAGTGCTTGAATTTTAGTTATCTGTTTATAAAAAGTAATTTGAGCAGGGTGAGCAATTTCAGAAGGTTTCAGGGGGTTGCAGCACAAAAAGGTGTTCTGGATCTTGGCTTCCCTCCCCTCTTCTGATATTTAGTATTTCCTCTGTAACCATTGCCTGTATACTATCAGCTGATGTTCACCTTTGTCTCTTAGCACTCATGATGTAGGAAAACATATTCATAGGTTGTGACGTTTCTTCTCCAAACTGCCAAATGCTGACCCATCCCTGCTCCTCCACAATTTTTTTTGGATGAGACTGGACTTCTCATAATGACACAGACCAGCTTTATCAGCTGATATCAGCCTTCTCAAGCAATAGATGGAGATTTTTTAAAGCTGTAAAGCTACAGAGTATGTGACAGTGACATATATTGTGCTAATATTGTAGTAACTGTCAGAACTACTCTCCCATCTTGGAGAATGTTTCCAAATTGGCCAGCGACAAGTGTCACATTAGTAACCTTGACCACTGCAGTAGACTGCAAAGCACTGCTCTGACCACATCTCCTCAGAGGAGCCTGGCCTTTGTCCATCACAGAAAATCACAGCATCCCTATTCTGTGATCCAGCTGACAGAACAGCTTTCTGCAGGGAGATACCTTAATCGTGCTTCTCAGTTCAGCCTGACAGCTGGTAATACACACAGGCACACTTGGCATTCACCTACCCCTTAGCACCATGAAAAACCTGACATTTGATACAGACTACAGGTACCACCAGCACGAGCCATCAGCTGAACAGTATTTTTATTCCAAGTTACCCAACACAGCACTCTATGAAAAGCCTGGTTTAGGTCTATATACACATACAGAGAAGCATTTCAGCCAAATACCTCATTCCATCTTTGTTTAGTTTCATTTTGGTTTTTGGATGAGTGAAGGGAAAGGGATAGACAACCTCATGCAAAAAGCATATTAGGAAGCTGTCAGCTTCCTTTCACTGTGATGCATGTGGTCAAGGTAAAATCTTATGCTGAAAAGTAATATAGCAAAGCAAGATGTGCTGTACAAGTAATTTATTTTTGCTCTTCTGTTGCTTCTCAAGTGACAGTCACTTAATAAAGAAAATCTCTGAGAGCTCTGTGAACAAGTGCACTAAATGTGCAATTACATTTATTTTATTTCCAGTCCATCACATCCAAGCCATTGCTCTTAAGGCCTCTCATCACAGTGGGACCAAGCATCTTCAGGTACATGCTAATAAGTTATCATTGGCTCCTTGATAAATAAAGTATGCACAGGAAGACAGCTTTTGAGTCAGATTCTGTGTTAACATTCAACTTCAGAAGAGGAAATTCCATTAACTAAAACATATTTCATGGTAAAGCTCAGGTTGAAAGAATATAAATTATTTTGATGGTCACTTGGTGAGGTCTGAAGCACATTTCTAAATAAAAAGCAGGATACCTCCCAATTTTAACAGTCTTCTTGTTTATCGATCACTATAAAGAATAAATACGTGACAAAAAGAACCTCTTGCTTGGCCTTAACCCCATAGTTTGCTATAATTAATCTTTTGTAATACATCCTGAAGAAACCACTTGGGGTATCTGGGATACATAATTTGAAAGAAGAAACTGTCTGCATCCTTATTAAATGTTTTAAATCCTGATTTTCAATTGAGTAAGTTTATATGGGATTTTACCTAGCTGAAAGAGCAAATTTAATTTGGATATTGAAGACTTATGCCCTTAGAATTTTGAAGTTCTCCACTATATTATGAAACATTGAGATAAATCATAGTGGAGAACCATAATGTTGTTGGTTTGGTTATTTTTCCTCCAAAATGTGCAAACAGAAAGAACAAACATCTCCTTGCCTCCTAGCAAAAGACAAAGAGGAACAAAAATCCTGACTGACTTTGCACCTGTGGAAATGGAGGAAAGCCCAGTTATGCTCCACATGGGGAACTGCTTGTTGACTGTGTGGCTGGGAGGCTGTGAATGAATCTCCGAGTCCCATCTTGCTCTGCCCTGGCCCTGGGTGGCCAGGAACACACACTTCTCACTCAATTTTACAAAACAATGTAGGAGTTAATGTCTCTTACCAGAGAAGCAACTTTTGAGTTCCCGAAGAGTCTCTGTTTCAGCACGTGTAAAATAAGAGTTCATGTCACTGCTGGGCTGATAGGCCCTGCGAGGCTAATCTCTTGAAAAAGCCTGAGCTACTTCCTGCAATAACCTAACACGGAAAAAGCCCCACTCCAGCATGAACTGCCTTTTCAGGACCAGTGTGCTGTGTTCAAGAAGCCCAGCTGCCACCTACCACTGCTCAAGTGCAGTGCTAAGCCTGTGCTTTCTTCTGTGCCTGAGCTTGCCTTCTGCTTGGGAATACAGGGAAAGTTGCAATCTCAGGTTGACGCTAAAAGGTTATGGAGTTGTCATTGTTCCAAATCAACTCTTGCCCCATCTGCTTCCCTAGCATCTGTTCCCAAAACAGTTCCTGACTTCCCCTAGTGAAGGAAATTGATCTGCTGCACACTGTCAGTATGGAAAGGATAGGAAAGGAGGAAGCAAAACTGGCACTGTACCAAGCTCGTAAGTATTGTGCAGGCCCTGTTGAACAAATGTGTTCCACACAAGGCACAGATCACTACCAATGATGAAATTTTTACCTACTTCTGAGATCCCTGTGGAAGTGCCAAGCATGAGTTTTACTTCTCTGGTTCCTGGACAGGGTAGCAGTCATACGTGGCTGCAATGGGAGGAATAGTGATCTAAAGTCATTTATGAATACAGTCATAAGAGACTTACTAAAGAACTTGAGACATTTTGATTACGTCTAATAACCTCACACCTTAACAGATACTATAAGTATGTTTGAAGGGGAAAAGAGCAGAAATGCAGGGATGTACTTGAACAGTGATAAAGGGTAGGGAAATGTAGAAAGAAGAAACTAATTTATTAGTAATTGTTATTAAGGAAATAGGGAACTATTTGAAATATAAAATTAAACAATTCATTTGCAGTCAGAAGTCAGATCATGTTTTAAAAAGGTAGGTGAACTTACAAATGCAGACAGATTAATAGTGTCAAGATTGCACAATGAAAATGACAAGAAAGAGCAAAACAAAACCAAGGTCCCACACTCCAATTTTGCTCACCAGAGCAAATATAATGTCCTGGCACTTGGTACCGAACTGTGGTGACTGGGATCCTAGTTGATGCCTTTGTAAAGTCAGGATTAGCTGAGATATTCTGAGCACTAGGCATCAGCAGCAGAGTTCAAACATCTGAACAAACCCTTCTTTTTTACAAGTCTGCTAAAGATCTGGATCTGTAATTCCCCAAATTTTCATTAAATAATTTAGTCTTTCCTTTCAATTCTGAAGCAGGAGAACAGGCACAGCATTAAATTAGTGTCTCAATTATCATTTAAATGTTTGCTTATCAAGTTCAATGAAGATCAGGGAGGGGACTGAATTTTGAGACAAGTGGTTGTGTCATCAGTGATCTCCCAAGGGGTGACTTATTTGAAGGTTAGAAATTCATGCAAAGGTTTCTAAAAAGCAGTTAATCAGTTAATTCTTTTGGCTGCAGACCTTGCCTCTGTGAGCAAGCGTCCAATTCATCTGACCTTAATGGGCTAAGATGTATTTCATGCATCACAGGAACAGTCTGGGCATAAGCTGCAGTCACAAGCTTCAGAGAGGTCATAGCTCTCTAAAAATATTTCCTATCAAGCAGTTTCACTGTAGAAAATTAGCAAGTGAATCACTAAAATAATCTAACACCACCAGCTGCAGAAATAAAGAGGTAGAAAGTTGTGCAGCTGCATCTTCAAATAGGTGTTCTAATAGCTAGAAATCTGCTTCTCAAAAGAAACAGCCTTAGATTTGCCTGATCTCCTTCCAATCACCAGCCTATTTGATGAAATGTTTGTCTCTAATCACTGGAAGGAAAGGAAGACAGCAATGAAAAATCCCCAAACTTTTCATACCTTGAACAAAGATGCATCATCTTTGCTTCTATCTCTGGGCTGCCTACAAAGTCTACTAGTTGCAGAAATGTACAAATTTTCCTTTAGTTTAGGCATTTGCAGGGGATTTGGAGATGAACAGAACAAAGTTCCCATCTTGAATTTCACAAGTAACAGACATGAGAAATTCTTCCCACAGAGAAGACACATTATTTGTAAATCATGTGAGTACTGGAAGACCAATGTCAAGATATTCCAAAATGTTGCCTATATGTAACTATCATCCATACTCTTTATCCCCCCCCAAATGCCCATACAATAGCGACCGTTTGGTGAGAGACATAGTTAACTTTTCCAGAAGATTTTTCCATGTGAAGAGGGGAACAGAGTATCAAAATCTTGTCAGTCCCTAAGATTAAATTTTTGGAGGTTGGAGGCAAAGCCACAGGGCCAATAATGACAAAAAGCTGAGTAGACGAAACACACCCACCTGATCCCAAAATGGCATACATACCATGCTGCAGAAGAAATCAATAACTCCAAAGCTCACTGCCAGGGCGCCCTGGCAGGAAATTCCTCACAGCCCTGGACTGTTGGTCTGATGCAATCTCTAAGCAGACACACCACTGCAGAACTGAAGGGAAGGGGTGCTCTGCCACTTGAAGCCACTATTTTGCTCTTGACATTCCCACATCCAGCCACAGCCAATGCATACTGTTTCAGGAGAAAGTCTGCATAAGGGAATTAGCTCTTGAAGGCAAGCACTTGAAATCTTGAGTCTGGGTGACCTGTCCCTTACCTTAATGAAGTGATTCAATAGGTAAAAGCATACCAAATGTCAATACATCAAAGCATGTTTCACTTTGAACCATGAAGAAAATGGACCTTCAGCCACTCCATTTTGCTGCATTCTGTTATCAGGCCTCTCACTTTCTTCCAATGACAGCACTGAGTGACTTATCAAGTCTCATTGTGAAGGTTTTCATGTCACTCTAAATTACTGTTGTGCTGTCCAGTACAACTGGAACACTGAACCACAGGCTGGATAGCTAGCTGGTCAAACACTCTTTGTGTGTTTTAGAAGGCAGAACCATCTTCCATGGTGTTTCTCTTTTGTGCCTTTTTTTTTTAATAAATTATGGTGGCCTCTAGTTGCCCCAGGCATTCCATGAGAGCTCCAGCTAAAGACAGAACTTCCCAAATTACCTCTGTATTATTCTAGCTTACTGTTTTCTAAGGCAGAGTATCAGCTGTTAAGCAGACCCTTGCCCTCAGTTCTCATGTACACATATTAACTTACTGCTAGCTAAATCAACAGGCACATCACCAAAACAGTCATCTCAGAAATCTTGATTAGTGCCTCAGAAGCCTCATATTTAATGTTTGTTACTGAGTCATTTGCAAGTTATATATTGCCTCAGATTTCAAATCATTGGCAAAATCAGGACATGTCCATTGCTGTGAATTCACAAACAACCTCCCAACAACAAGTATGTTGAGGTATGTTAGCAAGCAGAGCAGTTCTGAATTTATCCATTTTCTGGTAACACCTTGTATTATCTAAGGAGGGTATTTTTGTTTTGGAGTGTTGTAGTTTTGAAATGATGTAAATTCTCTCCCTGCCATTAACTCCCTGTGACATCAGGTAACAAAAGAAGCTTGATCGTTTGGGTGGGGGGCAGACTGGGGTAAGGTGTGGCAAGAAATGGGTTTTTGCACTGTATCTTTTGTTCTTGGAGACAACACACAGCTCTGGAGAAAGGTTGGAGTGGTGTGAGCTGGCAGTGGGAGAGAAACCTTTCTCTCCTGCTCCTTGCTGCTGCTGCTTTTTAGCGAGCTGGTTCTTTTTTTTCCTTGCCACTGCAGTTTCTCCTGGTTTTCAGCATTGGAGCCCCAGCCACTGCTGCGGCCTCATCATTGCTGGCAGTGCCACGGCTGCCCACCCAACTGCAGCAGCAACCCGGGAGAGAGGAGTCAGTCACAGCTGCTTTCTGGGACATGCTGCAGCTTTCCACTCCCAGCTTTTCTTCTTCGTTTGGGACAAAGCACACAGAGACACAATTCATCTGAGTGCTCACCACTCATCTGCCTCCCTGGAAAAAAAGACTGAGAACTCATCCTGCAGCTTGCCAAGGTGTGACACTGACTCTGTCCATAAATATAACTTTTCTCCAGGAGGAACCTATCGGTTTGGGGGTTGTTCTCTTTTTTTTCTTTTCTTTTGTTTTGTTTTTTTGTTTTGGTTTGGGTTTTTTTTGTTGTTGTTGGGGTTTTTTGTTGGTTTTTGGGTTTGGTTTGGTTTGGGTTTTTTTTACTTTTTTTTACTTGTGGTTTTGGGGAAGCAGTTTACTCTGGTCTGTTTACAGTTATATCTATACCTACATATATATATATATTTTAGTTAAGAACAGTTATTCTTCTTATATCCATTTTCTAATTAAAGTTCCTTTTCTTAAATTTAATAAAGAGTGATGTGATTATTGTGGAGGAATCCTCTTCTCTGCTTTTTGGTAAACATTTTGGGTTTTCCCCTCAAACCAAGACATGGAGTTTTTGTTAAATGCCAAAAATCAGGTGTCATATGGCATTTATTGTCTCAAAGAAACCCAAGCAAACCATATAAATTCAATTTCTTTTGTACATCAGATATGTAATCCTACAAAGCAACAAAACTAATTTCTCCAAGGTGATCAATGCATGATGCAGATTTACCACGATAGTTTTAGTCAAAGCCTTTTGGACAGAGTTCTAAAGCAACAGTTTCATTAAAATATTCAGTTGCTGAACTAGCCAATCCACAGTGCCCACTCACCATTTCACATTTATTTACTATCACAAGCTTTACCTGTTTCAAACAGAGACTTGTTTAGCTGTCTGCAATCAAGTATATTTATTGCAAGCTTCTGTCACGGGCTTTTTCCTCAGAATTTTGCCAATCACAAAAGAGGCTTAAAGATCAGCAAGCAAACTCCAGACTAATATGGCTAAGATTACACTTCCTGCTCATGAAGTTGAACTAAAACGGCTTAGCACCAATTGCAAGGATAATATGAAATAGGGCTACACAAATAATCGATTTTTACATTGGTTGCTAACTTATTAAAAATATTTTTTCCCTAATTATAAGGATTGTACCTTTGTCTTTAAAAGAACCCAATAAATTAAGACAAGGAGGTTTGTTTTGTTGGTGCTGAAATAAACTGCTGTTTCCATGTCGGTGATTTTAACCCATACAATGTAACTGAAATGCCATAAGCATTATTCACCAAAGAAAGGACAGTTTTGTTGTGCTTCATTGCATCGTCTGCTCTAATTTCTGGGACACTCAGTTAGGGATCAATAACCTCTGAACTAGATGAAGGGCCATAAGATGCTAGGCTGTGGCACATGTCCAGCTCAGGCAATTACCAGCTGGCATAGGTGTGTACAGGGGAGGAGAGGAAGATTTTCCAAGGTGAAAAGCTGCACACCAAGGATTTTACAAATGTACCACAGAAAAGTCTGCACCTTTAACTCTTTTATTTGGTGTTGGCTTGTTCAGTGATTTAAGAGTTATAGATCCATGAGTCAGTTCCCAAACATTTCAGGTCGAGGTTACCATTGAATCACAGCTATTGTGAAATGCCCTGTCTCACTTTTCATGCAGCATTTTTCTTTCCTACTCTTGTTTGTATTGTTGCCTGAGCACTGCAAACAAGCCTTTCAATATAGGAACAGTGTAACTTTCCCACCTCTCACTGCATAGAAATAATTTTGCCTTCCCTCATCCTCATGCTTTGTGCACTAACATCCAGCTCATTCAAGACCGACAGCTTCTCATTTCTAGGCAGGGAGTACTGCAGAGGTAGTGGGAATGTACAGTGCGGTAGTTAGGAGAGAAGGAATACAGGCAGTACAAGCTAACCCCTGACAGACAAATATTTGGGTATCACAACCCCTAATGTCTTAAATGGCATTTGAAAATTAAATAAAACAATTGTGGGAAGAAAAAGAGGTGACAAAGTCTTCTCATCTTGCCCATGCTACCTCTTACCACTCAGCCTATCCCTTAAAAAAATGCTCTTATCTAAGCATGAATGTGACAAAGAAACTTCCTAAAGCCAAAATAAATCTGCAGCCTGAGGCAGGGCAGAAAGGGAGTGCTCTGTTTGAGTGCAGCTTGGCTCCTGTGCCTGGTGAAAGAGTCTGTGAAAAGGGTACTCTCACTGCTTTTCCTTTGCTTCTGGGTAATTAAGCCTGCTACCTCCTAGTAATAATGCAGGTGTACGTATGCAAACTATTCAACACATCTTTAGCAAGAGAACAGGCTTACTTCTGTTGCATTTACTCTAACAGTTTTGGTGGTAGCCAGGAATAGGTATTTCCATCTCATCCTGGTGTTTTTATTATCACAGTTCAGTGTTCAAGCTTTTGACATACTTTAAAGAAGGAAGATAATAAATAGTGCAACATCCACATCTTCAACATTGTGTAACTCAACTGCTGTATGAAAGTATGTTTAGGAATTGAACATCGGGAGGACTGAGTTCCTATGAGACTTAACACAGGGTACTGACATTTTGGGATAACAGGTACTAAGCTCCCAAAGGAAATGATAAAGTGCAGACATGCCAGCCCACCTGTTCAGTCAAAACTGCTTTTGAACAGAAAGCTGACTGCCACAAAAATCTCACCCTAAATCAGGAGAAAAATAATTATCTTGCTTAGGCACACATATTAAGTGTGAATACTAATCTCTTGCTTAATGCATCCTCCCTGTTACTGCTGTTTTGCACTACTGAAATGTCTTTGGTCCTCTTTCTTTTATAGGTACATGTCTTACTGATGAATAGCTCTACCACCAGCACATTTCCTTCAGTACAGCTCAACATATTTGATCGAATTAGACTGTTTTCAATATTCTTATTTTACGTGTAGGAAAACAGAGGCACAGAAGGAAGTGATCTCTCAGCAAATCAGCAGCAAACTTGAAAGAGGGCTCTGGGTCACTCAGCTCTGCCCCAGCACTACAAGGAGGCTAACACAGCACTGCCTCAGCCCCCAGGCTGAAAAAAGACACGTTTGTCTGTCCATCCGTCGGCCCATCCATCCATCCATCCATCCATCCATCCATCCATCCATCCATCCACCCATCCATCCATCCATTCTGGGGCATTTGCTGGGCAGGGGCCACTCCATAGGCTACAGTGGAGTCTGTTCCCAGGCTGCCACCAACCTTACCTATCAGCAGTACCTTGCAGCTGAAAAAGCCAAATATTAGTCCTTGAAAGCAATATCCTTTAAAGGGTTGAAAGAACAGATGTCCATGTGTTACAGTTCTAATATAAATATCAAATCCATTGCTTCTGTTGCCAGGCATTCTGGTTGTGACTTCAGTTTTCCCACAAAGAGAGCACAGAAGCAAAGCACAGATGGGAAAATATTAAACCACAAAAAAAAAAAAGTTACTGCTTTTTTCCTGCAAAAGGAAACAGAATTTTTAGAAAAAGTAAATGTAGTTTCAAGCTAAGTGGTTAATATTTTTAAAAAATTCAAATGGAGAGGCAGATCACAATTGTAAATAGGATTTTAAAGGATGCAAAATCAAAACAGCAATCCTTCTGGCTTCTCCTATGATTATTTCTTTCTAAAAAAATCAATATACGCTTTATATTTGTTATATATGAGATAAATTCTAGAATAAGGGTTGAATCTGTTCCTGCTTTTCTAGAAAAAAATTATCACATTGAAAAATCCTTGTGATGAAATGTAAAAACAATAAAAAATAGACTCTTTTTTAACCCATTCCAAGAAATTGCAACTATTTTCTAAAAGCACTCAAGAGAAAAATAGGATTTTTCCAGGTACTTTTTTTAAAATTGGTACATTTTTTTTACATGAGAGTAAGTTCCCTGTAATTTTCAACCTTCAAGGTGATCTATGCACTGTTAGAAGCCTTCTGAAAAAATACGCAGTCACATATAAAAATTTTAAAGGTGCACCCCACAGTGTTAGTAGGAATAAAAATATTCTCTAGTCTGAAGAAAAGCACTAGGTGGTCATATCCAAAGATTAAACCATAGGAGGGATTGAGAGACACATTCTAAAGGAAAAAATAGGGTAAACAACAACATATTGGCAAAAAAAGCAGCTTTGATAAGTATAACCAAGATAGCTATTTTTTATATACTATCAACTCATTTGCAGCTTCCAGGCCTTCAAGTTCTGCTGTTTGTACATGGAAAAAGTATGTTTTACAGTTTCTGTTACCCTATGGCCTTCATCTCACAGAAAAACAAATTCCCAGCAAAACAATGGAATTTTAAAGTTACAAGAGTGCAGCCTCAAAGAACAAATAGAATCTGGAAACCCAGCAGTCTAGGGTAGGAGTGTAAGTAGTAAAAGACAATTATAATTTAGGACCTAAAAAGAAAAATTAGCATCAGCAGATGCATCAGAACATGGAAGAAGTTTGTCAATATTTGTCAATAAGAGGCAGTGAGTACAAACTGGAATACAGGAGATTACACTTGAACAGAAAAAACAAAATTGCTTTACAGTGAGGGTGGTCAAACACTGGAACGTTGTCGAGAGAAGATTTGGAGTCTCTCGCTTTGGAGTCTCAGTCCTGGACAACCTTTTCTAACTGACCCCGCTTGAGCAGGGGAAGGGACTAAATGGTTTCCAGAGGAACCTTCCAACCTTAACCTTTCACTGTGTGCATTTGTTTAATGCGTAAAATCATATCCATGAGACAGCCCTGTTGCCAGGTGCCTGCCTTATTGCAGTTACTCTGGTCCAAGCAATAGACACCTACTGCTTCCAAAGCTCATTTGAACTGCATTGACTCCACCTCATCCCTTGAGACGTCAGCAAAAGAAAGTAACTTTTTCTCTCAGATTGTTTAGTAAGGTCCTAGGCTGACTGCCAAACTCCTTAATTTCTTTTCAGAAAGTGAATCAAACAGAATTGTAACCCTAACCTTTCCCAAAAATGGGGCAATAAGCTGTAAAATCATCAATGGGACAGGTAGGTTTATGTCACTAGGTCTGTGTCTTCTCTGTGAGATTACTCAGGAGCCAGTTTAGTATCACAGCACATGACTATGTTAAAGACTTTTCACATCACTCCTTAAAAACTTATCTGGGGCTAAAACAGATCACAGGAGCCAAACAGTACTTACTGCTTTTCTCTGCCGAGTTGAGCTAGTTTTGGTTTACTGACCAACTTGTTATGTTTTCCTTTCATAAGGAAAATAAAAGAAACAAATGAAATTAAAGAAATCAATCTAAAGGTGAAGATAGACCCTATAAGTTAAGTTTATTTGACTGTCAAAGATCAGATACTAGCAGCTTATTTTATATGAAGATTTGCTTCAAAACCTGCCCTCTATCTAAACATGACCCTGATAACCTAGAGAAATGAACTGGTAACATTGACTGTCTCAGTGGGGAAAAAATAATGAAGAGAAAACAAAATGTACCTCTTCTAATAATTAAATATCAAAGCCTACAAAGTCACACATGTCATCTCTTTTTAGATGTCCAGGAGAGAAAATTTTGTCCCTTTAAATCTTGTTTCTTCTTCTGAAAAATACTTAATGAGTGTGATTTCAAAACTAATGCTCTTATTGCAGGTTTATTTCTAAGTATGAATCACCAGCAGAAAGGCAGCTTGAGAGATTTTAAGGGTAGGAGCTGAAGGCAATGGCAGAGCAGTGTGTACTTGAGCATGGGAGGAGTAGAAATCAAAGCCTTTGCCCTTTGCTTCATGGCTTGATTGACTTGGCAATTACACAAGCCATTGCTCTGATCTGCCACAAACTTTGCTCCACAGCATTGAGTCTTATTTTTTAAGTGTTTATGTTCCTAATCAGATATTTTATTTTTCAATAAGCACCCCTTTTCATCACGGGATGCCTGATATATATTAGAGTGGGGTAGAAGCAAAGAAAGAAATTACGTAGCAGCAAATTGTAAGTGTCCAAGAGCAAACTGGCAGTATTTGTTCAGGTGGAAGAAAATTGTATTAAACATTTACTATGTTCCACAACATCACTGTGATACAGTGCTGTATTTTATCAAGGTATTGTATCCTTTTTCAAACCCAAACCATTGGCTTTCTGTTGTTCACAAACTTAACAGCCACATGAAGGCCATAAGTTTGGATTTAAAAGCCAGTGAATCATTTCTACTTGCTCTGTACATAGCCTGGTCTTTGCCTTTAAACTACAACCTCTGTACAGTACTTGGAGGTCTCATATTCAAATGACTGTGCAGCCCGAGTATTCAAAAATGAGGACTATAGAAATACATTTTTATTCCACCATTGTCAATAAGGGAAAAAGGTTTCTGAGATTCTCCACTAAGATTTTGCTACAAAATAGTCCAACATTCTGCAACTGACAACAAAGGAGCACATATTCATTAATCAATCACACTCCTTCACAGCCAAAATGGGCGTCAAAGGCTGATGTGCTTATCGACAAATGAAACAACAGCAGTACCAAGAATAGATAGCTTTCATCTTCCCTTGTGGCCCATGTTGAAGCAATTAGAGACTAATGCTTTATAATGGTACCCACAATCTATATGCTGCTCTTGTGTGCTTTGACAGCTTGCATAGGCAGTGCTGAATTTTTTTCCTCATTGAGTGAATAAGGAAGGTTTTAACTTCTATGAATGAGATGCAAACTCTTATTTTAAAGAATAGAGTAGAATTTAAATTCTGCTCTCAGGCAGTAGAAAAATTACTTATTAGACTTTTCTGATTCCACTGAGAAGTGAGGAAAGATCCTTCTCCTTTCTAACAAAGTGAAACAAATTGCTTTGGGCAGGCCACTGGCTAGATCAGGGATCTCTGTGCCCCAATTAACCACTGGCTGTATCAGTCTGGGCATCATCTTAGAGGCCAGAGCCAGGGGTGCGAGGTCCTACTGCCAAGTGCTGACAAGGTGCTGGGCAGCCTCTCCAGCCTCTGGTGGCCACGGCACTCATAGCACTGGTGAGGTCAGGGATGGGCTTAACTGCATATAAGGTTTAACTTGCAGACCCTTATGTCTTTTCTCTCTGTATTCTGTCTACTGTGATAACCATCACACAAGGCAAGCAAGAAGGGCAGGAATGGGGAACAATCTTGATCCCTGCTGAAAACAAAATGACAACAAACATGTGTCCCAAGCCAGTCCCAAAACAGTACCTACTGACTCAAAGGCTGTGACAGTCAGCCCATGCCCAACAAAGCAGTAGACTGGCAGAGACCTAAGGATGAGCATGCAGCTCCTGAGAGCTCCAGTGAGCCCTTCCTGCCCTACAGCACCAATCCCTCTGGCTCAGCTGCCCTCGTGCCCAGCCACGGCTGCAGCAGCAGCTGATTAGCACAGCAGCACACCTCTCCTTGTATGTTTTTATTCATAAATACGTCTTGGAGTCGGCTTCTTGAAATGGTGTTAGGCAGTATCAGGGGAAAAGCAGAGGAAGAGCTATCCTCAGAAAAAAGGAAGACAACATACTAAGTAGCTGTGGGTCACATTTACCACTAAAAGACTGATCATCTTTTAGTTCTTCCTGACACAAGGGAGAGGCAATCCTGCCAGATGATGACAAGAAATGACAAGCATTAATTTCCATAATTACCCGACTTTCCTCCCTACTCTGGCTCCCCTCCTCCTTCGAGCCCACCTCTATATTCAGGCCCAAGGACACCCTTTTGGTGTGGCTGAGCCCCTGCTGTCCTGCTGTCCCAACCATGCTCCCTGGGCATCATCTTGGGGCCCCTGATAGAGTCCGCCTCTGCTCCCTGCTCAGGACCCCCTCACACTGAGGCAGCCCTGCTCCTGTTGCACCCTTGGAGCAAGGTCAGCACTGCTTTTCCGTGCCTTCCACTAGGCCACTGCACCAGCAGCAGACTACCAGTGAAAGGGAGACAGCCACTGTTAGACTTACTGTTTTGGAAATCCCACCCATTCCACTGAAGAATCATCACACCTTAGCGTAGATGACTTATTCATCTATCTGAAATGGGCAGCCTACCCATGAAAAAATACTTTTTTGCTCTGCTGTCACATGAGCCACCACTGATATCGTTCTCAGCATATGGCTTTGCTCTGCTTCCAAAATATTCCCAACCGCCTGTCATTTCACACTCTCCTCCCTTCATCTTCCTCATCCCCTCTATTATATTTTTTGCACTTGACACCTTGTCTGCTTTTTCTATAAAGAAGTACAAATTGCATAAGCCTGTTTCATAAATCCCAGCTGCAAACCCCAAGATGCCTGTCATGATGCCTTGTTTCTGATATTCTCTTCCTCACCACCCCTCCATCTGCCCCCGACCCCCTGATGTTATCTACCTTTCTAAATCTTCAGACAAGAGTTATCTTACTATCATTTTTCCCTTGATGTAATGCCAAAGGCCAACTACTTTGCCAGGTTATTAATGGCAATTATTACAATTACAAATTCTAGAAGAATTATTTTGCAACTAAATTAAACATCTAAAGTAAGAGCAAGTACATGTGATGAATACCCAAGAACTGTCAAATCTCTGAAATTAGTACCCTGTTCAGAATTAAAGGAAAAGTCTCTGAAGCACCACTGAATTTCAGATCTTGGGTTTTCTTCATTACTATTTTTCATTGTGAAATTGGAGAGAGGATATATCACACAAGAATGACCAGTTCCAAGGCTTCTATGTGCATTCACTATCCAAAATTTGAAAACTTATTGCATGTTTACCAACCCCATTAGAAAACAACAGTTTTCATTTCCATTTTAGTCAATTTGGGTAAAAAATCAAAGCAATAAAACAAAAAAAACTCTACTGCAATCAAACCTACTTTATTTTTTCCATCCTCTGTTCCCTTCACCACGTTTAAAGCAAGAACAAAAGGCTTTCAGCCAAGGCTTCAGTATGCATGCCCAGCCATGAAAGACAAAGACTTCTTTTATCAGCAATGTATTGATGAATAGACAAAACTATTATTTTATTTTCCCTGCTAAGATGGAGTTAAAGCAGTATCCTTCAGAAATGCAAACAACCTTTAAACTGGCCAGGCGATGGGACCAATACAAGAAACAGACATGACTCTCCATCTTATGGAATTTGTTCCAAGCCACACTTTTTCTTCCTTCACAGAGGACTTCGTAAAAATGTTTCAGAGGTTGGCCTTTGCTGAGGTACAGAGTGACAAATAAACTGAGTAACAAGAAAGCTCCATAGGCAAAGTCATTCATGCTAAGCAACCTTTACTACCCTGTTTGACAGTTCAGGCTGTGGAGCTGCACAAGATGGGATAGAAATTTCCCCCCTGGCATCAGAGACATTTGATCATCAGACTTTTGTGCCAGCACAGATGAAGTTGTACCAAGGAAAGACACCATGAGAATTTGACTCTAGCTGCAGTGCTTGTCTCAAGTGCAGGCTGCATTTCTTTACCCTCCTCTAAGTGCTGTTTCAGCAGCAATGTAAGGACTTACAAATTAGACAAATAGTTCCTGCTAAAAGCTGTCTACATCCTTCTGAGCTGGAATCTCAAGCAGTGAAAGAATATTTAAGAGTAGTAGCTGGAAGCTCAGCTTTTACTGTCATCCTTCTTACTGACCTTTCTGTATAAACAATGGAATCATAGAACATGTCAGGTTGGGAGGGACCCATGAAGACCACTGATTACAACTACATTTGGTATATCCATTTGATGAATTCAGGCCAATCAGGTGAAACTTGCATTGGCCTAGAAAGAGTTAGGCACACAATAAAATAAACTGTCTAAATGATTTTCAGTCTGCAGTGTTCACCTCTGGCTAGATAGCATTGGCTGGAGTTGAAAAACCCACATGCCAGGAAGAAAATAAACAAGGGTATTCAATTAAGATCAATGCTGAAAGCATAGCTTTTATAATTAAGGTATTATAAAAGAAACCCAAATTCTTCAGAGATACCAGAAATACTCAGAATTCCACTGCTGTTTGTCTGCCAATCAATTCTCAATAGAGAATTTTCCTGTCAGCCAAGTTTAAAGGCCTGGGCTCCAGACAAATTGACTCCTCATAAAAAGAATATCCATTACATCAGAACTTTTTGCTGAATGCTGAGCTTTGACAGCCTGGAGAATGATGTCCCCTACAGAGTCAAACCATATGTAAGAACAAAGCCCACATGGCTGTGTTGCATTGTTCTCCTTTCTCTCATTTCTCTCAACAGATAATTTCCAAGCTCAAATTTGCTAAGATATTTAAGTTATAATCCATCACTAAACAGAAAGAAATCCTGTAAAACTTGCTGTCTCCATCTTTATTGAAGTTCCTCAAAGAGCAGATTGATACTAGGACTCAAAAGACTTCTTTCAGGTCATAGTTTTTCAAGGAAAACGTGGCCTTCTGCAAAAATTACTCTACTCCATCTTGCACTTTTCACCTGGCTATTACTCAGGCTGTGGGCTTGTTAGCATGAGGACTGCCTACAGATTTTAAAGCCTGCTAAAACTCCCAGTATGCATTATCACCTTCACATATTAGAGCTGCATAATACTATTAATAACAGAACATGGAAGGGTAATTTACCGACAAATGACTATAACTGAATACACACAATCCACTAACAATGTTTTAAGAGAAAAATACATTACATATAAATATCATTTTGTGTTATAAGAAAAGACTGAAGGGAGCAAGGAAGAGATAACAACACCCATTAATTATAGTTATTCCATACAGATTCCTTCCTGGCTTGTTCTTAATGTAGACTTCACAGGTATGCCACTGGATGCCACTTTTGTTGAGGCTTTGCTGTCTTCATTGTTAGCAAGCTTTACCAAAGTCCTGAATCTCCTGTGTTGCAGTATATGCTGTGCACTAAGGATATGTATGAAAAAATAAACTCTTTTATATGGCAATATCCTTTTAGGTATTTGAAGGCTATTATTACATCAATCCCTCTGACTGATCATTTTAATTCTGGAAGTGTGATGTTCAAATCTGTATATGGCACTTTTGTTGCATAGAAAGCTGAGATGTGAGCTAACAGCAAACATCTTTTTAGATAATACTTCTAGTTATACTATTGACTATTGCATTTTTGTTGCAATAGATCTGCATAACCTGAAATCAGATCTTGCAGTATAAATTAAATGTAAAAGCTCTTAGCCTCACACTTTAAAAGGACTCTCAGTATTACAGCAAGATGTTTCATTAATCATTCACTTTGTGTTGGAGAGAGATGGCTTCCAACAATACAGACTTCCCAATTTTTTCTCCTACTGGTTGTCACAGTATTGGGATGGAATTATAAGAGTACATCTGATTTTTTTATACTGTGTTCAGCAACTATTATGAAAGGAAATCCATATCTTCAAGGATATTTCTGATCAAACACATCCCCAGAGGTCTCCATGAATCATGACTATTGCTTATTTGGCATCTTTACCTTCAGAAAATGAGGTGGGAAAGAGAAGCAGCCACAGAGCTGCTAAGCTAAGTGGATTCTCTTACAACAACGTAACACAGTATTAGCAGGAGGCACAGCAACTGAACTGTGGATAACCAAACTACCCATGTATCACAGAGCAGAAAGAATGAATCACAAAACTATGAACACAAAGCGAAACACATCCAGCTTCTCAGCATAAGACCAGAAGGTATAAAAAATATAAAACCACTTCTATAAAGAATAATGAAGGCATTTCTGTGAATCTGTTCCCACCCACCCCCTAGTTACAGGTTCCTCAGGTTTCTTGGAGAATTGGCTACTGAAATCAAACAGATGACACAATTTCACAGTGATTACAGTGGCACAGTGTGCCAGTTTCCCTCTATCACCTCACTGATGTGCCCAGTAACTGTCATCTTTTGGAATTTAAACCAAGGGTCATTCACATGGTGGAATGCACTTATGTCTTTGAAAAACACCATTAGGACATAATCACTCATCATTTCCAAAGAAATCAATCATACCTCCAAGGCTGAAGACTTCATGTTATACTTTATGCCTGACCAGTTCCCTCTAAAATAGACTCTCTCCAATAAACTGTCTGCATGAGAAATATATATCCATGTCAAACCAACTTCCAAGTAGTACTGAGTTCATTAATTCCTGTTAAATTTTTCTTTATATTTTTCATAAGTGTTTCTCCATCATGATAAACTCCTTCCCTTTGCTCAAATTCACAAGACAGATGTGGTAGTTTCAGCTAGGCCTAAAATTAGCAGGCTCAGAGAATATACGTAGATTAGGAGAGACAGGTATCACCTGACTTAAGTAACCAAAGAAATATTTCATACCAGATGACGCAAACCTGACATATCTGTACAGGAGTAGGAGGTGTTTTTCTCAGTTCGATCACGGCCAAAGTAAAGGCAAGACATGCTGCAGCTGTCCTGCTAAAGTGGGTCTTGCTGTGGCTGCCGCTACTTGAATTTTGTTTGAATTCAGGGAAGTAAAAACATTTTGTTGTTGTACTTTCTGTTTCTTGCTGGGTGTCTTTTAAGGTGCTTATAGATCTAGAGTGATAAAATCTGTTTCCAATGGGGAGTGGGGAGTTATTTCTTGCTATTTCTAACTTGTGTAAGTGTGTGTTATATTGTAGTTACACTTAATTTTCTATTTTCTGTATAAATATATATAGTTAGTTTAAGCATAAAACTAGTCTGAGTTTCTAGGTTTTATTTCCCTTTCTCCCTTTTCTTGGCAGAAGGAGGGAAGCTTTCTCTCTGTGTTGGGCAGTTGGCGTTTTGCCAGCTCAACCCAAGACAACAGATTATCATGAACCAAAGCTCTACGATATAATCCCCCAAATCATTATGAGAATATGTATTGACTTCACTTCAGAGCAGAGGCATGTTTTTTTGTTTCTTGTTGTTTTGTGTTTGTTTCCATAATTCATCTCGTCTGGGTACAGAAGAATCATTTAATGTCTACCTATAAATTCTAACATATCTCTGAATAATTCATGCAGTCGAGGAGACCAAATTACCACCCACCTGCACCTGTCTATGCCAAGGGATTAATAATAATTTATAAGCTCCCTTTTTTCTTAAACTGCATTCCTTTAGCACCAAATAATATACTCGATCAGCATCACTATCAGCTTTGGAAAGTAAAACAAATGCATCACGAAAGGCAAAAGTTCTTTTCTATATTAAAGAAAATTCATGAGAAGGACTCATTTGTAGATCACCTCACCCCAGACTTTGATGTTGGCACCTCATTTCATAGGAGAAGAGCACTTATCTCACAATTTCAACCTGGGAGTCCATCTCTGCATTAGGGGGAAAAAACAAACAGATGAAAAATGCAACTCCCATGTCACAGAGTGCAATATAAAGTAAAAGGAAATCAGTATTCTCTTTTTTTGTTACCAGTCAGAGAAGCAGGTCTATCTGACCCTTTTCCACACCAAGATTTTTGCTTTTCAGCACAAGGAAGTACCAGCTTTTGCTACTAGATCAGATCGATTTCCTCCTGCCTGCTTTGTGAGCAAAGAGGAAAATTTTAGATCCTAGCAGCTCTCCTGCTCCAAGAATGGAGCCTGAAATGTCTCCATTGTGACTATGGAGCTCAGGTCTCTCCAGCAAGCAGGGTGTTGGGTGCTGCATGATGCAGAGCTGTCACAGCACAAGGGTCTTTGCCAGAATTTTGTACTAACCACTGCTAATTCTGTATGCCTCAGCAATGCACACGGTGTATTTGATCCAGAGTTGCTCCCTTTTGGAGATTGAGCACACCGGGGTGCACCCATCCCTCCACAGGGGAAACTGGCATCCCCCATCCTGAGAGAAGCTGTGCTCCTGGAGCCTCCCTACCTTTTCCCCATGCTTATGGGCTGCTCTCAGCCCTGCACTCACCATCTCCTCAAAGAGACACACCTAGTTGAGGACTTGGTGGTGCTGCACTACTCTCTCCTCCTCCATCTCCCCCTTCCCCTGGCTGCAGGTGATACCAAATGGACAGGCCCAGAGACACTGCCTGAAGCACCTCCTGCCTCAGCCCGAGCCTGTCACATATACTGAAAACAAGCCACTGAGGGCTGCCCTCCAAGTCACTGCGAGCTGCACATGGTGAGTATCCATGGGCAGCACTTGGGCAGTTCATGCCCTGCCCAGTGCTCCGCTCAAGAAGTGACCACTGACATCCCAAGGGTGAACAAACCTCCCAGGTCAGCACCAAGGTAAGGTGCAGAGCACCTCTCATGAAGCATTCCAACTTGTTCCCTCCACATCAGCATGCTGTGGAAGAGCCACAGGAGTTTTCTGTACTGTTTCCAGCCCTCATTTCTCTTCTCACTTGGCTGCTAGCCTCATAGCTTCCTGGTGTGCCTCTAGTGCTACTAACCTTTACTGAAGCCATGAACACTGCTACACCGCTGTGTGGTTCCTGTCACTGGCAACAAGGAAAATTTTTTCCTGAAGGTGAACACAGAAAATACAAATATGAGCAAATCAAACAATTAAGCAATTTTTTGCCTAAATTTGTTTTGAAAGAATCTTAAATTAAATTATTAAGCACATGGAAAGAAGTCTTCTTCCTCCCTATTACCATGAGAGAGAGAAAAAATACCCTTAATTTTAGTTTAGTATTATAAAAATATGCTAAGATTTTTAGAGAGACAATATGAAACATATTTCTTTTGACTACAAAAGCAAGACAGTATCTGTACTGGTTTAAAGGCAAACTGGTAGGAGAAACAAATCCACCACAAGACAGCTTAAAAGTCAGAGTTACAATTTAATAAAAAATATTACAATAAATGCAATAGCACAAAGAGAAAATGGTTTTAACCCACAAAACTCAGAAGTGTAACCCAGAACCCTGGGGCACAAAACCAATGGCATTTGTTAGACTCTGTGCTCAGCCCCATGTGGTTCTCCCATGTTCAAAGTAAAGGAGGTGAAAAACCTGTTGGTGCAGATGACAGTCACAGCCTGGTTGAGAGTGGTGGCCTGCTCCTGTCAAGGTTCAGGTCCTCCTCTGGATCTGCCGTGTGGTTCCCCAAGTCCCAAAAGCCCTCTTAAAGGTTCAAACAAAGGAAGGTGGTGTTGGAAGGAGTCCCTCAGAGAATTTTTCTCACCCTACCAATACAAAGGTTTGGATGTTGAAGTGCCAGGACTGAGAACAAAAGAGTGGCTGATGACTTCAAATTCCAACTGAATGGTGAGGTGGAGGGGAGGAACAGAACAACAGCACTGGGTGTGGGGGAGGTTTTTCTCCTGTGTGCGGGCTTGACTTTTGGTTTTGGGTAGCTGTAGGAAAAGAGCCACTGTTTGATAAGCCAGTGAGAGCTTTTTCTGGCTCTGCTCCTTGCCTTCCTCCCTCCATCTCTGGGCACCCTGAGCTTCAGAGAGAGAGAGAGAAGAGAGTCACAGCTGTGTCAGGACACACTGCAGACCTTTTCTTCCTGGGGACTGACTTGGACTGCAAGGAGATTCCTGGGAATTATCACC